>CM036760.1:66030687-66393187 GCA_020796225.1 Arion vulgaris
TCATTCCTCTCTCTTCTCTCTCTCTCTCTCTCTCTCTCTTTCTATCGTTTTGTATTATTGATTATCTATCTACACGTCTATATTTGTTTTCCCGCCTGGGCACTATGAGTTCAGACGTAGTCATGGTGTGTAATATGGTGTGTAATATGGTTCGGGCGGTTACGGAGGCAGTGAACTGGTTGGCATCTCACAATTCCTCGTGTTTTCATACTCAGTGACTCCATGAGCATGATTCGTAAAGTCGAATCAGGTATGGTGAGACGCAACTGGGTGGAGGTACTGGTACAGACAATGATCAGAGAAATCACCTTTATTTTTGTCCTTGTGCACGCAGGAGTTAGGGGTAATGAACGAGCTGATAGATTGGCTGGCTTAGCTACAATATCAGAGGAGCTACAATGGATCAAGTGACATTCTTCACGCATTGAGAGAGTCTTTCCGAACAGAGGAGTTTCAGGGCTGTGAATCCCACTCGCTGACCAGATTGAAAGAGATGGGTGTCAATATTGGTGCAGCCCGAAAAGAACGACATACTAAATATGCAAAGAGATTGATTAATCAACATCGAACTGGCGTGTTGGGTCGCTGGACGCTGCTGGATTTCCTGAGGCGGAGATCGGAGCACCTATGGACATAACCGAAGTGCTATGATGATAGTCCTCATATAACTGATAACTGAATATGGTACTTCTGACAGATTTTGCTTGAGCGCTTGCTTTCCCTAACATCAGTGTCTCTCGTTATTTAGATGAGCCTTACTCCTACTTGAGAGGTAACACCCATCCGTTATATCAATTATTTATTTGTTAATATGTGAAGACGTACAAGTATGTGACAGATCGTTTGTTCTAGGATCCAAACACATATCCTTCACATGGTTTAGTAGACAAGCAAATAATGTCTGACACAGACACATCAAGTTCAGGCTACGCTCGTGTGTTGCCAGGACTAGTAAAGGGAGCAAATAATAATAATACTGTCACCTACAATGCATGTCGTAAGAGGCGACTGAGCTAGGGACCTAGGGAAACTACTATAGTAATAAAAAGCGTCACATAAATCGGATGTGCTGGTCTACTTGTAGACTGCATAACTGGCACAACGTACAAACGTTCTTATGCTCAGATCACATACATATCACAAAGAGTGATTAACAACTGGTTGATAGAACGTTCAAAATAGAAAGTTCATTCTAAAGAAGAGACAGTAACGATAGATAGGGTGCATGATAGAACATTAGAAGAGAAAGTTCATGCTAAAGAAGAGACAGTAACGATGGATAGGGCACACATTAAGAAGGCTGACCGTAAGCATTGCAAGACAGGTCATATTTTGGAAATAAAGGAAAGAAGATTAAAGAAGACCAGAACGTATTGGAGAAGAGATATGGAGACTGTTAGTTACATATCTCGTATAAGAGAAGAGTAAGATGTGGACAGAATTGAAAGCGATGTCAAGGACGGGCTGTAAGAAATTTGTTGAAGACCTGTGCTCCGTTGGGAGTAGAAAAGTGACAAAGAAGACAATCAAGTAATGTCTTACACAGACAAGAAAGAAGACAATCAAGTAATGTCTTACACAGACAAGAAAGAAGACAATCAAGTAATGTCTTACACAGACAAGAATGTTGCATCACTTTTTCATTACGGAAAAATAAATTGTCCTGTCTGAAAAGACACCATACAAATCTAGGACGTACCGACCTCATTTCAAACAAATCAGTCCAGCTAACCTTGAAACAGGAATATGATCACTCGGTGAGGAGGGGCCGCTGTTATTAACTTTTCATGTTAACATTGATATGTAATAAAGAGGTCTTTGATAATGTTATTATCAATCAGGTCATTGATCAGTCAGTTTGTAAATCAGTAGCTTCGTTAGTAATCAAGTTTCAGCATCATTATTCCTCGACGTACTCAAGGGGACTTGAGGCGGAGACTAACAATTACAATCAAATAGACAATTTTCAATTGTTCTGTCTCTGTTTGTGTAGCTGTTTGCATTGTTTACAAGTTGGTGACGCCGGTCCTCAACTTTCTCTCTTAGTCGCATTTTCAGACATTCAAGAGAAGACATCGGTTTTATCGTTACATCGGTTCTATCGTGACATTAGTTCTATCGTGACACTGGTTCTATCGGGACACTAGTTCTATCGGGAAATTAGTTCTATCGTGACATTAGTTCTATCGTGACACTGGTTCTATCGTGACACTAGTTCTATCGTGACACTGGTTCTATCGGGACACTAGTTCTATCGTGACACTGGTTATATCGTGACACTGGTTCTATCGTGACACTGGTTCTATCGGGACACTAGTTCTATCGTGACACTGGTTCTATCGTGACACTGGTTCTATCGTGACACTGGTTCTATCGCTAGACTTGCTCTATCGTTACACCGGTTCTATCGTGGCATTAGTTCTATCGGGACACTGGTTCTATCGTTACACTAGTTCTATCCTGACACTGGTTCTATCGTGGCATTAGTTCTATCGGGACACTGGTTCTATCGTTACACAAGTTCTATCGACACATTAATTATATCGAGACACTTCTTCAATCGTGACACTGGTTCTTTCGTGATAATGGCTCTATCATGACACTTGATCTATCGTGACACGGGTTCTATCGTGAAGCTGGTTCTATTCGTTACGAGAAACCATATGAGGTGGGGAAGGATGGGGGAAGGGATTGTTAGTGTTACAGATGTCTGTTTGTGCATATCATCAGTTAGTTCGCCAGTGTGTTACACTGTTTGTCGATCTGATCGTCTGATAGTTTCTTGGACAGACACAATACCATTCGTTTAATCAACAGTTCGTTTAATGAATAATTTGTTTAATGAATAGTTCGTTTAATGAATAGTTTGTTTAATGAATAGTTCATGTAATGAATAGTTCATGTAATGAATAGTTCGTTTAATGAATAGTTCGTTTAATGAATAGTTTGTTTAATGAATAGTTCGTTTAATGAATAGTTCGTTTAATGAATAGTTCGTTTAATGAATAGTTCGTTTAATGAATAGTTTGTTTAATGAATAGTTCGTTTAATGAATAGTTCATGTAATGAATAGTTCGTTTAAGGAATAGTTCGTTTAATGAATAGTTTGTTTAATGAATTGTTCGTTTAATGAATAGTTCATGTAATGAATAGTTCGTTTAATGAATAGTTCGTTTAATGAATAGTTCGTTTAATGAATAGTTCATGTAATGAATAGTTCATGTAATGAATAGTTCATGTAATGAATAGTTCATGTAATGAATAGTTTGTTTAATGAATAGTTTGTTTAATGAATAGTTCGTTTAATGAATAGTTCGTTTTATGAATAGTTTGTTTAATGAGTAGTTCGTTTAATGAATAGTTCGTTTAATGAATAGTTTGTTTAATGAATAGTTCGTTTAATGAATAGTTCGTTTAATGAATAGTTCGTTTAATGAATAGTTTGTTTAATGAATAGTTTGTTTAATGAATAGTTTGTTTAATGAATAGTTTGTTTAATGAATAATTTGTTTAATGAATAGTTCGTTTAATGAATAGTTCGTTTAATGAATAGTTTGTTTAATGAATAGTTCATGTAATGAATAGTTCATGTAATGAATAGTTCGTTTAATGAATAGTTCGTTTAATGAATAGTTTGTTTAATGAATAGTTCGTTTAATGAATAGTTCGTTTAATGAATAGTTCGTTTTATGAATAGTTCGTTTAATGAATAGTTCGTTTAATGAATAGTTCGTCTTATGAAGAGTTTTTTTTAATGAATTGTTCGTTTAGCAAACAGTTCTTTTTTCTTTTTTTCCGATCCAGAAACACTTGAGCTTTTCAGCTCTTCGGCTCGGTGCCATGTACATCGTATCCCTTCGGTTCGGTGCCACGAACACCGTAAATCTGAGGAATCTGTGGCTTTTCTGCCATCCCGCGGAATTGAACCCGCACACACAGAGGAATAGTCACCCGTAGTCCAACGCGCTACGAAAAAAACCAGTTCTTTTAATGAACAGTTTGTTTTGTTAGTGGTGGTGGTAGTGGGAGGTCTATGTGGCTAAGTAGTTACGACGTTGTTTTGTTAGTGGTGGTGGTAGTGGGAGGTCTATGTGGCTAAGTAGTTACGACGTTGTTTTGTTAGTGGTGGTGTAGTGGGAGGCCCATGTGGCTAAGTAGTTAGGACGTTGTTTTGTTAGTGGGTGAGGAGGTCTGGCTAGTTACGACGTGTTTTGTAGTGGTGTGGTAGTGGAGGTCTATGTGGCTAAGTAGTTACGACGTTGTTTTGTTAGTGGTGGTGGTAGTGGGAGGTCTATGTGGCTAAGTAGTTACGACGTTGTTTTGTTAGTGGTGGTGGTAGTGGGAGGTCTATGTGGCTAAGTAGTTAGGACGTTGTTTTGTTAGTGGTGGTGGTAGTGGGAGGTCTATGTGGCTAAGTAGTTACGACGTTGTTTTGTTAGTGGTGGTGGTAGTGGGAGGTCTATGTGGCTAAGTAGTTAGGACGTTGTTTGCGTTCCCAAGGCCGTGAGCTAGAATCCCGACTATGCCATTCTGTTCCGATTACATATTTTCCCTAGATTCCTAGAAGTAGTTTGTGTTTCGGCAGTTATTGTAGCATACAATTTCGGCAGTTAGCATACAATTTCGGCAGTTAGCATACAATTTCGGCAGTTAGCATACAATTTCGGCAGTTAGTATACAATTTCGGCATTAGTAACAATTCGCAGTTAGTATACAATTCGGCAGTTAGTATACATCGGCAGTTAGATACATCTGGCAGTTAGTATACACTCGGCAGTTAGTATAATTTCTCGGCAGTTAGTATACAATTTCGGTCAGTTAGTATACAATTCTCGGCAGTTAGTATACATAATTTGGCAGTTAGCATACAGTTAGATACGTTAGTATATCTAGTACAGTTAGCATACAAGTAGTATACAGTTAGCATACAAGTTAGCATACAGTTAGCATACAAGTTAGATACAAGTTAGTATACAAGCTAGTAACAGTAAATACAAGTTAGTATAGCAGTTGATACGAGTTATGCATACAAGTTAGCATACTAGCTAGTATACAAGTTAGCATACAAGTTAGTATACAGTTAGTATACACCGAGTTATATACAAGTTAGCATACAAGTTAGTATACAAGTTAGTTACAAGTTAGTATACAGTTAGCATACGTTAGTACTTAGCATACAGTCTAGTATACAGTTAGTATACAAGTTAGTATACAAGTTAGTATACAAGTTAGCATACAAGTTAGCATACAAGTTAGCATACGTTAGCATACAGTTAGTATACAGTTAGCATACGTTAGTATACAAGTTAGTATACAGTTAGTATACAAGTAGATACAAGTTGTAGATACGTGACAGTAGTATACAAGTTAGTATACAGTTAGCATACGTTAGCATACAGTTAGCACGTATACAGTTAGTATACAGTTAGATACAAGTTATTACGTAGTACAAGTTAGCATACAGTAGATACAGCTTAGCATACAAGTTAGTATACAGTTAGATACAAGTTAGTATACAAGTTAGTATACAGTTAGTATACGTTAAGTTAGTATACGTTAGTATAGTTACAAGTTAGTATACATAGATACAGTTAGTATACAAGCTTAGTATACAAGTTAGTATACAAGTAGATACAAGTTAGATACAAGTTAGTATACAAGTAGTATACAAGTAGTACAACAATTTCGGTGGAAAGGGTCCAATGATATGGGGAAAACCCGATAAAATGAAATCGCTTCTTGGTCTTGATACCAAATTATGGATGAAGCGAATGGAGAAATTGCAAGAAAGAGAAACAGATTGCTTGTGCACAAACCAGTCAGTCAATTTATCAGTCAGTCTGTCATTTGGAAAGTTAGTTAGTCAGTGAGTTTAGTTTGATTGGTTGATTGATTGATTGATTGATTGATTGATTGATATGGCCATCATCATTGCATTTCGGTGAGCAACCATACGTGCTCCGATCTCTTTCTTGCATAGGAATATCTTAGCTGCAGAGCACGAACTCCGTAGCACTGTCGAGGGTCCCGATATACTTTGAAGATGGTGAAGATATTTATGTAGGAATTTTATTTCTAATCTTTTCTAATGAATTTTGCCCGGGCAGCGGCTTTCCAGCCTGCTCTTCTCGATTTTAAACTGCCAATGGTTCTTTTACGTGCTCAAATTGAACACGAGACCTACGTTTTATCGTCAGTCTGCTGTAGGACTAGGAACTTTATCATATCTACATTGAGGTCAGGATCTCTGGAAAAATATCCAGATGGCTCCACGAGGGAGCAAACCTTTAGTTTAATAGTTATTAACTCTATCGATCAGTAGGCTAGTTTGTAAGCTGTTGTTAGTTAGTTAATCAGTTAGCTAGTTTGTAAGCTGTTGTTTATTAGTTAATCAGTTAGCTAGTTTTAAGCTGTTGTTGGTTAGTTAATCAGTTAGCTAGTTTGTGAGCTGTTGTTGGTTAGTTAATCAGTTAGCTAGTTTGTAAGCTGTTGTTGGTTAGTTAATCAGTTAGCTAGTTTGTAAGCTGTTGTTGGTTAGTTAATCAGTTAGCTAGTTTGTGAGCTGTTGTTGGTTAGTTAATCAGTTAGCTAGTTTGTAAGCTGTTGTTGGTTAGTTAATCAGGTAGCTAGTTTGTAAGCTGTTGTTGGTTAGTTAATCAGTTAGCTAGTTTGTGAGCTGTTGTTGGTTAGTTAATCAGTTAGCTAGTTGGTAAGCTGTTGTTGGTTAGTTAATCAGGTAGCTAGTTTGTGAGCTGTTGTTGGTTAGTTAATCAGTTAGCTAGTTTGTAAGCTGTTGTTGGTTAGTTAATCAGGTAGCTAGTTTGTAAGCTGTTGTTGGTTAGTTAATCAGTTAGCTAGTTTGTAAGCTGTTGTTGGTTAGTTAATCAGTTAGCTAGTTTGTGAGCTGTTGTTGGTTAGTTAATCAGTTAGTTGTTTACGAAACCAGTCTGTCTGTTATGATTATCGTGAACCAGCAACTATCAGCTACTGAAATACGTCCCTTCAACAGAGTTGTACTCATCTCGCTGAGCTAATTCGATCACAAATGATTAATAAATCATTGATGTATTTGTACGATGCAGTTATACATCCTCACATTGTCGTAAAAGAGGAACAATTATGGTATGTTGTAGAGCCGTCACCAAGCGAAACTGAGCAGATATGACAACTATATCCGGCGTGAGAATCAAGTTTGAAGATGTTACTGTCTACTATAGTCATTTATTGTGACATCGATTTGTGATCTCTTTTCAATTGAATGTGAGAACAAAGTGTCATTTTACCGATTTATTGTGACATCGATTTGTGATCTCTTTTCAATTGAATGTGAGAACAAAGTGTCATTTTACCGATTTATTGTGACATCGATTTGTGATCTCTTTTCAATTGAATGTGAGAATAAAGTGTCATTTTACCGATTTATTGTGACAGCGATTTGTGATCAGAAATTAGAAAGAGAATAGGAATGGCCAAGGATAATTTCAATAGTATGAGAAAGTTACTGACATCCAAACAAATTACAAACAGGCTAAAATTGAGAATGATCAAATGCTATATATATCCTATATTAATGTATAGCTCGGAAACATGGACAATGAACAAGCAGTTAGAAGACAGAATTGATGCATTTGAGATGTGGATATATAGAAGAATAGGCAGAGTTTCATGGACAGAAAAACAGACAAATAAACAAGTTTTATGAAAACTAGGCATGAAGAAACAATTATTAAGAGAAATAAAATTCAGACAAGTAAAGTATTTTGGGCACATAAAAGGCATGACACCATGATAAAACATTTACTAGAGGGAAAGTTGAGGGGAGAAGAGCAAGAGGAAGACCGAGAGATAAGTGGGAGGAAACTTTAAGAAATGGACAGGTTACAGTCTGGCAGTGTGCAACACCAAGGCGAAAGACAGAGGATGCTGGAGATTCATTGCAGCCAACCTTCGATGTGGAGACGGCACCTGATGATGATGATGAATGTGTGCTCTCTGACCTACGGTTGTGAAAGCTAGAAACCAACAAAGAAAATTGATAAGAAACTGGACAGCTTTGAGAATAAATGTCTACGAAAATTATTAAAAGTAAAATGGAGTGATTTCGTTTCTAACAACACAGTGAGAGATAGAACACGCCAACAACCCGTATCAAATATTATAAGGAAACGAAGGTGGAAATATTTAGGTCATGTTCTTAGATCAGACGAAAAGAGACTAAATCAACAATTCCTTATGTGGTCACCAGTTGGGAAAAGATAATGTGGAAGACCAAAGACCACTCTTCGAAGAACAATCCAACAAGAAAGTAAACTATTGGGATGTAAAACCATACGAGATTTCCAGCTGCTAGCAACGAATCGTATCACATGGAGATCTAAAACCTCTGCCCTATGTGCCGCCTTTGGCACGAAAGGAACAAACTAACTAATTAACTACCGATTTAATGTCACAATGTTTCTCCTATAACGATCAGATGTGACATATATTTCTCCTATAGCGATTTAAAATGTGACATATATTTCTCATATAACGAACTAATATGACAACAATAGAGAAACGTATTTTCTGTTAAACAAAAACATAAAGATGGATTATGCTACACAATCTAGAAAGGTTAATTGTTGCTTCTCAACTGGACTATTTTTGGCGGGAAATGTTATCCCAACCGTGAGTTTATTAATGCCAGACAAAATGAGATTCCAGATCCGGCATCAGAGACTAAACATAAGCACCCAATCACACGGTTTAGCTATTCCGATCTAGAGATCTTAAGAAAGGGCTAACCTGACACAGAAAGATGAAATCGCAATAAACAAGATATATAAGTACATTATAAGTGAGTGAGTTGACCTCGACCTTAGACAAGAGAAGATGAAGATGACGCATTCTTCTTACACGTCTAAGCAGCCATGTTAGTCTACTACTGCTGAGCATTACCATGATAGATGTCAAGTTAGCATGTTACAGTAAATCAGAGGTGTCTATGTTGTTATAATAACTATTGTTAACAATCTTGATCAGACAGTGAAGGTGAAAGATAAGTCTTCTATCGTGTCTTTGGTAAGTTGTCCATGACTCTCAGCCACACAGTAAAGAGCTAATTACACAGACTCGATATATTTGAATCTTCGTCAACAATGCTAATTTTGTGTTGGCCCATTAACCCTTTAATAGTCTGCCGAATGTAGTAGCATTGACTTATTCAATCGTTGATTTCTTCATCAAGAGAAACACTATAGATGAACACAAGATAGCAAAATTGGTGTTAATTTGTTATCAAGTAATATGTGTTGTTGTGTTTCTTGCCTGACATATATCCACTGTCTTGGTGACACTCATCGTCAGAGAAATAGTTCGCAACCTTTGGCAGTATTTTTACGAGAGATTGCAGGGTAACTTCACTGTGTGCCCTTGGACAGCATCGTCAGTGAAAATAAATTCCTTGAAAAAAAGTTATGTAGTTTCTGTCTTTGCTCATAAATGAACGTGTTGAAGATTGAACCATCAGATCCAGAGCATATAAAAACATTGTCATGATCATCTCCGAGGTCATCGTATAAAAGAACTGCCAAAACGTTGTGAAAGAGGATGGGACTTTGGCTCCATCGAAGAACTCAGATATAGTCATTAAGCTACATGTCGCCTTTCATATGTTCAGAATTTGCTATAATGTTTCAGTAGGACTAACGTCACGATGGCCTGGAAAGAACAATACTAGAGGGCAGGGTCCCAGGACGCAGAGGCAGACCAAGAAGAAGATGGCTACAAGATATTAAAGAAACCATGAACATGACCATCGAAGAAGTGGGTGAACTAGCAAGAGACAGAGTGAATTTCAGATGTGCTGCAAAGAGAGCAACGTCCTATAAAGAATACGCACCTTGATGATGAGGACTAGTACTATATCGTTAAAGTAAGTTTCTCAGAATACCTTTCATAATACTTTTATAATGCGTTCTGTTACTACTACTACAATTACTACTGTTACTGCTACTGCTACTATTACTTGCATTACTATTCATCATCAAATTGCTTGTCCTGAGCAGAACTTTGCCACCCCCACATTACTCCGGAATTTCTCTCTCTCTCATAGACCAGATGTCCTGGCTCTGCAGCCGTCATGTTCAAACCATCAGTTACATCCTGAATCCATCTTTTCCGTGGTCTTCCTCTTCTTCACTATGCCGGTATGTCTCCTTCCATGATGATCTTCTCCAGCCCTTCATGTCTATGCCGGTATACCTCCTTCCATGATGGTCTTCTCTAGCCCTTCATGTCTTTTTATATGTCCAAAATATCTCAATTTTCTCTTTCTTATTTGTAGCATCAACCAGTTTTCTTTGATTTTGAGTTCTTTCTGGATAGATCTATTTGTTATCTTCTCTGTCCAAGATATACGGAGGACTCTTCTGTAACACTTATGTTGCATTAATATTATGTCTTCTACTACTACTATAGTTGCTACTACTACTACTACTACTACTATTACTTGTACTACTACTACAACTACTACTACTGCTGTTAATACTACACCTACTACTACTATAACTTGTACTTCTACTGCTGTTTCTTTTATTATTATAATTGCTACTATTACCACAGCAACTACTACCATTATACAACTACTATTACTACTACTACTACTACTACATATAACTTCTACTATTACTGCTGCTACTAGTAATACTAAAATTAACACTATTTCCACCACTACTACTTCCAATTCTACTAACATTACCACTATTACTGTTACTTCTACTAATACACTGTTATTGCTACCACTACTACTACTACTACTACTACTACTACTACTACTACTACTACTACTATTACTACTATCATTTTTTTATTAATGTTCGATCGTCTATCACAAATGATAACACAATGACTCTATTCCCCCATACAAGAAAATATGACTGGATCTCGAGACAGTTTATTAATAACTAGATGCTTGGTGTGTCAATTATGAGATTGGGAAACTCTGGAACACTGTGGACATTGAATTTTGGATAATGTATTGTTTTTCTGACTTTTGTACTGTTCTTAGCTGTTACTACTATAGTATTACTATCTGAACTATTGTCACTACCTCTGCTATTACTTCTACTTCTACTGCGACTGCTGTTAACATTTTACTCGTACCACTATTTACACCATTGCTACTACTCATCACCATCATCATCATCAGGTACCGTGCCGACTGGCGTAGGCGATCATGGATCTCCACAAATATCTGCCGTTGGTGTTTGCTATCAACTCAGATGTTGAAGCTCAACCGTGCCATGAAGTCAGGCTATCCAAAATGTTCTCTCTCTGTCTTCCTCTGTCTCGTCTACCCTCGATTTTACCGGTTGTCACAATGTGTTCTAAACCTCCCTCCTCATCACATGCCCGAAAATGATGACTGCCTCTTTCTTATATTGATGATAAGCTTTCTTTGTGTCTTGACCTCATTCAGCACCTCAACAATAGTCATTTTAGCAGTCTGTGGGATTCTCATCATTCTTCTATAAAACCACATTTTTGTGGCCCTCAGAGAGTTTTCGATCTGTGTGTTCATTGTCCATGACTTTGCATCCGTATGTCAGTATTGGTTCTATGTAGCACTGAATAACTCGCATTCTGATCGGGATTGACAAGGACTTGTTGCAGATAATGCTTCTCATTTCAGGAACGATGTTTTCGCGCTTGTCCTATTCTGCTCTTTATTTCTGATCGGCATCTGCCATCTGATGTTACCAGGACTCCGAGGTATTTAAATTGTTGCACTTGTCTTAGATCAGTCACATTTACTGTGATGGTACATTTTGTCAAAATCTGCTTTTTTGATATCATAACTTCTGTCTTCTTATTATTCAAACTGAGATCTTTGTTGTTACTTTCTGTCACAACCTTATCAACTAATTTCTGTAGCACCAATTGCTACTACTACTACTTCTAAATCCTTACAACTATTACTATTAACACTTACCACAACTAATATTTCTTCTTCTTCTTTTCTCGAATCATGTATGCCTCACATTATCAGGTCAAGAAGAGATTTCTAAAACGTGCCCTTGTATGCGCTTCGTAGATAGTGTCTTTCGTCGCCTCTGTTATCTCTGAGATTCATCTTTTGCGTGGCCGGCCTTTTGATTTGTACCCATTGTATCGGAGCAGTATTGTTCTTTGAGGTGCACTGTCTGATGGTAATCTGCTTACGTGGCCGAACCATTTAATTTGTTGTTTCTTGATGAAGTCTAGTACTGATGTTGTACCCACTTTTTCCTGATGTCTTCATTTCTCAACCGGTCTCTTCTTGTTACACCCAGCATTCTGCGTAGATACTTCCTCTCTGTCGTGACTAGTCTCTTCTTGTTACACCCAGCATTCTGCGTAGACACTTCATCTCTGTCGTGACTAGTTTTCTTCTTGTTACACCCATCATTCTGCGTAGACACTTCCTCTCTGTCGTGACTAGTCTCTTCTTGTTACACCGAGCATTCTGCGTAGACACTTCATTTCTGTCGTGACTAGTTTTCTTCTTGTTACACCCATCATTCTGCGTAGACACTTCCTCTCTGTCGTGACTAGTCTCTTCTTGTTACACCGAGCATTCTGCGTAGACACTTCATCTCTGTCGTGACTAGTTTTCTTCTTGTTACACCCATCATTCTGCGTAGACACTTCCTCTCTGTCGTGACTAGTCTCTTCTTGTTACACCGAGCATTCTGCGTAGACACTTCATCTCTGTCGTGACTAGTTTTCTTCTTGTTACACCCATCATTCTGCGTAGACACTTCTCTCTGTCGTGACTAGTCTCTTCTTGTTACACCAGCATTCTGCGTAGACACTTCATCTCTGTCATGACTAGTCTCTTCTTGTTACACCCATCATTCTGCGTAGACACTTCATCTCTGTCGTGACTAGTCTCTTCTTGTTACACCCATCATTCTGCGTAGACACTTCATCTCTGTCATGACTAGTCTCTTCTTGTTACACCCATCATTCTGCGTAGACACTTCATCTCTGTCGTGACTAGTTTTCTTCTATCATTTCTTCTTCATCAAACTCACCACATCAGAAAGACTTTGAATTCAAACTTGGTTTATTAATCAACTGTTCATGACATAATGTATGTATATCGTCCTCCGCCCTTATCTCTCGGTCTCTCCCGTTGTTATGTTGTTGTTTTTCTGTCTTTAGTTTATGTCATCACGCTACGTCAAACCAAGTCTCTATATTATTGCCAAGACGTACATCATTTGGTGTGCAGTTCTGGTATACGGTGTCCCCTTACTTTTCTCTGTCTACTTTCCCCTGTCTAGACCGGTAACTACTGTCTTAAGGTTGGGGAATGTCTGTCCTTTGTCAGCTCTGTCTACATACAATATTTGAATAATTGATAAAGTACACAGCTTATCTCACTGGTCATCACTTAAGTTATGTAAGTAACTTCAACATGACCTAACCATTTCTTACCTTTCCGTAGTTAGATGTCAAACTATTATTCAGAGAAAATCCCCAGGGATTATTCAACTAGAAATAACAAAATGAAGAAGATTTATCAGTATATTGCTACTTGTGAAATCTATTTTCTTCGTTTCTTTGTATGTTTGATAACTAGATAACTTTACTGTACTCTGTGTGCAACAATAACGTGAAGATAACAAAAGACATAATATAAGTTTGTGAACATGAAAGCAGATGTACTTTACCGCAGTTAAACTCTCAATCTTGTATCAGCCTATATGACACGTGATGTTGAACAACTTACTAGAGTAACACTTATTCTTGTAATAGGTTTGACTCTATATAATGAAAAGCAAACTGGGATAAAGGGAAGTAATTTCGTGTATGTAAATGTGTGCAGTTACTAAATTAATGATGAAACGGTCATAAAATAGAATTGTGCAAGGGAATAAACTCTGACAGAATAACACTGTCAGTTGCAATTTAATCCTGTCACATGAATTATATGTTTTTCACATGAAAGATTTATAAGAAATAAGGATATTGCTTCGATACAAATTTAGAACAATAAATATCGTCTAGCTTCAAAGTAATTAATTTTTTTTATACATTTCAATTTAAATAAGTTAACTCAATACTAACAGAATGTAGGTGAATGAATTTGTTCGTTGCTGCAAATAGAATTCATCGCAATGTTTCAATTTATAGTGTTAGTGCCACTTGATCGTGGCCAATAGGCAACAAAACCAAAAGTTCCGAACAGCTCTCTTCGAAAGGAAGACGACGCTCGGGATTTTTTACACGTTTACAACATGACCGGGTATCACCTTTACAACATGACCGGGTATCACCTTTACAACATGACCGGGTATCACGTTTACAACATGACCGGGTATCACGTTTACAACATGACCGGGTATCACGTTTACAACATGACCGGGTATCACCTTTACAACATGACTGGGTATCACCTTTACAACATGACCGGGTATCACCTTTACAACATGACCGGGTATCACCTTTACAACATGACCGGGTATCGCCTTTACAACATGACCGGGTATCACGTTTACAACATGACCGGGTATCACCCTTGCACTAAAGGGTAAGGGCCCCAGAAAGGAAAAAAAAAAAAAAAAAAAGTATCGTGGTTGATTTAATATTTAGGACTCGACAATGAAGTATTAAAACGAGTGGACACAATACTATCAAACAAATAGTGTACATGTACACCTTTGAAACTCGAAACTTCATCAATCTTTCGAATGAGAACGCTTGGAGTTTGTTTAAGTGAGATTATTTGGCGTTTAATGAAGGCTCCCCCTACTTATCACCCTATCAAGTTGGCACAAGCACCTGATCTTAGTCAAAAGGCTGAGATGCGAGATAAAATTGTAGTTGGTAAGTACTTATCTGACAGGCGAAACCTTGATCGCTTGTCAAACACTTAGCTAAGATCAAAGTAGTGCCCACTTTATCGCGGCTAAAGGGTGGGAGCCTGCATAGAACAAATAGGCAACTACACACATTCTAAGCAGCTCTATTTGGAAAGAATAGCGACGCTCAAAGTTATACACGTTCAACTGTAACTGGGTCTACTTGTTGCGGTATTTCATCACGTTCAACTGTAACTGGGTCTACTTTTGCGGTTTTTCATAACATTTAACCTAACTGGTCTACTTGTTGCGGTATTTCATACACGTTTAACCGTAACTGGGTCTACTTGTTGCGGTATTTCATACACGTTTAACCGTAACTGGGTCTACTTGTTGCGGTATTTCCGGGTATGGCTTCAATAAGAAACAAAAAGAACAAAATCCCGCTCTGATATAACTAAAAAAAAAGGCTCGTCCTTGGGTTGACAGTGGCATGCATAGGCCTAAAGAGATGTATACAGAATTAGCTTTCTTTCTTTCTTTCTCGAATCCTGTATGCCTCACAGCGTCAGGTCAGGAAGAGATTTCTAAAACGGGCCCTAGTATGCGCTTCGTAGATAGTCTCTTTCGTCGCCTCTGTTATCTCTGAGGTCCATCTTTTGCGTGACCGGCCTTTTGCTTTGTACCCATTGTATCTGAGCAGCATTGCTCTTTGGGGTGCACTGTCTGATGGTAATCTGCTTACGTGACCGAACCATTTAATTTGTTGTTTCTTGATGAAGTCTAGTACTGATGTTGTACCCACTTTTTCCTGATGTCTTCCTTTCTAACCCGATCTCTTCTTGATACTCACATAATTCTGCGTAGACACTTCATCTCTGTTGTGACTAGTTTTCTTCTATCGTTTGTTGTCAGCGTCCAGGTTTGGCACTGGTAACATAATGTGGGAGAAAGATTGTGTTGAACATTGCTCTTTTTGTGTTCATGGTGACATGTTTGCATTTCAAATTTCTCACCATTTGCCCTATTATTTGATTAGTTTTACTACATCTATGTTGGATTTCCTTATTTATGCTTCCATTTGCTGACACAAATTCTTGCTAGGTATGAAAAGTCCTTTACAAGTTGTCTAGTAATTATTGTATTAATTATGTTTTACAAACTGAAAGCTGTGAAAGTATGAAATAATTGTTGTATCGATGATATTTCACACAATGAAAGCTGACAAATTGCAACAGAAATTCTCAAATATCTGGTGTTTTCTTCAGACTTCACTTTCAGTCGTACTGACCGATTTTATACAACAGACATTTCTTTGATATTTGAGAAAATGTCATGAATATTTTTGGTCCAGACAGAGTGAGAAATAATGATATCAGGAACTTTGTTGGAAGCCAAATCTGTATTAAATATACATATAGACAGAGAATTCCCAGGAGAAGCAAGTACAATCAGATGTCATTGTGTGCTTACAATAGTAGAGGATCTGGTTTTAGAGTACTAGGATTACCTAGAGGTAAATGGGTGCAATGTTGTAGACACCCTACAACATATTATCTCACTGCAACCAATGTATTTTGTCCACATACGTATTCAACATATATGCGGAGAACATCATGAGGAACGTAAAAGACGCTGCCAACTATGTGAATTACGACCCTCTCACTATAGGCGGCAAATCCATACCAGAGCTTAGGTACGCAGACGATACAGTATTATTATCCACCAGCAAAGAAGGTTTGGAAAACCTAATCATGACGACCAAGAAACATAGTGAAGACCAACATCTATATTTTAATACACAAAAAACAAAAATCATGTCAACCGACAAAGCAAAAGGCTCACCTAACATCCAAATAAACAATGAAGAACTCCAATGTGTAGAGAGCTACGAATATCTGGGCTCAATAATTAACAATAATGGTGACTGCTCCAAAGAGATCTTAAGAAGATTGGCAATAGCAATCAAGAAGTTAAACACAATGAAGAACATGTGGCAAAGCACCAGCAAAATACAAAATAAAATTATTAAAAATATTGAGAGCATGCATTTTCCCAGTGGCTACTTATGGTTGTGAATCATGGACTATTACACAGAAATTAAGAACGAAAATCCAGTCCTTCGAAACTAAATGCTACAGAAAGATCCTACGAATACCATGGACAGAAAAAGAAAGAACACTGATGTCCTGAAAGAACTAAATGTTAAAGAGAATTTTCTGATAACCAACATACTATACAGACAAATTAGATACTTTGGTCACATTAAGCGTCATGATGGCCTGGAAAGAACAATACTAGAAGGCAGATTCACGGGAAGCAGAGGCAGAGCAAGAAGAAGATAGCAACAAGATGTTAAAGAAACCAAGAATATGACCATCAACGAAGTTGGTGAATTGTGAATTGAACAAAAACTCGATCAAGTTTATCACAAAATAAGTCATCAGACTTGCTTTAGAAAATGACCATACTTACAAGACATACGTCTGTGATGTATTACACTGTCCAGCTGACCAACATAACGTATATGTCTGACGGCAGACATACATACGTCTGTGATGTATTACATTGTCCAGCTGACCAACATAACGTCTATGTCTGACGGCAGACATACATACGTCTGTGATGTATTACACTGTCCAGCTGACCAACATAACGTCTATGTCTGACGGCAGACATACATACGTCTGTGATGTATTACACTGTCCAGCTGACCAACATAACGTCTATGTTTGACGGCAGACATACATACGTCTGTGATGTATTACACTGTCAGCTGACCAACAACGTCTATGTCGACGGCAGACATACATCGTCTGATGATACTGTCAGCTGACCAACATAACGTCTATGTCTGACGGCAGACATACATTCGTCTGTGATGTATTACACTGTCCAGCTGACCAACATAACGTCTATGTTTGACGGCAGACATACATACGTCTGTGAGTATTACATGTCAGCTGACCAACATAACGTCTATGTTTGACGGCAGACATACATACGTCTGTGACGTATTACACTGTCCAGCTGACCAACATAACGTCTATATCTGACGGCAGACGCGCACTTCACTACATAAATTGTTGACAACATTACTTTGTAAATGAAAGTATCAACCACGCAATAAGAATTGAATCTAAGCTTTGCTACTAAATAAATGATTCACAAACCTCACAGACAACAGCTGGATTTTAGTTTAACAATCGACTGGTTTTGTTTTTGAAATTAAACAGGACGGCAAACACATTTAATCGAACTATATTTCAGAGATGTTTTGTTTCCTTCCATACGCACTATTTTCTCTGGAAGTTGGTTTTTGTAATAACAGTACATTTGTCTTTGAAACAGAGTCGACTAGTTTCTATGTTGTGTTGTCGACGCTGCTCAAAGTCCTTGACAAAGTGAACTTCTTTATTTCAATAGGGAATAGGAAATTTACCAACCCCAGGGAAAGCAACGGAGTCATTGAATAACATCAATAAATATACTCGGAACAAGTATTAATGACTTCCACAAAAAATATTAACACACACAGGATTCTAACCACACAGCGTTTTTTTTCATACAACACCCAATGCATGGCTCTACAATACGACCGTTTTTAAGAACACAGCCAGCTAGCTCTCAAACAAAATAGCTTCACCGAAGTCTTTAATGAACGCGTCAAGTGTTGAACACAGCATAATCAGGTCAGATTTCGATTGAACAATGTTTGCAAAGAATAACAGATTAAATGGTTTAGATAACTGACAAGACTGCCCTGGTATCGCCTACCACAGAGAACCACACAGAAACAGTATAATGAGTACAAAACAAGAGGAAGACCACGCAAAAAATGGAGCGAAGGCATCAAGAACAGCCTTACGAAAATGAATATCAGGTTACAAAGTGCCTTAAAACAAGCAGACGTGAGATCACTAATTTTCCTCCCACCAAAACTTCTATAAAGAAATCAATGGTGGAAGAGAAGAAGAACAAGCACACACAAGATCACTACGTTTCATCCCCAACACTTCTATAAAGAAGTCAATGGTGGAAAATAAGAAGACATAATGTTTGCACACAAAAATGCGTTAAACTGAGAACAAAAACATGCGGTAAGCTGAGAACAAAAACATATGGTAAGCTGAGAACAAAAACATGCGGTAAGCTGAGAACAAAAACATGCGGTAAGCTGAGAACAAAAACATATGGTAAGCTGAGAACAAAAACATGCGGTAAGCTGAGAACAAAAACATGCGGTAAGCTGAGAACAAAAACATGCGGTAAGCTGAGAACAAAAACATATGGTAAGTTGAGAACAAAAACATGCGGTAAGCTGAGAACAAAAACATGCGGTAAGCTGAGAACAAAAACATATGGTAAGCTGAGAACAAAAACATGCGGTAAGCTGAGAATAAAAACATATGGTAAGCTGAGAACAAAAACATATGGTAAGCTGAGAACAAAAACATGCGGTAAGCTGAGAACAAAAACATATGGTAAGCTGAGAACAAAAACATGCGGTAAGCTGAGAACAAAAACATGCGGTAAGCTGAGAACAAAAACATATGGTAAGTTGAGAACAAAAACATGCGGTAAGCTGAGAACAAAAACATGCGGTAAGCTGAGAACAAAAACATATGGTAAGCTGAGAACAAAAACATGCGGTAAGCTGAGAACAAAAACATGCGGTAAGCTGAGAATAAAAACATGCGGTAAGCTGAGAACAAAACATATGGTAAAACTGAGAACAAAAAACATATCGTAAACTTTAGAACAAAACATGCGTGGAAGCTGAGAACAAAACATCAAGTAAGCTAGAATCAAACATTGCTATAAAAGCTGGGAAATAAGAAACATATGGTTGAGAACAAAACATGCGGTAAGCTGAGAACAAAACATGGTAAGCTGAGAACAAAAACATGCGGTAAGCTGAGAACAAAAACATATGGTAAGCTGAGAACAAAAACATATGGTAAGCTGAGAACAAAAACATGCGGTAAGCTGAGAACAAAAACATATGGTAAGCTGAGAACAAAACATATGGTAAGCTGAGAACAAAAAATGCGGTAAGCTGAGAACAAAAACATGCAGTAAGCTGAGAAAAAAAACATATGGTAAGCTGAGAACAAAAACATATGGTAAGCTGAGAACAAAAACATGCGGTAAGCTGAGAACAAAAACATGCGGTAAGCTGAGAACAAAAACATATGGTAAGCTGAGAACAAAAACATGCGGTAAGCTGAGAACAAAAACATGCGGTAAGCTGAGAACAAAAACATGCGGTAAGCTGAGAACAAAAACATGCGGTAAGCTGAGAATAAAAACATGCGGTAAGCTGAGAACAAAAACATATGGTAAGCTGAGAACAAAAACATGCGGTAAGCTGAGAACAAAAACATATGGTAAGCTGAGAACAAAAACATGCGTAAGCTGAGAACAAAAACATGGTAAGCTGAGAACAAAACAAAGGTAAGGTGAGAACAAAAACATGCGGTAAGCTGAGAACAAAAACATGCGATAAGCTGAGAACAAAAACATGCGGTAAGCTGAGAACAAAAACATATGGTAAGTTGAGAACAAAAACATGCGGTAAGCTGAGAACAAAAACATGCGGGAAGCTGAGAACAAAACATGCGTAAGCTGAGAACAAAAACATGCGGTAAGCTGAGAATAAAAAGATATGGTAAGCTGAGAACAAAAACATGCGTAAGTTGAGAACAAAAAGATATGGTAAGCTGAGAACAAAAACATGCGGTAAGCTGAGACCAAAAATAGCGGTAAGCTGAGAACAAAAACATGCGGTAAGCTGAGTGTACTTTTTTATTTGAGACACAACTGCCCGCCCGCCCAGCGTGTTCGTAGAACATTGGACGGCGGGTGACAAGCCCTCTGTGAGTACAGGTTCAATTCTGCGACCTGGCAAAAAAAGCCACAGGTCCTCCAGATTCATGGTGTTCGTGGCACCGAACCTATGGGTTACGATGTCCATGACACCGAGCCGAAGAGCTGAAAGTGCTCAAGTGCTTCTGGATCGGGAAAAATAAATTGAGACAAAACAAGAGCACACCCCTATTTATTGTAAGAAGAGAATAATGAGATTTCTCTCTCTCTCGCTCGATCACCGCCCAGACCGAAGTACCAGATCTCCCCATAAATTTCATTCATGTGGAAATCCAACTCATGCAGTCTTAGCATTGGTGTGTTTTACATCACATCTTCAGCACCATTTGGAACTCTGGTGCTTATCCTTCGGCGATGTGTCCGGTTTCAGCCAGCGTTTACTTGGTTCGCTCTCCGTTCTGTAGCCATCTAGTGTTTTTACAGTGTGGGGTAGCTAGCCCCACGCCCAACCTCCTTAGACGTCTCTTACAACATGCGTGGCAGTTAACAGTGGTTCTTATTCTTTACATCCCAATTTGGACCCCGGTAACCACACAGGCAATAATGCGATTGAAGAACCTTTATTTCAGTATTTGGATAACTGGGTAGTTGTGCTCTGAAGAACGCTCGTCTTCAAGACCAGGCAATGGAGGCCATGAGAGATAAAAGTTTGTGGTTCGTTCTCTGTGTTAAGTAATAGTCTTTTATTTCTGGATGCTCTAAACATTTGTTTATGTCTATTTATTTATCACATACACTATGGGACGGATTAGTGTAACGCACAAACGTTCGCTTATCCACTCTAGCTCAAGAGTGGTGTGGGTTCAATCCCACACTTGACATTCCTCACGGGAGGAAAGGAATTGGTCATCCTACCTTCTGCACACAAGTATATAGAAATATGAAGGGGCATGTACTTCACACCCCAAGGTTTGAAAAGTCTACAAAAAATTTTATTTGATATATTGTAAAATTGGGTTTTCTGTTTGTAAAACCTTAACAGCAGGCCATCTGTGCAACTATGTGCGATGTTTGAAGAAGCCCATTTTTACAACAATGTGTGATGTTTGTAGCAGCCCATCTGGCAACTTTGTGTGATGTTTGCAGCAGCCCATTTGTGCAAATATGTGTGCAAATATGTGTGCAATGTGGATGTACTCGCTGTACTTGAAAATATTCCAGAATGATAGTGACTAGCCCTGATAAGCTGCGAAAAAAGTAACCACTACGAACAGCTTTTTGATCACTGACACCCATCGCATAGGCGCAACTCCTCAGAATTTGATAATTCTCCTGTTTTGAGTATGTGGACACATTTATTGAATACATTAAGACTCTACGACGGTACCACTCCCCATTCTAGTGGCGATGAATGATCATAGTGAACCCTACATTGACTGTTGTATCATTGAGTAGCAATTAGAAACTCCTATTGCGAGAGCGGTCAAAATCTTGCTCCCTGCCAGGGTAGGTAAAACATACTCACACACCTTAGTCTAACAATGACGTGTACAGTACATAACAGATATGAGATTTCTTAGAAAAGCTACAAGAGTAACAATAATAATAATAATTCCTCTCGTACCATTATACGTTACATAGACCCTCCAAGTAATTTATCCATACCGTTCTTTCCTGGGCAACTCGCTCAATTTCCTCGGTGAAACTGAGACCAATATTTCTTGCCTTTATCAACAAAGTTAAGAGTAACAATCCAGAACACAGTCAATATAGTCAATATAGAACACAGTCGACTACACCAACAGACAACTCAGACACAATCACTTTACAGCAGTCGACTGTATAAACAGATACAGTAGCTATACAACAGTCGTCTAAACCACAGATTTCCAAACTTTTCGGTCAACCGCCCACTTTGCACAACATAAACGTTGTACCGCCCCCTCTCCACATTATAACAGTTTGTCAATGATCCCTCCCACATATATACATGCTCTATTTTCTCTATTGACGTAGAAAATTGATATATATTTCTGTAATACAAAGTCAATTTTCAAATGATTAAATGCATGAAATAAACACATAATCACAAAGTACTGTAGTTTTACAAATTACAAAAACAATGACAATACAGCAACGTTTCGACCAACAAGGCCTTTATCAAGCAAACGAACAACATGAGTGACAAATTAAAAAAAAACATATGGACGACAACGTACAAACGTTTCTAATGAAAATCTGGGAATAAAAACGAATAACGAAATAAATGTAAACAAAAAACACACATAAGAACTAGAAATAGAAAGGAAGAGAAACAATGAAAAATCTAGTAAATATATAACTTGAATGCATGCAACATATGCCCATATAGATTACAAGGAATGGGAAGAGAAAGTACTAAGAAGCATAGTAATGTAATACGTTGAGCCCACGTGGTCGTAAGGTACCATACAAAGAAATCAACAAATTCTCCGGAGCAAATCGACAGCGATCATCCGAGGAACATGATCGGATGGCTGTGACCTGGACATCATGAGCTCTTAAATGGCCAGTATCATTGAAATTGGTGGCTACAGGGGTCATAGAGCATTGGCGTATGTCGATAAAGTGTTGGGCGAATCAGTCACTGAGCCTCTTGCCTGTCTCGCCGATATAAGCCTTGTTACACCGCTTACAGATAATGACATAGATAAGATTACGGAACTCGCATGTGAAACCATCGTCAATAACAAACGTGGCTAAAGGAAAGATACAGTACGCGTCTGTATCACATAAGCACACGTGTTGCAACACTGATGGCCACACTGGACAGTGCCAAAATGAGTCTGGATATTGGACTTAAGGCGACTGTGTACCAACATATCCTTAAGACTTCTGTCCCGTCTGTAAGCCACCAAAGGATAGTTGGGGAAGACAGAACGGGTCTCAGGATCTGACTGAAGGATAGACAGATGACGGAATAAAACATTTTTCACCAGTGAACTATGGGGGTGGAAAGTTAAGATAAGTTTTACTCTGTCAGAGTTAGTAATAGCCGTCCATCGCAAGCGATGATGACAACAATCTCAGATGTGTGCTGTTGCACCTCTCTGGTGTGTGCGGAGGTGACTGTAGAGTCCAATCCTAGAATAGAATCCCCGACCACAGGTGGGGCATACATGATCAAGGTTAGACATGTGCGTGTTGTGTGCTCTGTCTTTTCGCGCTGCTCGTTTTCTCTGTGACTCAACAATACGATGATTCTCAGCTATTCGGGTTCCTCTTTTGTTGTTACAACGCCAGATTTGGCGATTTTGCGCAAGGGATTCCCAGCACGTATTGTCTATATCGAAGCATTTCAGAGACACTTTAAGAGTGTCTTTAAAGCGTTTTTCTGTCCACCAGCTAAACGTCTGCCCCCTTCAAGCTCGCCATACATCAACTGTTTTGGGATGCGTTTATCAGGCATTCGAGCAATGTGACCGACCCATCTCAGTTGGGCCTTCTGCAACAGGGTGTTGACGCTTGGGATCTTTGCTCTTGTGAGGACTTCGCTGTCTGGAATTTTGTCCTGCCAGTTTATTTTTAGTATTCTGCGGAGACAGCTTGTGTGGAAATGGTTTAATTTTCTTGCGTGTCTGCTATACACTGGCCATGTCTCGTTTGCGTACAGCAGCGTGGTTAGCACTATGGCCTGGTAAACTTTCAGCTTTGTGACTATGCTTATCCCCTTCCGTTCCCACACAGTGACACGTAACCTTCCGAACGCAGCACTGGCTTTGGATATCCTATTGTGGACCTCAGAATCTATGTTTGCCGATCTGGATAGGAGGCTGCCAAGATAAGCAAAGTTGTCCGTTGACTGGAGACGCTGGTGTTTAATGTTGATGACTGGATCGTAATACTGTTCTCTAGGGGCGGGCTGGAACATGACCTCTGTTTTTGGTGTTAATGGTGAGGCCAAACCTATCACAGGCCATTGAGAACTTGTCCATGTAAGTCTGCATTTCTTCCTCAGAGTTGGTAGCGAGGGCGCAGTCATCTGCAAACAACAGGTTTGAGATAGTTGATTCTTTTACCTTGGTGGAGGATTTTAACCTCCGAAGATTCAATAGATTACCGTCTGTCCTGTATCTAATCTTTACCCCATGTTCGTCGCCTTCCCAATAGACATCCGTGAGCATGGCAGCAAACATCATACTGAAGAGTGTTGGGGCCAGTACACAGCCCTGTTTGACGCCGTTGGTGACATGGAAGGCTTCCGACAGCTCTCCTTCGTCAAGTACACGTGCCATCATGCCCTCGTGAAACTGTTGGAAGAGTTAGTAGTCCTATGCTGGCTGGTAAGGGCCTGCTGGCGAGTGATTTTCTGAACTCGATGCATAGCCGAGACAAACACCGTCTCCGGGTATAGGCGCCTGCGGAAAAAAATCAAGCATCTCGCGAGCTCTCTCAAAAAAATCATCGTTCTCGCTACAAAGGCGACGAAGGCGCATATTTTGTAGTTTTGTAGTATATTTTGTGAATATGCATGAAATAGAAAATTAGTAAAACATGGATCTTGTAAGACCGCCATAAGATGAATTAAAATGCAGAATTCAAGTTTTAAATGATTATTCAATCGTATAATCACAAAAATAATTTATTTTAAAATTCTTATTAATTTCTTCTTTAAGGAGCCACCGACCCTTAACCGTCTGCTATCCACCATGTTGGAACACCCTCCAAATTCGTCTGAACCCACTATCGCCCCGCTAGAACGCTTCAGGGCCCCCTGGGAGGCGGGACCGCCCACTTTGGGAAACACTGGTTTAAACGAACAGACATTTCTTGTACAGTCGCTGTAAGTATTAATATCTCATCTCAAAAATCAGACAAGACATTTGGATAAGCTGGAAACTCAAATTTAAATAATAGATGTTACACAACCAATGAATGAAGATGTCGTTGGCAAGTGGGTTAGATCATTCTAGAAAATAGCAGCTTCAGACAGATTTAACACAGGACGAACTGATGGTCAAACGATGGAAAAATTGCTATCAGGAAAGTCGAAAATAGAACATTATGAATAAAGATTAGTGTCAGATCTTTGAGAACAAGTAGCAAACATTCTAGTGCAAAATAATTCGATGAAAAAAATGACACGTATTGAAGTTCAAGATCTTATTTCAGAAAGTTCAGATATTCTTGAGTGATATTCTACTGTAAGATTCGATGAAAAAATGACGCACATTCTAGTATAAGATTCGATTAAAAAGACAATATTCAGTATAAATTCATGAAAAAATGAACATTTAATAAAGATTCGATGAAAAAATGACGCACATTCTAATATAAGATTCGATGAAAAAAATGACAGATATTCTAGTTCAAGATTCGATTAAAATTCAATATCAGATATTCTAGTAAGATTCGATGAAAAAATGACGCACATTCTAGTATAAGATTCGATTAAAAAATGACAGATATTCTAGTATAAGATTCGATGAAAAATGACGCACATTCTAGTTAAGATTCGATAAAAAATGACAGATATTCTAGTTCATAGTTCATATGTATGATTCCAACTTCACTGCAACAGGTCACCCCATAATTGCTCCGTTCGTGTCCACCAAAAAGTATACGAAATGCTAACAACTGTCTCCTGTGTGAACTAATTCTAGAATGGAACATCTGTACCGCCACAAAAAGCAACCTGCACCTTATAAATGCAAATGGCAGTCTCTAAAGTGTCAATGCAAAAATGTTCATCACCTGAATTGCAATTCATGTTGAAGGAAACATCAATCCCGACAAAATCCAGCTTTCTGCACAAGCAATGTCACTGCATACGGCAGATTGAGTCGGTTCGTCATAACTACTGTCCGCCATTTTCTGAATACCCACAACAAACGCACGGTTGGCACAGCAAAAAGCATTCCATGCAAAATTCATAGCTCACAGCGTTGCTCAAGCACTAGCTCAGTAGCTCGGCAAACGAATCCGGAAAATACCCGACCAAACATGGTGGAAATGCGCTAGCAAAGTCGTGTCCAGAATCAAACAGTCCTAATTCTGAATGGCTCTCCCGCATTCCGCGAATTGCTGGTAAGATATTCTAGTATACGATTCCATGAAAAAATGGACGATATTGTAATACAGGATTCGATAAAAAAAATTGCAGTAATTCTAGTATAATATACGATGCAAAAATGGCAGTAATTCTAGTAAAAGATACGATGCAAAAATGGCAGTAATTGTACTACAAGATTCGATGAAAAAGATAGCAGTAATTCTATAGTTCGTTCCAAAATTCGTGATCATCGTTACCGATTGATATAAAATCATCCCCTTGACATAAATTCTTGATTTTTACATTTTATAAGAGTAACAGTGACGACTATCTTCAAAAGTATTTTTAAGATATAACAGTGACGACGTTCCAAAATATTTTAATATAGGTAACAATGACGACCTTCTAAAAGTATTTTTGCTCACAAAATCTTTAGTTCTGTAAGATTTTTATTATATGTTATTACTAAAGTTACCGCGATGTTGATATGGTATACTTTTATTCGAAATTTTGCAGTACGATTGTCAAGTTTGTCTATAACTAAGCATTTCCTTGTTCCACATGCAATTCAGTGCTAGTCAAAATCAGGAATCCCGTGGAATTAATCAGTTCACAATGTTTTCTACCGACTGTCATTGGCGTATGTACGCAACATTTACTTTCATTTATAGAAGTGGAAGGTATCATTTGTTCAATATGTCACCTTCCTTTTTATAATATTTAATAGGAATACAAT
Source organism: Arion vulgaris (assembly GCA_020796225.1). NCBI lineage: Eukaryota > Metazoa > Mollusca > Gastropoda > Stylommatophora > Arionidae > Arion > Arion vulgaris. Next base: position 66,058,112 of record CM036760.1, read on the forward strand.
AATGAATATAAAATGGAATGAATTCAGTAGAAGTGATGAAATCAGAGATATGTCTGGTCAACCAATAATGACAACTGTTATAAGAAAGAGAAGATGGAGATATGTTGGGCACACCTTGAGGAGAAATGATCAACGAATATCAAAGCAGGCATTGAAGTGGGATGCAAAGGTTCAAGAAAGAGAGGTCGACCTAAGGAGACCCTGAAACGAACTTTGCTGAGAGAGGCAGGAAATATCGGTCTCAGTTCCATGGAGGAGATTGAGGAGTTGCCCAGGATAGAGCGGTATGGAGAAATTACTTGCAGGCCCTATGTAACGTATAAATGACGAGAGGAATTATTATTATTATTAAAAGAATACGCCTTTGCAAACATTCGCCACCATTTTGTGTATTAATGTAAATTCTAAACTTTGGTATCATTTGTTGTGCTTTTGCAAAGTTGTTTTGCATCAACAATCTACCTACTAATTAGTTAAACATGAATCGTAAGGTCTGAGTATAAGACCGATGCAAAATTACTGTATCCATCAGGTAGATTTCGTACAAATTAAACTCGTGATCACGAATTTGGAACCAATTTAGTACAAATTCGATGCAAAAATGGCAGTAATTCTAGTACAAGATTCGATGAAAAATGGCAGTAATTCTAGTACAAGATTCGATGCAAAAATGGCAGTAATTCTAGTACAAGATTCGATGAAAAATGGCAGTAATTCTAGTACAAGATTCGATGCAAAAATGGCAGTAATTCTAGTACAAGATTCGATGCAAAAATGGCAGTAATTCTAGTACAAGATTCGATGCAAAAATGGCAGTAATTCTAGTACAAGATTCGTAGCTCAAGACTCGGTGAAAAAAAACAATAGATTTTTCAAATGTAAGGTTCCATTAAAAAATGATGAATATTCCAGTGTAAGATTCGATCAAAAAATGACACATATTCTAATACAAGATTCGAGTGACTTATACAAAAATGTTATAGCATATGATTCGACTCTAAAAATGACAAATTTTCTAATCACAGATTTCACTAACCGCTGAGAAAAACTCCAAAATTAAGATTCATAAAACAAGCGAGAGACATATATATATATATCAATCTGACAGTCTGTTAACAAGCTTCAGATATTCCAGTCTTGAATTGGAATCAAGTGTAGATGATATTCCAATCTCAGATTGAGAAAGTGACGCTGGTGTTTAAATGCAAACCATCACAAGTAGATGAATCGGGCGTTAACCCTTAGATGACGGTGTTTTCAAAATGCTAAATAGACGAGATTGCTTATAACCGTTCCATCCTTCTTCATCAGACACGGCTGCCAAATTGATCAAAGATGAACGCCATCTTTGACCTATACATATACATAGAAACTAGGTTAACTTGGATTAGAGACAGGAAACAGGAATAAAAATGTAACTATTTGTAAAGTGCAAGACAAGACGAAGATGTTACTTATCTATGTCTTCTAGTTACGCAAATAGCTTCATTTCTTCGAGAGCTTTCTATGTATTTCATAAGCATTTATTAATTGTCAGTTTTGTTTGCCTTCCGTGTCAATTCGTACTTTTGTGACTTTCGGTGCTTTTTTTCAAGATAATGCATATTAACCCTTTTGCCCTATTGTACCGATACACCGGCTGCATGAACACTACTGTAGTGTTCCCCAAATTTACTCTCTAATCATAATCATGGAAAGTAATCTTGCTAAATATTAATGTCTAAAAAATAATCGGTGACTGTTGCAGTATTCTTCATGACTCGTGACCTATGCGACCACATTATGTCCCTTGTGTTCGATTGTTTACCAGTTGATATTCGTATAAACAGAAAGAAACAGAGTCAGTGTCTCATCTCAGTTCATTGATTTCTCAGTCTCTGTAAATGTATTACGTGTGTTTTCTTTTAATACAAGTTATTTCTCTGATTGCTTCTATAGGGCAGCGGTTCCCAAACTTTGCATTACCGAGGACTCTTTTTAAACATATTTTGCTGCCGCGGACAACAAATGTTTCTATATATGAAAATCATCTAGCGATGGAGTTATTACTACACCACACCAACAGTCAAACTGGTCCCAATTTCTCAGACTGCTGGAAACTTCAAATGATCTTTTATTTTGTCCTGTCAGAATTTAGACTCAGGTTCCTTTCATTTCGCAGAAACTAATTTACCACTGTTTTTATACATGTTTTTATACATGTTTTTACACATGTTTTTATACATGTTTTTATACATGTTTTATACATGTTTTTATACATGTTTTTATACATGTTTTTAGACATGTTTTTATACATGTTTTTAAAATGTATTTTTTGTCTTTCAAAGGTCTCTGTCATGTTGTCTCTTGTAAACCTATCTTTTGTCTTACAACTGGTGTCCATAGTATGTTATCTGTGATTATTATGTCTGAACAATTGTCCAATTCAATACTAACGCATAGTTTCGTGTGTGTTTCATCGAGTTTGTTTGGGAAAAGTAATCTTAATTGTGTGCACACTTGAAGACATTGAACACGGTGAAGAATGGATTAAAATGCACATAGAAATCAATACATCATTTTTTAATTGTGTATCAAACTTGATAAAGAATGCAAACAAGAAAACCCAATGGTTTCGGAGGTAGACGTTCAGGCATTAATTTCTGAGAACTCATTTGAGAATGCTGTAATCATTTATACAGATGGTTCCGTGATTCGACATGCGCGCAGCTCGTGGGCTTTCACTGCTCAGGTCGGAGGGGATGTTGTAAAGGAAGACAGTGGTGATTTTGCCGTCACTACGAGCAGCCTTTACCACAGAAATCATGGCAGTTGCTAAAGTGATGGTCTGGCTGGAACATAGACCTTTGTCCATGCATGTTTTCTCAGTGACTCGATGAGAATGCTCGGAAATATTGAAACAAGCGGGGCTAGGAAGCAATGGATGGAGTCGCTGAGGTGAGCTGACAAAAATCAGTTTTATTTGTGTGCCAGAGCATGCAGGTGTACGATGAATTGAATGCGCCGATCATCTTGCAGGTATGGCTGCTGTAAAAAGCGACGAGAAATGGACCAGGCTGATATTATACATTCCCTAAGGGAGAAAGCACAGGTAAATGATTCAAGTAATAGTGGTGAATCTACAACACTAACCAGACTACAATCATTCCAAGTCAAATGTGGTGTAGCTAGACAAGAACACTATACTGGTAGCCAAAGAATAGTAAGCCAACACAGAACCGGTGTCAATAAAAACCAGAAAAGACCGATTCAGAAATGAAGACATCATGAAAAATGTGGGTACAACATGAGTATTTAACTTCATTAAGAAACAACAAATTAAATGGTTCGGCCACATAAGGAGATTACTAAATGACAGTGCTCCCCAAAGTGCAATGTTACTCTGATACAGTGGATGCAAAGAAATAGACGGTCCACCCAAAAAGGTGGATTTCAAAGATAACAGATGTGACGAAAGACACTATTTATGAAGCACACCCAAAAGCCCGTTCTACAAATTTCTTCTTATCCTGATGCTGTTATGCGAGACAGGATTGTAGACAAGAAAGAAAGTAATATTTGATGAACAACTTGCACAGTCTTAGAATAAATACAACATTCCCAATGATTACGTCATCCCACAATAGGTGGTCGTTGTATATTTCTAGTTGAAATCTACAAAATAGATGAGACTGCAGTAAAACTATTTGATTGGCAAAACACGTAATCACAAAGTACTGTAGTTTTACAAATTACAAAAACAATGACAAAATACAGCAAAGTTTCGACCAACAAGGCCTTGTTGGTCGAAACGTTGCTTATTTTAGAAACACGTACAAAGTACTATAGTTTTACAAAATACAGAAACAGTGACGATAACAGCAACGTTTCGACCAACAAGGCCTTTATCAAGCAAACGAACAAACAGGAGTGACAAATTAAAATGAAACACAAATGGACGACCAAATACAAACGTATCTAAGGAAAATCTGGAATAAACGGGAAATGCACATACACAACAAATATAACTATTATATCTTACCTACTACGTCACAACGAATAGTTGCAGCAACGATATTCGTCGCCATATTGCTGCAACTATTCGTTGTGACGTAGTAGGTAAGATATAATAGTTATATTTGTTGTATGTGCATTCCGTTTATTCAGATTCCTTAGATACGTTGTATTTGGTCGTCCATTTGTGTTTCATTTTAATTTGTCACTCCTGTTTGTTCGTTTGCTTTATAAAGGCCTTGTTGGTCGAAACGTTGCTGTTTATCGTCACTGTTTCTGTATTTTGTAACTTTGTTTGTACGTGTTTCGCTATTTACCAAGTTTTACTGCAGTCTTCCCCCTATTTCTGTATTTTTGTCATTATTTTTGTAATTTGTAAAACTACGGTATTTAGTTGAAATCTAGCATTATGGGTAATTTTGTTTTAAAATGTGTTCGATTCTCTGTGAAACATCTATATCTCAAAGTTGTTGATTGGTCTATTCTCTGTTTACCATCATATCATGTGATATTGTTATTTGAATTATGTGCCAGATTGTATTGTATTCTTTACCATTACATTTATCTTATCTTTTATTTCATTTTCAGCATTCATTTTCTACTCTCTTTTACTTGTTCATTTCTGCTGTACTCTCCTTGTTTGTGTTCGTAACATGGGGAAACATTATACATTTGTATCGTTTGGTACTGTTTCTGGCTTGTATTGAAATCTGTGCTGCCGAATCTCTACTCACCACAGTTTTCTACAACGAGAGAAATCAATACCGTCACTGTTTCAACCCGTATTGCAGATTGGTATTGTAATGTTCAACAATGTAAAAGATTCTGGTGTTTTCATTAGCCACCGGCTAAGCAATAAATTAGCTTCAAGTTGTAAACATTCAACGAAGCAATCTGTTCGACTTTCACAATAGACCAGCAATCAATAAAAAAAAGAATGTAATTGGTAGCAATAACAATGTTGTTTCATACTTCTACGGATTCTGTTTTGTCACTTCTTGCAAAGAAGTGTGGCGTTAATATAGAGCACTCGTCTCTAGTTACAATAGGACTCGGTTTGCTTCACTTGTGAAGTAGTTGAGTTATTGTCAGTGAACTTAGGTGAGTGTCTAGTCCTTTTGGAGATGGACGATAAAACGTGGGTCCCTTATTCAATTTGCGCATGTAAAATGTCCCTTGTTTGTTTAATGCATATAAGAAATAGTTGATAAGCAATTGTTCCGAATAAAAATCATTAATATCAGTTTAACTCATTCGGTACCAACTGTCGCACGGTGCGGCAAGATTGTCTTTTAAAATAACCAAACTGCCACGCGCTGCGCCAAGCATTGTTTCATTTAAAATTAGTGCTACATTTACATCAACACATTCTGGTCCAGCTTCTGGCTTTTAATCTACAGCAAAGCTATCTATTACTACATCGTACCACGGATCCTATCGAGAGTTTAGTAAAAATGTGTTACTTTGATCTAATTTATATCCATGAAAGAAAATTAAGGAAGATAAATAATACGGCTGCAACGTGTTTTTCCTTTCAGAAATGAATGTGTTTAGACAAAAATATTATTGCAAATTACACCAACCTTAAAATTACATAAGGAACTAACGCCAGTGCTACCGAGTTTGGGCACTGTTGTTGAAATCTTCCTAAATAAACAAGAGATTAACGTATACATGAGTATTCGCCGAAGGGCAGTTTCGATGCTCATTTAAATCGCATGATTGCCAACTTTTATATTCATTGAATTTTCTGACTGACAACAATCTATTACCAGTTCAAACTATTCTAAGAAAATTGTCTGTCTAGACAACACGGTCGATAGAGACTAGTAGGACTCACAAGAGTAAGATGTACGTCGTTGCACCAGGTTTCCCCGTATAGTTCCGTTCCTCTTTGACCGAAATGACACTCCGCCTACCGAGCGTGTTGCACAAGGATCGAACGCCGTAGCTCCAGCAAATACATAAACTCTTTCGCTCTGTATTATTTGACCTCTGAAGCATTTATTTTGCGATTCTAATTTAACATTCAATGTCAATTAGTATAAACCTTTATAACTCTAGTACCGTTTCTCTAAAGTATGACATATTATATATTAACTTGTTGCTAATCGGATGTAGAATACAGTAATATAATTATATTTTACACCAGGTGATATACCTTTGAGAAAATTAGATTATTGTAGCATGAATATTTTGAAAAAAACAAAACAATCATAAAAAATATTTTTACTCTCCAGTTTGTATTACATCTTAATATTCATATATGTTTCCAGAAGTAGTATTTAAATAAAGATAATCCATGTGTGAACATATTCTATAAGTTTCATCTAACTAGGTGCAGTAGTTTTATAATATTCACTTTTTAGTGCGGACACGTCAATAAATGGAATGTGGGACGCCCATTCTTTAGATGCAATTATTACATTAGACTTACAACTATCGATACTGCATTTCATAAACAATCAAATGTCATTATTACCATCAATTAAATCTTCTTCATGACTATCACAAGTTATAATTTGATCTAACAGTACTCAAGATTACACTGTAAACATCGTCGAAATCATTAACGTTTAAAAAAATATGTCTCGACTTAAACACAATAATACACTGCTTTCCCTCTTTCAAATCTTTGTTAAATGGAGATAGTAATGTACCTACATATATGTATTTTCCGTTTCTGAAATTTGTTAAACTTCAGTAAAGAGGTTATCAAGATACATTCGTTTCGGTGAACAGAAATCCAAAAGCCGATATATCGGTTTTGCGACATCATGAACATTACTCTGAACCGATATATCGGCTCTGTAGTCCCATTGGGTTAAAGATCTCTGTATAAAACAATGTTATTGGAACTGAATCTAAAAATGCTAAGACAAATTAACAAATTAAAGATGAGAGATACAAGACTTCATATAACGGTGAATATCATTTTACAAGCAAAAATATGCTTACATCTCGACAGCATGCAAAATAAAGATACAGAAGTGGATGATGCAAAGATAAGAAGTGGATGTTGTACAAAGATACATAAGTGGATGATACACAAAGTAAAGATACAGAAATGGATGATGTACAAAGATACATAAATGGATGATATACAAAGATACAGAAATGGATGATGCACAAATTAAAGTTGCGAAGTGAATGTTGTTGATTATTTTCTTGTTTGCTATCAAACTTGACCGAGCTGCTTGTCTCAATGTTTGCTATCAAAGCTTGACAGACTCTTGTCTCAATGTTTGCTATCAAGACCAGCTGTTTCCCTCTCAATGTTGCTATCAAACTTGACCGAGCTGCTTGTCTCAATGTTTGCTATCAAACTGCCGAGCTCTTGTCTCAATGTTTGCTATCAAACTTGCCGGCTGCTTGTCTCAATGTTTGCTATCAAACTTGACCGGGGCTGCTTGTCTCAATGTTTGCTATCAAACTTGACCAGGCTGCTTGTCTCAATGTTTGCTATCAAACTTGACCGGCTGCTTGTCTCAATGTTTGCTATCAAACTTGACCGGCTGCTTGTCTCAATGTTTGCTATCAAACTTGACCGGCTGCTTGTCTCAATGTTTGCTATCAAACTTGACTGACTCTTGTCTCAATGTTTGCTATCAAACTTGACCGAGCTGCTTGTCTCAATGTTTGCTATCAAACTTGACCGAGCTGCTTGTCTCAATGTTTGCTATCAAACTTGACCGAGCTGCTTGTCTCAATGTTGCAATTCTTCTTCTTCCTCTTATTCCATCACTTGTTAACCACTCTGTGTGATTTATGTGATATGAGCCTAAGAGCGATGTACGTTGTGCCAGTTAAATAGCTTACAAGTAACCAGAAATCTGATTTATACGACGCTTTTTATTTACTATAGTAGCTTCCCTAGTCCCCTATCTCAGTTGCTTCTTACGACATGCCTTCTAGGTCCAGTGGTACTATTTTTGCTTTCTTTTCTGGCCCCGACACCACAAGGGCAAATTTGCGATGAATGCACAACGTCACAAGATGTACAATCTTTAACTCTGTGTTTGTCATTGATATGACACTTTTACACTGTGTTTGTCATTGATATGACAGTCTTACACTGTGCTGTCATTGATATGACACTATTACACTATGCTGTCATTGATATGACACTATTACACTATGCTGTCATTGATATGACACTCTTACACTATGCTGTCATTGATATGACACTCTTACACTATGCTGTAATTGATATGACACTCTTACAAACGAAGGCACACTGAGAGATGACAAGGTTGATTCCCACTAGCAGACAGGCAAGGTTCTCAGCTGGCTGCAAACTCAGAAAACATGTTCAGCTATTTATGCACCGTTATTAAAACAGTTATGTTACCCTACGTCCCATCCCTAACCCTACCACTCTCTCTCTCCTCTCCTATCTCCAATCACACACCGAAAAGGTGAAACAAAATCTTACTATGTTTTGCGATACTGACAGACAGTGGCAGCAAGTGATCATTTTTGTCGGCGGGGCCAGATACTTATTTATTTCCGGATAAATCATAGTTTTTGTTGCTATATTTTAATTCATGACAGCGGTTGTATTCAAAAGATCTACTAAAGTCCATATTTTTACTTTGGAAAATCAAGAACAGTGGAATGTGAAGATCACCGCATTATCAGTCTTATGAGTCATATGACAAAGATACTACTGAGGATAATGATGAGATGGATGAGAAGCAGAATAAGACTAGAAATCAGTGATGAGCAGTGTGAATTTGTTGAAGGCAAGGGCACTAGCAACGCTATATATATCCTAAGAACACTAATAGAAAGAGCAATGAAGTAAAAGCAGATCTATCGTGCTCTATAGACTACCCCAAGGCGTTCGACAATGTACGCCATAAAGAACTTTCAAAATGTTAGAGAGCTTAAACATCGACAGCAAAGATCTAAGAATCATACAGAACATACATTGGCAGCAAACAGCAGCTATACGAATAGACAAACAAGATTGGAACTTTCCAGAAGATCAAAAAAATGTTAAAACAAGGATGCGTATTATCACCAGACCTGTTCTCACTGTATTGTGAAAGCATTTTAGGTGTATAAAGATTTTCCTGGAATAGCTGTGGAAGGACATATCATAAATAACAGATACACTGATGATACTGTCTTAATGAAAAATGAAATGGATCTACAGAAATTAGTTGATACGGTTGTGACAGAAAGTAACAACAAAGGACTCAGTTTGAATATTAACTCCTACAATACGAAATACCACCTGACAGACCATACATTTAGTTCCCATTTTACGACAAGCCACTTCACGGACCATATGGTTCTAACCAGTTGTTAATATATCGTAGAGGACTTTAATGCTTTAAGTGTATTTTTAAAATTCAAATACAGCAAGTGGGTGTTTCTAATAGATCTTTCAATTGCGCACATTTTGGTGTATACAGTTTGTCGCTGCTGTTGAATTTTAAAAATTAGAACAAATTTTGTTAGGACATTTTCGCCATAAAATTTGTTCCTCAAAAACAGTGCATAAAAAGGTAGTTTCAGTACGCGTATTTTAAGAGTTAAGAAGACAGAAGTTATGATCATATTAAAAAAGCAGATTTTGAAAAAATGCACCATCACAGTAAATGGGACTGATCTAAGACAAGTGCAGACATTTAAATACCTCGGAGTCCTGGTAACATCAGATGGCAGATGTCGATCAGAAATAACGAGCAGAATAGGACAAGCGAAAACATCATTCCTGAAAATGAGAAGCATTATCTGCAACAAGTCCTTGTCAATTCTGATCAGAATGCGGGTTATTCAGTGCTACATAGAACCAATACTGACATACGGATGCGAGTAATGGACAATGAACACACAGATCGAAAACTCTCTGAGGGCCACAGAAATGTGGTTTTATAGAAGAATGATGGGAATCCATGAACTGCTAACATGACTAATGTTGAGGTGCGGGAATGAGATCAAGACACAGAAAGCTTATATTAATATTGAAAGAGGCGTCATCATTTTTCGGGCATGTGATGAGAAGGGAGGTTTAGAACACATTGTGACAACCGATAAAATCGAGGGTAGACGAGACAGGGAAGACAGAGAGAGAAAATGTCGGATGGTCTGACCATAGAGCGTCAACATCTGAGATGATAGCAAACACCAACGACAGAGATTTGTGGAGATCCACGATCGCCTACACCAGCCGGCACGGCACCTGATGATGATGATAATTTTAATTTATAAAATAATAAATCACGTTATACATTATTTTTGGTTGGACCCGGCCCACTGGCCCTAATGTGACAGCCGCCACTACTGACAGAAAAACATTACCTTTTCTCAAATCGATGGCAAACTAGATTGAATATATTGATTATCTTGGCTGTGAAGAAAGTAAACAACAGACATTGTTAACTCACGAGGAACAACATTTCGATATATGTACCAATAACTGTTGTAGTGTTTCACTTCACTAGACACTATCTCAGAGACAATATTTCAATTCCGGAAACAATAGCATCTCATTCCACTTTCATCTTGACGAGAAAAATAGCAGATTCAGAGTGGAAAAAGTAATTTGTTGATGGAATAAATATCTCCTTTACGCGACTCCATTCTTCTTCTTTTTCTCCTTTGCCCCCAGGAGGTATGGTACACAACCAAGGCCTTCCAAGCTCGCCTATCCAAGACGATCTTTTCCAGATCTCTACCCATTTTCTTGCCATGAGTTCCTCCTTGCGTGTCCTTTCCTTGGGTAGCAAGCTATGAATATTCCTGGTTGTGGTTTCTGTAGCTATCTAGTGATGTTTACATGGTCGGATAGCTAGCCCAACCCCAACCCCCTTACTCGCCTCTTACGACATGCGTGGCAGGTAACTGTGGCTCTATTCTTTTCCACCCTAATTTGAGCCAGGTAACCACTCGGGCGGCGACTTCATTGCGATCCGTTAATTTCAATCATTTTCCATAAGATACAGCTAAATGCGCCCGCTACTGCCGGTAATAATTGAGTGTATCTCATACTCCAACAATAGCGCAGAGCACCACCTGATATTAATAATAGCTCAGTGCATCTAGTACTGTCAATAATAGCTCAGTGCATCTATTTACTGTCAATAATAGCTCAGTGCATCTAGTACTGTCAATAATAGCTCAGTGCATCTAGTAATGTTAATATGCTCAGTGCATCTAGTACTGTTAATAATAGCTCAGTGCATCTAGTACTGTCAATAATAGCTCAGTTCATCTAGTACTGTTAATAATAGCTCAGTTCATCTAGTACTGTTAATAATAGCTCAGTTCATCTAGTACTGTCAATAATAGCTCAGTTCATCTAGTACTGTCAATAATAGCTCAGTGCATCTAGTACTGTCAATAATAGCTCAGTGCATCTAGTACTGTCAATAATAGTCAATAATAGCTCAGTGCATCTAGTACTGTCAATAATAGCTCAGTGCATCTAGTAATGTTAATAATAGCTCAGTGCATCTAGTACTGTCAATAATAGCTCAGTTCATCTAGTACTGTCAATAATAGCTCAGTGCATCTAGTACTGTCAATAATAGCTCAGTGCATCTAGTACTGTCAATAATAGCTCAGTGCATCTAGTACTGTCAATAATAGCTCAGTGCATCTAGTACTGTCAATAATAGCTCAGTGCATCTAGTACTGTCAATAATAGCTCAGTGCATCTAGTACTTCAATAACGCTCAGTGCATCTAGTACTGTCAATAATAGCTCAGTGCATCTAGTACTGTCAATAATAGCTCAGTGCATCTAGTACTGTCAATAATAGCTCAGTGCATCTAGTACTGTCAATAATAGCTCAGTGCATCTAGTACTGTCAATAATAGCTCAGTGCATCTAGTACTGTCAATAATAGCTCAGTGCATCTAGTACTGTCAATAATAGCTCAGTGCATCTAGTACTGTCAATAATAGCTCAGTGCATCTAGTACTGTCAATAATAACTCAGTGCATCTAGTACTGTCAATAATAGTTCAGTGCATCTAGTACTGTCAATAATAGCTCAGTGCATCTAGTACTGTAAATAAAAGCTCAGTGCATCTAGTACTGTCAATAATAGCTCAGTGCATCTAGTACTGTCAATAATAGCTCAGTGCATCTAGTACTGTCAATATAGCTCAGTGCACAACTGTGTTGCTGATAACAACCCCAGTACATCTGGTACTGCCAACAGAAAGCTTAGTATACCAGATACAGTACACCTGTTACTACTAATAACAGCAGAGTACCTGATAATCCCTAGTCACTACACTCCCGTCATTTTTGAAGGATACGAACCACGCTTTGTCTGTCTTTTCTACCATTGAGTTGCTGCCCGAGAGAACCTACCGTCTCTTCCTCCTTGATGTGTGCTCATTGTACACTTCTATACCTCATCCTGACGGCCTTATAGCTCTCCAGTTCTTTCTCAATAGGAGAACTAATCCACTTGTCAACTTCTGCTCTCCTTCGTCTCGGAACTAGTTCTCCTCTTAACTCCTTTCAGTTTAATGACCAATTCTTTGAGCAGATCAGTGGGGTTGCCATGGGTACTAAAATGGGACCTAGTTATGCTTGTCTTTTCATGGCTATCTTGAACACCTAGTATGGACTACATATGATGGCCCCCTTCTGTCTGTCTATCACAGATACATTGATGACTGTATTGGCATCACTGATATGCCTGAAGCCGATTTGTCACGCTTCATTAATTTCATTAATGTTTTCAACCCTTCTATTCGTTTACTTCTCACATCTCCACTACTTGTGTCAACTTTCGACATTACTATCACCTTACGCCTATCCACTATCTATACATCAGTATATTACAAGCCTACTGATGCACATAGTTTTCTCCTCTATACTTCTTCCCATCCCAGGGCTTGTCGTGACTCTTTGCCATTCTCACTGCTCTTACGCCTTCGTCGCCTTTGTAGTGAGGACGATGATTTTCTTGAAGGCTCATGAGATGCTGATTTCTTTCGTAGGCGCCTATACCCGGAGAGGTGCTTGTCTCGCTATGCATCGGTTCAGAAAATCACTCGCCAGCAGGCCCTTACCAGTCAGCATAGGACTACTAACTCTGACAGAGTAAAACTTATCTTAACTTACCACCCCATAGTTCCCTGGTGAAAAATGTTTTATTCCGTCATCTGTCTCTCCTTAGATCAGATCCTGAGACCCGTTCTGTCTTCCCCAACTATCCTTTGGTGTCTTACAGACGGGACAGAAGTCTTAAGGATATGTTGGTACACAGTCGCCTTAAGTCCAATATCCTGACTCATTTTTGGGACTGTCGGTGTGGTCGTCAGGCGTTGCAACACGTGTGCTTATGTGATACAGACGCGTACTGTATCTTTTCCTTTAGGCACGTTTCTTATTGACGATGGGTTCACATGCGAGTCCGTAATCTTATCTATGCTATTATCTGTAAGCGGTGTAACAAGGCTTATATCGGTGAGACAGGCAAGAGGCTCAGTGACCGATTCGCCCAACACTTGCGACATACGCCAATGCTCTGTGACCCTTAGCCACCCATTTCAATGACACTGGCCATTTAGATTGCTCCGATGTCCAGGTCACAGCCATCCGATCATGTTCCTCGGATGATCGCAGTCGATTTGCTCTGGAGAATCGGTTGATTTCTTTGTATGGTACCTTGCGACCACCTGGGCTCAACGTATTACATTCTTATGCTTCTTAGTACTTTCTCTTCCCATGCTTTGTAATCTATATGGGTATATGCTGCATGTATTCATGTTATATTCCATTCTTATGCTTCTTAGTACTTTCTCTTCCCCTGCTTTGTAATCTATATGGGTATATGTTGCATGTATTCAAGTTATATATTTACTAGATGTTTATTGTTTCTTTTCCTTTCTATTTCTAGTTTTATGTGTGTTTTTGTGTTACATTTATTTCGTTATTCGTTTTTATTCCCGATTTTCCCTTAGATACGTTTGTATTTGGTCGTCCATTTGTGTTTCATTTTAATTTGTCACTCCTGTTTGTTCGTTTGCTTGATAAAGGCCTTGTTGGTCGAAACGTTGCTGTATTTTGTCATTGTTTTTGTAATTTGTAAAACTACAGTACTTTGTGATTACGTGTTTTGCCAATCAAATAGTTTTTCTGCAGTTCCATATATATATAGTAGAAACTCATAGACTTAAGTCTTAGTTTCAGACTTCAAAACTCACCTCATTGCACAACATATACATTTATGGGCTGGGGAGAGAAGGGAGAATCTATGAATATTAACACATTTATAATCAAATCTACTCATCGCTATATTTATTGAAAAAAAAATAACAAAACTCAATATTTTTGTGGATGTAAATAAAAAACAAACATCGTTTGCAAAATTAGATGAAGCGTTCTACATGAACACCTTCGTAATATTATAATGAACAATTTTGTTTTAAATACATAAAAAAATGTAAATGATATTTACGTAGACACTAGAAAAACATATCTACACTTTTACATTTTAGAATTTGTCAATTGTAGGAGGTATGTAACCCTTCGCCTATCGACTCAGACTGAAATAAGCTGTGGGTTTAATCATACACTGGACAATCCCACACGTGAGAAAGGTTTGGGCCCTTTAATCTCCTACACACTAGGTTTTAGAAATGTGAGAAGCAGACACGTAATACTATAACGTTTGAAAATGCTACGGTAAATGTATATTATTAAAATCTTGACTCCAACCTCAGTTAGACAATTATTACAAGAAAACGGAGGATGGATGATGTATTTACAAGTAATTTCTGGTCATTATTAGTAACTGAGGGAAGCTCAACTGTGTTTGTTTGGAAACATGAAGCAAGATCCTTACAATGCATCGTCCTCTCTTTAAACAACCACAGATATCTAGTTTCAAATTTATTCAGCTTTCTTTCCACAGATTTTGTCATTTTCCAACGTTTGCTGACATTTATTAGAATTGATACAACATTGGAATTGAAAATTGGTAATTCAATTTAAAAACTATATTAACTTTGAGCTCCATATTTTGTTTCGACTCTTCAAAAATGACGTTGTTTTGACAAGTTGTAGCATAATTTATTTTTAGTATCTTCCCTCAAGTCAATTGCTACCCAAATAACAAAAAATGTTACATAAATGTTATATATAAGCAACCATACACATTATATAACATTAACATCCTTCTCCTGGTTCTTGGATAACACCGCCATTTTGTTTTAGTTTTCCTGAGATTTGAATAATGTCTCCTGATGATCTCCTTGTCTGTTTAACTTAAAGGCTTCGTTTGTCATGTCAATATTATTTAGATGATGTTACATCCTCATTTGTCCACTTTATTATTGATCAATATAAACAGAGAAATCCACTGCTGAAACAAGAAAATATTTCTTCAATCCAGTTGGAGTTATAGCTTTCTTAACACAACATACATCATGTTAGGTTATTTCAGAAGTTTGCAAGAAAAATATACAACAATAACGGAAAAATCAAAATTGCTGGAGATATTATAGCTTACGAGTATTCATAGAATTTTGTAAAATTGCAGAAAAACTACAGTATTCTATCAAACATATACAACAACCAGACAGCAATTTCCGATTTACCGTCTGCTCTAGTCGGCCTTATGATGCCGTGGCAACGCTAAGACGTTTGCTTATGATGACGTAGACGCTAAGACGTTTGCTTATGATGACGTGGCCACGCTAAGACGTTTGCTTATGATGCCGTGGCAACGCTAAGACGTTTGCTTATGATGCCGTGGCTACGCTAAGACGTTTGCTTATCATTCCTGAAGGTTGTGGGCTCGAATAGAGTCACATGTGCAGTTTTTTCATGACATTCCTATGAATGTTGCCGGAGCTATGGAGTTCGTGCTTTGTGCAAAACCTATCAAACGATAGCGTACCATTTCAGGCCGTGGTAGTGAGAAGCCAAATGGGGTAGGGATCCCGTGCAATGAAGTGAATTATTCTCATTGATACCATTTGTTGACATAAGGATATATGATGAACAAAGTGTCAAGTAAACACACGCTAGAAGACTAGTGTATCTCTAATCATCGACTATGTCTAAAAGTGAGCTAGTGTCAAAGTAACACACGCTAGTAGACCAGTGTATCATCGTCATTTTTTAAAGTGAGCAAGTGTCAAGTAAACACACGCTAGTAGACTAGTGTATCATCGTCATTTATAAAGTGAGCAAGTGTCAAGTAAACACACGCTAGTAGACTAGTGTATCATCGACATGTCTAAAGTGAGCAAGGGTCCAGTAAATACAAGCTAGTAGACTAGTGTATTATCGTCATGTCTAAAGTGAGCAAGTGTTAAGAAAATGGAAGCAGAGAAAGAAGAAAGATATCCACTAAAGACATGTTACATTTAAGAGATATAGTCAACTAGTCACTTCTTCTTCGAACGCTCCATATCGACGACTTGTCAACCACTCTGTTGATTTGTATGTGATCTGAGCCTAAGAGCGATTGTACGTTGTGTTAGTTATGCGTCTACAAGTAGGCCAGCACATTCGATTTCTGCGCTGATTTTTATTTACTAGGGTAGCATCACTAGGGCCTACGTTATTCACCTCTTACGACACGCATTGCAGGTTGCAGTGCGCCAGTGGTTACTGGGGCCCAAATTTGGGGTGTAAAGAATAGAACCACTGTCACCTGCACGCATGTATGGAGACGACTAAGGAGGTTTGGCTGAAATCGGATGCACATATCCTAAACGTGTAGAAGTCTATGCGTTTAGGGACCTATCAAACCAATGTGCAGCATATAAAGTTCTTGGCAAAGATCAAACATATCTCAAAGAGTGATTAAAATTGGTGGTAAGAACGAAAGTAAGAAGAAGAAGGTTACAGTGGTATATTCTTTACTTCCCCTTTCGGCCCCGGCACCACATGGGCGATCAACTAGTTTAAAAAGCAGTCATCAAACAATGGAGGAAGAAGGAGAACTGGAATACCAAATATAAAGTTATAAGAACATATGTTTAGCATATATATATATACTAGAGGTTGAGTTTCATTACTTAAAAAATCTGTTAAATTGAGTCTTCCAATTTGATTGATTGATTGATTGATTGATACGACAATCATGATTGTACTTCTGTGAGTAACCATGAGTTCTCTGATCTCTTTCTTATACATAAAGATATCAACGACATTGCATGAACTCCGTGCACCAGCGAGGTTTCGATACAAGTTATATGAATGTGAAAATATATTGTAGGTTTTTTTATTTAAAAAAAAACGAACTTTAATCAGGTGAAAGTTGTCAGTCTTTATTTTGAAGTGAAAGTCGTGTTCGAATGTACTCTGAAGAAGGAGAAGCAGAAGGAGATGCAGAAGGAGGCAGAGGTGAAGACCTCTGAGTACTAGTTACAATATATAGACATGATCAAACAATTAGTGACACTAGTTATCAAAGCCGATAGAGAAGAAAGATATCATGTGGAGACAAGTTGAGTGATACTAACTTCAAACAAATCTTCCACTGGCTTTAACTGAAGTAGCACACTCAGATCAAGCGGAATATCTGTTGAAGAAGAGAAATAATGAGTGTTGCTGCTGACAGCAGGATGCAGGGGAAGTTATCTAATCAGACGACACTAGTAATTGGACTACTTGACCTGTTGATACCAAGTATGATCTGAATATAGAGTACCGGAAAATATACTTTTGCTATTAAATATTTCTATATATATTCCTCTCGTATGTTATACGTTACGTATGGTTGCAAGCAATGTCTCCATACCGCTCTGTCCTGGGCAACTAGCTCAATCTCTTCTATAGAATTGAGTCTGATATTTCTTGTCTCTCTCAGTTAAGTTTATTTCTAGGTTTACTTATGGCGTCTTTTCTTTCTTTTATCCTTTTCTTCCCATTTCAATATCTACTTTGTTATTCTTTGATCACTTCTTCTCAAGTATACCAACATGTCTCCATCTTCTCCTTCTTATTACAGTTGTTACTAGTGGTTGACTAGACATTTCTTTCCCAAAGTATACCAACATATCTCCATCTTCTCCTTCTTATAACAGTTGTTGCTAGTAGTTGACAGACATTTCTTTCCAAGGTATGTCAACATATCTCCATCTTCTCCTTCTTATAACAGTTGTTACTAGTGGTTGACCAGACATTTCTTTCCAAGTATACCAACATATCTCCATTTTATCCTTCTTATAACAGTTGTTGCTAGTGGTTGAACAGACATTTCTTCCCAAGGTATACCCAACATATCTCCATCTTCTCCTTCTTATTACAGTTGTTACTAGTGGTTGACCAGACATTTCTTCCCAAGGTATGTCCCAAAATATCTCCATCTTCTCCTTCTTATAACAGTTGTTACTAGTGGTTGACCAGACATTTCTTTCCAAGGTATACCCAACATATCTCCATTTTATCCTTCTTATAACAGTTGTTGCTAGTGGTTGAACAGACATTTCTTCTCAAGGTATACCCAACATATCTCCATCTTCTCCTTCTTATAACAGTTGTTGCTAGTGGTTGAACAGACATTTCTTCTCAAGGTATACCCAACATATCTCCATCTTCTCCTTCTTATTACAGTTGTTGCTAGTCGTTGAACAGACATTTCTCTGATTTCGTCCTTTCCTCTGAATTCGTTCCATTTTATGTTCATTTTATGTTTCAGACTTCCATTTTCAAATGCATTCAACTTACTTTCTATATCTTTAGTCATTTTCCAGCTCTCGCTGGCATATGTTAGGATTGATACATTTGAATTGAAAATTTGCAATTGAGTTTTAAAACTATATAAACTTTCAGCCCATTTTGTTAAGACTTTAAAAGCTGATGTTGCTTTGATAATTCGAAGCACAATTTCCTTTTTCTATTTTCCGTGCAATAAAATTGCTACCTAAATAGGTGAACTGCTCTGTTATTTTATCATTTTAGATTCCAGGGTGATGTCTGCATTACTTGCCATAGGTGTCTTCATTATATTTATTTTTCCATAGTTTATCTGCAGTCCAACTGTTGATGCTATAGATATCAAATTGTATGTTTTCTTTACATATCTTGGTTGCTTTTTTCTTAACAAAGGCAATATCATCTGCAAAATCCAAATCTTCCAGTTGACATTTTTTATGCTTCTAAAGATCCAAAAGGGCAGGTTTCAGTAACTGTGAATGTCGTCTATAGACGTTTCTAACCTCCAGAAGCTTACCTGGCTCTACTGTCCTGGGCATGCGGGTGTTTGCGGTAACGAGAGAGCGCACATGCTTGTATCAACAGCATCGATTGTTGGGGAGTTGAAGATGGATAAGTGAGATGTTCTTTGGTCTGTTCGCGACTGTCTGTTGGATGAAGACACTAAAATAAATGTTGAATCGATCCAACAATTTATGTCGTTTAAAGTTACCCGTTGTGCAAGTAGAACTGGATGCCTGAGAGGCAGAGTGAGGAGTGTGTCTAATCAGTGAGTCACGGGAACCATCAGTATGCATACTCTTCGATATATGTTGGGGGATACTGAGCACCTATGGGTCTGCTCGAAGTGCAATGACGTCAATTTAGTAACCAATAACTAATAACCAATGTATATTTCCTACCTAACCGACGCCAATTTCTAACCTGTAATATTCTCACATCTCTCAGTCAACGGCCATTCATTATTATTTGCTAATCATCATCATCCTCAAATAGTTTGTCCAGAGCAGACTGTCCACCTAAATGTCTTTCGGAGTTTTTCTTTCATATGTCAGTTGTTCCACGTCTGCATCGGGCATGCTCAAATCATCAGTTGCATGCTGAATCCATCTTCTCTTTGGTCTTCCTCTTCTAATGTTTTAATGTTTGCCCGGATTCCTCCTTCCATAATGTTCTTCTTCATCCTTTCGTATCTCTTGATACTTCCACAATACTTACATAGCATCATCCCTTCGTATCTCTTGATACTTCCACAATACTTACATAGCATCAGCCTTTCGTATCTCTTGATACTTCCACAATACTTACATAGCATCAGCCTTTCGTATCTCTTGATACTTCACAATACTTATAGCATCAGCCTTTCGTATCTCTTGATACTTCCACAATACTTACATAGCATCAGCCTTTCGTATCTCTTGATACTTCCACAATACTTACATAGCATCAGCCCTTCGTATCTCTTGATACTTCCACAATACTTACATAGCATCAGCCTTCGATCTCTTGATCTTCCACAATCACATAGCATCAGCCCTTCGTATCTCTTGATACTTCCACAATACTTACATAGCATCAGCCTTTCGTATCTCTTGATACTTCCACAATACTTACATAGCATCAGCCTTTCGTATCTCTTGATACTTCCACAATACTTACATAGCATCAGCCCTTCGTGTCTCTTGATACTTCCACAATACTTACATAGCATCAGCCTTTCGTGTCTCTTGATACTTCCACAATACTTACATAGCATCAGCCTTTCGTGTCTCTTGATACTTCCACAATACTTACATAGCATCAGCCCTTCGTATCTCTTGATACTTCCACAATACTTACATAGCATCAGCCCTTCGTATCTCTTGATACTTCCACAATACTTACATAGCAGCATCCCTTCGTGTATCTTGATACTTCCACAATACTTACATAGCATCAGCCCTTCGTGTCTCTTGATACTTCCAGAATATGTATATTTTCTCATTCTTAGGTGTAGCATCAGCCAGTTTTCTTTGTAGCATCAGTCAGTTTTCTTTGTAGCATCAGCCAGTTGTCTTTGTAGCATCAGCCAGTTTTCTTTGATTTTGAGTTCCGTCTGGATATATCTATTTGTTCTCTTCTCTGTCCATGATATACGGAGGACTCTTCTGTAACACATATTCAAAAGCACATATATGTTTTTCCACTGTCTCGTTAAATGTCCATGCTTCACACCCATACGTTGCCACTTGAAATATGCATGCTCTATGTGTTTTTTTTAATTTGTTTTCTAATCAGTTCCATTCCATACAGTTTTGAGTTGTTTACGTATTTGTAAGGCAATTGTGTTTTTAATTTCTTTCATCTCATTTCTACTATCTCTATTTAGCAGTGAACCGAGATATTCAAAACTGTTGTTCACATTTTCTATTTTCCTTACGTTTATCAAAATAGAATGAATATATAACGCATGAATACACACATCAGAGTTCTGTGTATATTTTGTTTCTTGTGTTTATTTTATATTGTATAAGATTTTCAAATTCATGATTTACTACTCAGAAAAAGGCTATGACGTTAAAACAATATAGATGGAAGGGAGAAGGGTGCTGTACAATGTTAGGATATGAAATATGAGATGATGGGCTTTACGAGTTGGATTAAATATTAATGATGACTTAAAGTTGGACAATTGAACGATGGTGGTGATAAGGATATGTTTAAGTATAGACAATTGAAGATTAGGTGATGGTTACAAAATAAATTACATTTGGAACAGTGTTAAAAAGTACAAACTTGATCTCTTTCTCTTCTTTCATAACTTTTCTTTCTCTCTAACTCTCTTCTCTCTTGAGTTATCTCTATTTCTCTCTGTCTCTTTAATTCCTTCTCTCTCTCTCTCCCTTCTCATCTCTTCATTTCATAATGTTTTACTCATTCTCATTTAAAGTAACAATTTATATTCAGTTTAGTACTAACTTTGATCATCTTAAGATTATAAAACGATCTGAGACAAGTTCATAGACCAACAAATCGGATAAGAATGGAAATGGATTTATTTCGATTTAAATTCTAGACTTTATTTTAAACATCCAGAAAATGAATACAACAACAAAAAATGGAAAAGAAAATTGTTTTATCTGAGACTTTCTTGGTACGATACATAAACAGCTTAACCGATCTTCTGATTTTCATATTTCTTATCAACTTTTAGAAACATAAAACATAAAAGTGAGTAAATATAGTTATGACCGAGTTATAAAACTAGCTTATGACCGAGTTATAAAACTAACTGATGACCGAGTTATAAAACTATGATGACCTTATAAAACTACTGATGATCAGAGTTATAAAACTAGGATAATAGAGTTGTAAACTAGCTTGATGAATAGAGTTATAAAACTACTGATGATAGATGTGTAAAACTACTGATGACCGAGTTGTAAAACTAGCTGATGACCGAGTTGTAAAACTAGCTGATGATAGAGTTATAAAACTAGCTGATGATAGAGTTAAAAACTCGCTGATGACCGAGTTATAAAACTTGATGACGAGTTGTAAAGCTCCTGTATCAACGTTATAAAACTGGTGATAATAGAGTTGAAAGCTGATGACCGAGTTATAAAACTAGCTGATGACCGAGTTGTAAAACTAGCTGATGACCGAGTTATAAAACTAGCTGATGACCGAGTTATAAAACTAGCTGATGATCAAGTTGTAAAACTAGCTGATAATAGAGTTGTAAAACTAGCTGATGATAGAGTTGTAAAACTAGCTGATGATAGAGTTATAAAACTAGCTGATGATAGAGTTGTAAAACTAGCTGATGATAGAGTTATAAAACTAGCTGATGACCGAGTTATAAAACTAGCTGATGATAGAGTTGTAAAACTAGCTGATGATAGAGTTGTAAAACTAGCTGATGATAGAGTTGTAAATCTATCTGATGAGGTTGTATGAAACCAACATTACACAACGGTCTAGAATCTGTTGAAAACAGACTTGGGGATGAGCTGAAAGTAATAAGTACATCAAGCGCATACTCAGAAGTTGTCACGGTAAAAACTTTGCCATTTGACCGTCTGTAATGACAAAAAAAAGCAATATATATTGGGAATGTGTACACGAACACAGTTAAAAAACTTGCAAATTTTGTAATGAAGATTTATACAAAAATTGGACGTATGTAATAAAGAGAAAACATAGAAATAATGATTCCTAAAGAAGATTAGACAGAGAAAATTCAAATAGTTTAAACATTAAATATAAGTTAAATACGATACATTAGTGCATATGACACTTACGGGAATTATGACTGTAATTGGGCAAGAGAAAGACACTGAACATATTCCTGCCAAACTGAAAAATACGTTTTGGCCGAATTAATTTTTGTTCACATTTTCCAGCTTGAAATGTCATCGAATTAAAAATAGATAGCTTTGCTGTAGATACAAAACCGAAAATTGGATCAGAATGCGTTGATGTAAATTACGCCTTACATTTTACATGAAACAATGCTTGGAGCAATGTGCGTCAGTTGTGTTATTTTAGTAGAAAATCTTTGCGCAGCCTGCGACAGTTAGTACGGAACGTGTTAATAATTGGAAGGGAGAATGCATCGGCAATGTAAGAGAGATTAAGTAAAAAAAAAAAAACAGCAATTATCTAAATCATGTCAAAAATTGTTACATTTATGGCAACGATTTTAGTAAATGAAAGGAATATAGACATTAATTTTCGAGGGTATTTTAAATGAATTTGGAACCTTAAAGTGCATTAAAAAAGCCACCAAATGATTGAATCTAACAGTTTCAATAATCAGGAAAGGTGGTTTCTTCTCCGAACACTCTATATCGATTACTTGTTAAACCACTCTTTGTGATTTGTATATGATCTGAGCCTATAATCGATTTCACGTTATGCATAACTGGCCAGTTATGTGCCTACAAGTAAGCCAGCACATCCGATTTCTGCGACGCTTTGTATTTACTATGATAGCTTCCTAGGCCCTACTTTAGTTGCCTCTTACGACATGCTTTGTATGTTACAGTATTACTATTAGTTTGCTCCCTTACGAGCCCGGGCAACATACTAGCTAATTATTTTTTTTAAAGTGATTTCGAAAGTTGTTATATTAGAAGAATGAAGAAGAAAGTAGTTGAAGAACAATAACTTGATTCTAAATATATCTTTTTGGTATTCGAGATGAAGGATTATCATGGCATCAAGTACAAGATGTTTGGAGAAATAGATAGAGAATGATTTACACAAATATTAGTCTGTTTGAAGTGAAGTTTTGAAGATGATAGTGAAGGTGTGAAGATGATAGTGAAGTTTGAAGATCATAGTAAAGATTGATAAAGATCTAACTTGTGCTAGTGAACTCGGAGTTTGAAATCAGTAGGACACAAGTTGAATTCTCATTGTAGATGGTATGGATTACAAACAAAATTCTATGTTTGAGATGGTTGAATCAGTTAAACAAAGAATTCTCATTGTGCAGATGGTATGCGGTTGAATTACAGGAAGCCCTGATTATTTACTTGGGAATATAAATTACTAGTACCTCTCAAGTGAAATAGTAGTACGCCTGAATGGGAGAAGCACTGGTCATAAGAAATCAAGCCAATAAATTACTAGTACCTCTGTAGTGAAATAGTAGTACGCCGGAATGGTGAGGAGCACTGGTCATAATGAAAGCAAGCCATTCACACAAAAAACAGTCTCCGAGTTGTTATAATAGACGCAATGACTACGCTGTTTGTGCTCGTAACGAATGAAACAAAGAAATCATAGTAAATACAAAATGATCAATGCATGAAGTACACAGTTGTAATGTAATATCACACAACTAGCATGAAGTAACAGTTGTAATGTATATCACAACTGATAAGTACAGTGTATGTAATATCTCACACAATTAACATTGAAGTGCCCAGTTATAATGTAGTATCTCACACAATTAACATTGAAGTGCTCAGTTATAATGTAGTATCTCACACAATTGTAATGCAGGTTCCACACAATTGTAATGTAGTATCTCACACAATTAACATTGAAATTGCTGACAGGAGGATGATGATGTTATCATTGTTGACAAGTGTTGTTGACGTGTATGAATAATTAGCATAACCTTGAAAGCCTGAATGCCGCTATCAGCACTAGACATTTCACGCAAACACTGGAGGAACTAAAAACTAGAAATTATCCATGAACGAAAAAATATACAATATTCAGGCAATGAATTCTAGCAATTTATGTCGTTTTAAACCTAACAATTTGACCAGATTTTTCTTCTTTTGTTGTGAACATAATGTAACTGATTGGGTTTTTTGTGATGCCAGTTTTTCAATAATATGGCTTGATCGATATAAAACACATTTCACAAAATATCCAAGATGTTTTATATGATATTTCATTTTTTTTTCTATTATCTTTTTCTTTCTTTCTCATCGTATTGTTGTATCTCTCTATCATTTGTTATACAATTTCATCTTTCTTTCTCTCCGTATTGTTGTATCTCTCTATCATTTGTTCTATAATTTCATCTTTCTTTCTCTCCGTATTGTTGTATCTCTCTATCATTTGTTCTATAATTTCATCTTTCTTTCTCTCCGTATTGTTGTATCTCTCTATCATTTGTTCTATAATTTCATCTTTCTTTCTCATCGTATTGTTGTATCTCCCTCTCTCTCTATCATTTGTTCTATAATTTCATCTTTCTTTCTCTCCGTATTGTTGTATCTCTCTATCATTTGTTCTATAATTTCATCTTTCTTTGATGGTGTCATGAAACAATTGCGGTCAGAACTCAGTATCGTTCATGGTATGGAAAGAGTTAAGTAATTGCTGTATTGAAGGCCTGGGCACGTACGAATGTGTCCTATGTGCGATGATGCCAGTCGGGAGAACTTCACCGAACTGAACTATTACTGTTCTATGACCTATGACCTATCAATCTTCGTCTTGGTATTTCTTGCCTTCGCTGCTCATCGGTTCATAGACGCCCACGCATGCAGGACAGGCGGATCTGAAAATGTCGATCTTTTCACTCTTTGCACGATCTGTATGATTTGAACCGAGAACGTCACTATGTTGCTTCTCCGTTCACAGACACCAGCAGCATATAGTACCCACACATCCACATTTCAATCACATGTGGTTGATGTTTGCTTTTATCTGACTAGACAGTTGCAGACAACTTTCGCACTGACCACATTGTCCACTCTTGACCACCACTAAATAATGCAGCTTGCTATAATTTGAACGTTCGCACTGACCACATTGTTCACTCTTGACCACCACTAAATAATGCAGCTTGCTATAATTTGAACGTTCACACTGACCACATTGTCCACTCTTGACCACCACTAAATGATGCAGCTTGCTATAATTTGAACGTTCGCACTGACCACATTGTCCACTCTTGACCACCACTAAATAATGCAGCTTGCTATAATTTGAACGTTCGCACTGACCACATTGTCCACTCTTGACCACCACTAAATAATGCAGCTTGCTATAATTTGAACGTTCGCACTGACCACATTGTCCACTATGACCACCACTAAATAATGCAGCTTGCTATAATTTGAACGTTTGCACTGACCACATTGTCCACTCTTGACCACCACTAAATAATGCAGCTTGCTATAATTTGAACGTTCGCACTGACCACATTGTCCACTCTTGACCACCACTAAATAATGCAGCTTGCTATAATTTGAACGTTCGCACTGACCACATTGTCCACTCTTGACCACCACTAAATAATGCAGCTTGCTATAATTTGAACGTTCGCACTGACCACATTGTCCACTCTTGACCACCACTAAATAATGCAGCTTGCTATAATTTGAACGTTTGCACTGACCACATTGTCCACTCTTGACCACCACTAAATAATGCAGCTTGCTATAATTTGAACGTTCGCACTGACCACATTGTCCACTCTTGACCACCACTAAATAATGCAGCTTGCTATAATTTGAACGTTGCACTGACATTGTCCACTCTTGACCACCACTAAATAATGCAGCTTGCTATAATTTGAACGTTCGCACTGACCACATTGTCCACTCTTGACCACCACTAAATAATGCAGCTTGCTATAATTTGAACGTTCGCACTGACCACATTGTCCACTCTTGACCACCACTAAATAATGCAGCTTGCTATAATTTGAACATAGAGAAACAAACGAAAGAAGGTTTTAGTATGATATTGTTTTGTGTTGTTATTTTAGGGATTAAAGCCACTTTAAGCCATGACAAGTCATTTCAGCTTCAGAGCGGAATTTATTTAGTTTGTATTAATGATTCCTTATCAACATCACCATTTCCTTAAGACTGTCTTGAACTTAAGTCTTAAGTCATAAAATACCAGTACACTTGCCACCAGATCTTAAACCCGTAGTCTCAATAGAACATTCAGCACATACAAACTGTTGTTATGACTTTAAATATTCACAAACTTAATCTCTGAGACTCAAGAGAAATATTTGTTACAGCTCAAAGAACTACATAAATATCAGATTCTCAGACAGCTTTTGTTACACTATGTGAACGTTTGATGATATATTTATATCCGATTATTTCAAACAAATAATATCAATAGATAAATATTTTGGACACAACGGAAGATACTTTAGTTATCAATTATTTGAAGACTATCATCACAGCACTCCTGACATGTCCATATCTGTTATCAGCACCTTACAAAATCCAGCAGAGTTAAGGGCCCCAACATTCCAGTTCGATGTTGATTAACTCTTAAACGTTAATGGGGTTTTAAGGGATATTTTGTTTGTTATTGTTGATGACCTGCTATACTACTAACAGCCATATGTATATATATTTCTTGCATTGAAAATAGGCATGTTTTATATGGTTGAAAAGCTAGTTAAATGGACTATATTTTTCAATCTTTTTGCATATTTGGTATGTTGTTCTGTTCTGGCTGTACCAATATCGACACCATATCTCTCAATCTGGTTAACAACATGGATACACAAAACTGAAACTCCTCTTCTCGGAAAGAATCTCTCAATGCGGTAGCAATGGCATTTGTCAAACTCCCTCTGATATCGTAGCTATGCCAGCCAATATATCAGCTCTTTCATTACCACTGACTCCTGTGTGCCCAGGGACAAAAATTAAGGTGATTTTTCTGATCCTTGTCGGTACCAGTATCTCATCCCAGTTTCGTCTTGTCGGTACCAGTATCTCATCCCAGTTTCGTCTTGTCGGTACCAGTATCTCCTCCCAGTTTCGTCTTGTCGGTACCAGTATCTCCTCCAGTTTCGTTTTCGTACCAGTATCTCCCATTGTCTTGTAACCAGTATCATCAGTTCGAATCACCATTATGTTCAACCAGAAAGTAGACAATACAAGGGAAGAAAATGCTAGAAGAAATCTAACATTCACAAAGTGAAACATTATGAAGAGAAGTCTAAGAACAAGAGATGAATATGGTGGCTGATGATATCTATAGCACTGAACCTCAAAGTGATGAATGTAGGTGGCTGATGATATCTATAGCACTGAACCTCAAAGAGATGAATGTAGGTGGCTGATGATATCTATAGCACGGAACCTCAAAGAGATGAATGTAGGTGGCTGATGATATCTATAGCACTGAACCTCAAAGAGATGAATGTAGGTGGCTGATGATATCTATAGCACTGAACTTCAAAGAGATGAATGTAGGTGGCTGATGATATCTATAGCACTGAACCTCAAAGAGATGAATGTAGGTGGCTGATGATATCTATAGCACGGAACCTCAAAGTGATGAATGTAGGTGGCTGATGATATCTATAGCACTGAACCTCAAAGGATGAATGTAGGTGGCTGATGATATCTATAGCACTGGAACCTCAAAGTGATGAATGTAGGTGGCTGATGATACCTATAGCACTGAACCTCAAAGAGATGAATGTAGGTGGCTGATGATACCTATAGCACGGAACCTCAAAGTGATGAATGTAGGTGGCTGATGATATCTATAGCACTGAACCTCAAAGAGATGAATGTTGGTGGCTGATGATATCTATAGCACTGAACCTCAAAGTGATGAATGTAGGTGGCTGATGATATCTATAGCACTGAACCTCAAAGAGATGAATGTTGGTGGCTGATGATACCTATAGCACTGAACCTCAAAGAGATGAATGTAGGTGGCTGATGATATCTATAGCACTGAACCTCAAAGAGATGAATGTAGGTGGCTGATGATACCTATAGCACTGAACCTCAAAGCCTCAAATAGATAAAGAAAACGAAACGAAGACCCTGTTTGCCCTCAGAATCAATATGTTTGTCTATAGTAGACATATTTTCTGCATGCAATATAATTTATTAATAATTAATCCTTTATTCATGCTTAATATATATTATATATATATATATATATTCTTATATGTTATATGTTTAAAATATATATATAGGTTATGTTGTTCTGTCGTTTGACAATTTCGTTTATATTTCTGTCTGTTTAAAATGTCGACTGTGTTGTCATGGTTATTTTTAAATGAATAAAGTACTATTAAAATGTTCATAGAAAAACCAAACACAAATTAGACAAGTTTTAGTTAGACATCAACTGATGTAGACAAACCTCTGTGAACTGACACGATTTGGAGAAGAAAATACAAATTAACAAGATATCACAAATATATAAATTAAAATAGATACAAGCGTGTAGAGTAATTTCTGTGTTCATTATTTCATTGGAAATTGAAATGTTTTGTTGGGTTGTTAAAAGTCAACGTGTTTTTATCTGTCTCAAATTGAATAAGAAAAATATACTTAGTTTTAGTTTAGTTTAGTCGTTAAATCATCATCACTGCACATGGAACCAATTATTCTGAAAGTGCTCCGATCTGTACCTCAGTGTGTCTCTCGGTGTTGAAATTAATAACAGCAGTTCTGTGTTGGTTTACTTCTTCTTTGACATCCAGTATATTTCTCTTGTCTAGCTGCACCCCATTTGATTTGAAATTATTACAGTCTGGTTAGGGATGAAGGTACTCTACTATTATTTGAATCATTTACACGTCGTTTCTCATCCTGTTCCATTGATCGTCTTCTTTTACGGCATCTATAACTATCGCAGGCATTCAAGTGGATGCAAAGAGTTCAAGAAAGAGAGGACGACCTAAGGAGACCCTGAAACAAACTTTGCTGAGAGAGTCAAGAAATATTAGTTTCAGTTCCATGGGAGAATTGGAGCGGTATTTAGAAATTGCTGGCAGACGCCTATGTAACGTAAACGGTAGGAGAATTATGATTATTCCTATCTGCGCTTTTATTTCCCCTAACACTTGGATGCTGCCTTGGCACAAAAATAAAACTGATTTTTTTGTTAGCACCTCTTCAGCGACTCCATCCATTATCTCCGAGCCCAGCCTGATTCAATCTTCATACACATACTCATTGAGTCATTCAATCTTTATACGAATACTCATTGAGTCATTCAATCTTTATACGAATACTCATTGAGTCACTCAATCTTTATACGAATACTCATTGAGTCACTCAATCTTTATACGAATACTCATTGAGTCACTCAATCTTGATACGAATACTCATTGAGTCATTCAATCTTTATACGAATACTCATTGAGTCACTCAATCTTTATACGAATACTCATTGAGTCACTCAATCTTTATACGAATACTCATTGAGTCATTCAATCTTTATACGAATACTCATTGAGTCACTCAATCTTTATACGAATACTCATTGAGTCACTCAATCTTTATACGAATACTCATTGAGTCACTCAATCTTTATACGAATACTCACTGAGTCACTCAATCTTTATACGAATACTCATTGAGTCATTCAATCTTCATACGAATACTCATTGAGTCATTCAATCTTCATACGAATACTCATTGAGTCATTCAATCTTCATACGAATACTCATTGAGTCATTCAATCTTCATACGAATACTCATTAAGTCATTCAATCTTTATACGAATACTCATTGAGTCATTCAATCTTCATACGAATACTCATTGAGTCATTCAATCTTTATACGAATACTCATTGAGTCACTCAATCTTTATACGAATACTCATTGAGTCATTCAATCTTTATACGAATACTCATTGAGTCATTCAATCTTCATACGAATACTCATTGAGTCATTCAATCTTTATACGAATACTCATTGAGTCATTCAATCTTCATACGAATACTCATTGAGTCATTCAATCTTTATACGAATACTCATTGAGTCACTCAATCTTTATACGAATACTCATTGAGTCATTCAATCTTTATACGAATACTCATTGAGTCATTCAATCTTTATACGAATACTCATTGAGTCACTCAATCTTTATACGAATACTCATTGAGTCATTCAATCTTTATACGAATACTCATTGTCATTCAATCTTTATACGAATACTCATTGAGTCACTCAATCTTTATACGAATACTCATTGAGTCACTCAATCTTTATACGAATACTCATTGAGTCACTCAATCTTTATACGAATACTCATTGAGTCACTCAATCTTTATACGAATACTCATTGAGTCATTCAATCTTCATACGAATACTCATTGAGTCATTCGATCTTCATACGAATACTCATTGAGTCATTCAATCTTCATACGAATACTCATTGAGTCATTCAATCTTCATACGAATACTCATTGAGTCATTCAATCTTTATACGAATACTCATTGAGTCACTCAATCTTGATACGAATACTCATTGAGTCATTCAATCTTTATACGAATACTCATTGAGTCATTCAATCTTCATACGAATACTCATTGAGTCATTCAATCTTTATACGAATACTCATTGAGTCATTCAATCTTCATACGAATACTCATTGAGTCATTCAATCTTTATACGAATACTCATTGAGTCACTCAATCTTGATACGAATACTCATTGAGTCACTGAGAAAACAAACATTGATAAAAGTATGTGACTTAGTTAGACCATCACTTAATACCGCCATGTTTTTCTTTTGGAGACTTAGACAAGTATATGAACAAGTTGAGTTTGTCAGTGTACGTTTTAGAACTGTTGTGTTTCATACGTTATTTCTATTTCTATTCATATTTCTATTCATATTTCTATTCATATTTCTATTCATATTTCTATTCATATTTCCATTCATATTTATATTCATATTTCTATTCATATTTCTATTCATATTTCCATTCATATTTCTATTCATATTTCTATTCATATTTCTATTCATATTTCTATTCATATTTCTATTCATATTTCCATTCATATTTCCATTCATATTTCTATTCATATTTCTATTCATATTTCCATTCATATTTCCATTCATATTTCCATTCATATTTCTATTCATATTTCTATTCATTTGTCCATATTTGAAGACAAACAATAGTTAATCTAAATTCTTTGACGAACAGTTAAAGCAAAGTAGTATGTTGTTTTACAAAGTGCAAAAACAATATCCAGCGACGTTTCGACAAAAGGTCTTTATCAAGAGATGGTTTTTTTGCCTTACCCTTTAGTGCGCAGAGGTGACACCCGTCACGTTTTAAATGTAGTAAGTCTCGAGCATCGTCATACTTTCGAAGCGAGCTGCTCGGAATTTTAAAATTTAGTTTAGTTGCCTATTGGCTCTATGAAGGCTGCCACCCTTAGCGAATAAATTTCGAGTTCTTGAATGGCAGACATAACATATACAATCACCGCAGTCTGCCGTCCAAGATGTCTAAATGTACTGCTTTTGTCTGCCGTCCAAGATGTCTAAATGTACTGCTTTTGTCTGCCGTCCAAGAAGTCTAAATGTACTGCTTTTGTCTGCCGTCCAAGATGTATAAATGTACTGCTTTTGTCTGCCGTCCAAGATGTCTAAATGTACTGCTTTTGTCTGCCGTCCAAGATGTCTAAATGTACTGCTTTTGTCTGCCGTCCAAGATGTCTAAATGTGCTGCTTTTGTCTGCCGTCCAAGATGTCTAAATGTACTGCTTTTGTCTGCCATCCAAGATGTCTAAATGTACTGCTTTTGTATGCCGTCCAAGATGTCTAAATGTACTGCTTTTGTCTGCCATCCAAGATGTCAAATGTACTGCTTTTGTCTGCCGTCAAGATGTCTAAATGTGCTGCTTTGTATGCCGTCAAGATGTCTAAATGTGCTGCTTTGTCTGCCGTCCAAGATATCTAAATGCTGCTTTTTCTGCACACAAGATGTCTAAATGTGCTGCTTTTGTCTGCCGTCCAAGATGTCTAAATGTGCTGCTGTTCTGAGGGCCTGGCATTGTCTTGTTGAAGAAGTATTTCATGTTTCTATTATAATCAGTCTGAGTCTTGTTCTGAATGCAGTATTATTTTTCTTATTTTTATTTGAACGCTTCATATTCACCACTCTTTGTCATTTGTATGTCATCTGTTGTATGACATATGTTGTATGTCATCTGTTGTATGTCATCTGTTGTATGTCATCTGTTATATGTCATCTGTTGTATGTCATCTGTTGTATGTTATCTGTTGTACAGTCATCTGTTGTATGTCATCTGTTGTATGTTATCTGTTGTATGATCTGTGTAAGTCATCTGGTGTATGTCATCTGTTGTATGTGATCTGTTATGGATCTGTTGTATGTGATCTGTTGTATGTGATCTGTTGTATGTGAGCTGTTGTATGTGATCTGTTGTATGTGAACTGTTGTATGTGATCTGTTGTATGTGATCTGTTGTATGTGATCTGTTGTATGTGATCTGTTGATGGCGACATGTTGTATGTCATCTGTTGTATGTGATCTGTTGTATGTGAGCTGTTGTATGTGATCTGTTGTATGTGATCTGTTGTATGTGATCTGTTGTATGTGATCTGTTGTATGTGATCTGTTGTATGTGATCTGTTGTATGTGATCTGTTGTATGTGATCTGTTGTATGTGATCTGTTGTATGTAATCTGTTGTATGTGACATGTTGTATGTAATCTGTTGTATGTGACATGTTGTATGTGACATGTTGTATGAGACATGTTCCGCTGTTAAAAATTCAATTGCATCGCACTTATGGAAACATACGTCTAAATACTCCACCATTTCGATGTGTACTCGCCCGAGTTGTTACCGGGCCTAAATTTGGGATGAAAGAATAGAACCACTATTACTGCACGCATGTCGTAAGAGGCGACTAAGAATGTTTGGATGAAATCGAATGCATGTGGTCTAAGCGTGTAGAAGTTTATGCGTTTAGAGGCCTACCAAACTAATGTGCAACGTATACACGTTCTTGACAAAGATCAAACATATCACAAAGAGTGATTAAAATTGGTCGAAAGAACGAACGCAAAGAAGAAGATGTGCACTAAGCTGGAAAATGTTATCATCTATGTATACAGTGGTCAGTCATGGTAAAGGGAAGATGGCATAGGACAGTAGAGAATCAGATTTATCAGATTTGTCCGATGTAACACAAAACATAATATGGATACAAAATGTACGAATGAGGACATCAGAAGCAGAGTAGGCATAACTTCATGCACAGAATACATTGAAAGACAAGAAATGCAGGTTTTGAACATTTAATGAGAATGGAATACAACCAACCACCAATAACAGCATACAATAAAAGAGATCAGGTACTAGAGCCAAAGGAAGACCAAGAAAAGATGGATAGACAATATCAAAACCACATTAAATAAACACGGATATAACACAACAAGAGTGACACATCTGGAACTGAAACGCAAATTAAAGCTCCAACCCCTATGCTTAACAGCAAGAGTGGACAACCAATTACATCATCCACCTGGTGCTAGACAACAGACAAAACATTTCAGTTCGACCTCATAGAAACTGTCAAATATTTACAAATAATTATTTGATACATTTCAACTTTTCTCATTTTGTGCTGACCTATATATATATATTATTTCTGTTTGAGAGTGTAGCCTGAAATCTCTGAAACCCTTAACTAATAGTTTGTGATGTAAGTGTTAGCATGACTGAATACAATGTACCAACTTAATGATTAAACATACTGAATGCAGGATATAGATTACCACGTCTAGGCTAGAATTAATCATGATTATAATCCGTCCTGTAAAATTAATCTCTGAAGATTATTCTTAAATAACGAATCAGATTTGATGTCAGAACAGTGTTTACGTTGATGATTTGGGAATATACAATTCTAAATAAAGGTTATTTGTATAAGTGTGAGAGGCAGTTGAAATGTGTGTTGTATGACAGTTGAGCAGCTAAAATGTTGGTTGAAATATCGGTTGTATAAGAGAGGTAGACAGCTGAAATGTGGGTTGTATAAGAGAGGTAGACAACTGAAATGTGGGTTGTATAAGAGAGGGAGACAGCTGAAATGTGGGTTGTATAAGAGAGGTAGACAGCTGAAATGTGGGTTGTATAAAAGAGGTAGACAGCTGAAATATTGGTTGTATAAGAGAGGTAGACAGCTTAAATGTGGTTGTATAAGAGAGGTAGACAGCTGAAATGTGGTTGTATTAGGTTTTCGAAAACAAAAAATACCAAACACAGGATTCGAACCACAATAATCTGACCTGATTATTTTGTGTTTAACATACGACACGTTTATGAAAGACACTCCTCAGTGAAGCTATATTTTAAAAAAATATGGTTTGGTTGTGTTTTTAAAATCTTTCGTATTGTAGGCTAGGCAGTGTGTGTCGTTAGAAATAAGTATGTGTGCTTTGTATCCCTTGTTATTTGGTAAGTTGTTCTTACCAGAAGTTCCTATTACTTGTACACTGTCTATTTATTGATCATATTCATTGTTTCCGCTAGGAGTTTTTACAACTCTTTCTTCCTTCTCATCTTGCATAAAGGTGAGGCAGCTGAAATGTGGGTTTTGTAAGAATGGGGCAGCTGAAATGTGGGTTCTATAATAGTGGAATTATACCCACAAGAAAAATCTAAGCATCGAATGACATACACGTTATATACTTGCCTGTGTTCTCTTACTTGCTGTCGTTCATGACATACACGTTATATTTTAATACTAGTCCAGTTTCAGAAATCAAGACAAGCTCTCAGACAAGTTCATATAGTTCAACAACTTTCCATCAACTTTATGAAATCATGTAATCGATCAAGCTGATATTTCTCCCCATAAATCTTAACTTTCATTATTGACTATTTTAAAAATGATACGTCTATCTACTGGCTAGACCCCGATATACATGTCGGTCTTGTTGACTGACGCCGAGATGGATGCATACATACTTACACGAGATACATGTCAGTCTTGTTGGCTGACGCCGTGATGGAGCACACATCCTTACACGAGATGCATGTCGGTCTTGTTGACTGACGCCGATGATGACACATCTACACGAGATACATGTCAGTCTTGTTGGCTGACGCCGTGATGGAGCACACATCCTTACACGAGATACATGTCAGTCTTGTTGACTGACGCCGTGATGGAGCAGACATCCTTCAGATTGTTGTATGACTGGAATGTTGAGATGATGATATTAGTTCTATCCAAATATTGACATACCAAACGTTGTCTGAATATTTGTCTAAGTTAGTAACAACTTTATATTCGTCTTTTTCAATATTTATTGTTTGATTCGCACAATTCCCCCCCACGTCTTCCTTACTTATCCAGCTTGATTGGTCTAAATTTATGCTGGGTACGCTCTTGTCTGCCAAATGTCAAGTTCAACTTAAAGAGAAGTTCTAAAATCTAGCCAGACACAGATTAAGCATCGTTCATCAAATTTGTGACATCTCTTGTCTAGACACTTGAATCTAGCCAGACACAGATTAAACATCGTTCATCAAATTTGTGACATCTCTTGTCTAGACACTTGAATCTAGCCAGACATAGATTAAGCACTTTCATTCGACATTTCTAAGTGAATCTCTGTCTAGCACAATTTGAATCTTTAGCCAGACACAGATTAAACATCGTTCATCAAATTTGTGACATCTCTTGTCTAGACACTTGAATCTAGCCAGACACAGATTAAACATCGTTCATCAAATTTGTGAATCTCTTGTCTAGAACTTGAATCTAGTCAGACACAGATTAAGCATCTTTCATCAAATTTGGAATCTTTGTCTAGACACTTGAATCTAGTGAGATACAGATTCGGTAAGCATCTTTCATCAAATTTGTGACATCTGTTGTCTAGACACTTGAATCTAGTGAGACACAGATTAAGCATCTTTCATCAAATTTGTGACATCTGTTGTCTAGACACTTGAATCTAGTGAGACACAGATTAAGCATCTTTCATCAAATTTGTGACATCTGTTGTCTAGACACTTGAATCTAGTGAGACACAGATTAAGCATCTTTCATCAAATTTGTGACATCTGTTGTCTAGACACTTGAATCTAGCCAGACACAGATTAAGCATCTTTCATCAAATTTGTGACATCTGTTGTCTAGACACCAAAATTCAAGAGTTGGACACAAAACATAAAACAGACAAATACATTTCAAATCAAACATCAGCATGTCTCTTTGTGGAACGTCACTTTCATCACATCAAGTCTGAACAAAACTCTCTGTCTTTTGCAATTTCTCCCGTCTTCTCCAGCGTCAGTTCAAGTTTTCTGTGATGTCCTGCTGCCATCCTCGTCTTGGTCGTCCCCTTCCTCGTACTCCATGAATCATGCCGTCCATTAACATTCTCTCCAAATCACTGTGACATTAAACACGGACAAAATATTTCATTTTCCGGGACATAATGTTATTTATGAACCAATGCTCATCGATATTCATGTCTTGTTGGATGTCTTTGTTTGTTTTTTGCTTTTCTTAATTCATGATGTTCTAATAACTTTTCTCTTATAGGCTAGATACGTTGCAGTTGTTATTGTCAGTCAATACGGTTCTAGTATCTCTGTGGTATTGTCTATTCCGCTTTTTTGGTTATTTATTTACTTTTATGTCCGAGCTTATGATATTGTATGTACATGTAGATAACTAATTTCAATTAATTCTTATGAGATGTCCAAACTATTTCACTTTATGTCTTTTTTAATATGTATTTTAATGTTAGATATTGTTTGTACAATAGTTTTGATATTACTACTACTTTTATCTCTCCTTTCTGTGATATTAATATCTTTACTCAAACATCGCATCTCACAATTTGTAATCTTTCTTTCTCTTCCTGATGATATTAATATCTTTACTCAAACATCGCATCTCACAATTTGTAATCTTTCTTTCTCTTCCTGATGGTATTAACCTTTCTGCTACATACTTTCTGAGGTTGGCTAAATATAGCTACTTTTTGTTTCTAGATCACAAACGTGAATGTACGCCTATAGCAGTGATAGTAGCAATGTATGACTGTAAACGTCTTTAGCCGCAATTATAGATAATAACAGACGTGTTAATGCTCTTTGAAGTGAATGGAAAAACGTATATATATGTCCTTAGCAGCTAAAGGGTTAATATCTTTACTCAAACATCGCATCTCACAATTTGTAATCTTTTTTTCTCTTCTTGATGGTATTAATATCTTTACTCAAACATCGCATCTCACAATTTGTAATCTTTCTTTCTCTTCTGATGATATTAATATCTTTACTCAAACATCGTATCTCACAATTTGTAATCTTTTTTTCTCTTCCTGATGATATTAATATCTTTACTCAAACATCGTATCTCACAATTTGTAATCTTTCTTTCTCTTCTGATGATATTAATATCTTTACTCAAACATCGTATCTCACAATTTGTAATCTTTCTTCTTGATGATATATATCTTTACTCAAACATCGTATCTACAATTTGTAATCTTCTTCTTCTGATGATATTAATATCTTTACTCAAACATCGTATCTCACAATTTGTAATCTTTCTTTCTCTTCTGATGATATTAATATCTTTACTCAAACATCGTATCTCACAATTTGTAATCTTTTTTTCTCTTCTGATGATATTAATATCTTTACTCAAACATCGTATCTCACAATTTGTAATCTTTTTTTCTCGCGCTCTTGTTTTGAATAAAGATTGGCTTTGATAGCAAAGGATTGGTTGGAAAATGCAATATATCAGTTCTCTTTTGATATCCATATCAATGTTTTTACTTGTTCCACCATTGCAACATAGTTATACTACAGTCTTCCCTTATATCAGCAAAAGTGAAAACCGGTGCTACGGAGTTCGTGCACTGCCGTTGTGAACTTTCTGTGTAAGAAAGAGATCAGAGCACATAAGGTTACTCACCGAAGTACAATAATGATGGTCTTATCCATCAATTAATCAATCAAATAATTTAATTCTCATCTCAAAACATTTGATCAAAACACACAATTCTCGGGATTTAAACAAATTAAAAATATCAATTAAATGAATAGAACATGACAAACAAACAAAATACTCCATGTTTAATAATGTATCATTTTTTTAATTGTCGTGATAATTATCAACTTGACGGTTTCCAAGGTGTCACCACCATAGAACAAGATAGAAATAAAATATCATTAAGTAAAACACAATAAATCTATGGACTCCCGGACCCTCTCCCCCCCGCCGCCTCCTCAAACCAGACATAACAATGTCATCGTTGTACATTAGTCTCTGGAGTGTAATGTTTCTGCACCTAGATGTATGTATTTTGTTAATGTATGTGTATAGAGCATCTAGATTGTGTCTGATGCGTTTTCATGATGAACGACGATGCATTTCAAGTGTCCTGGTCGGATAATGCTTTTAATCTATTATATCATTCCCTGCCTGGTTTTATTACAACGTTTTTTGACATTGTTTAATGCAGCGGTTCTCAGCCTAGGAGACGCGTCTCTCCAGTAGGTGTGAGGCAGTATCAGTGGAGGAGAGAAACGTTATAAATTTGTGTTTTTATGCTAAATTATTTTTCCATTTAAAATACGTTTTGTCATTAAATTTCATTATAAAATAAACTCGAACATTATTGATTTTGACTCGTGTAGATATTTTTCTCAAATTTGTTGATACAAGTGTTGTCTTTAATATTTACATTTATTACTGTCAATGTTATTGTGTTTAGAGGTCAGTGCTGTTATAACGCTCAAAATGAGACCAATTTTATTTTATCTTTGGAAATAACAGTTAATTAATTATTCGGTGATGAACAATAAGGTAAAAAAAGGGAGAGAGGTGAAATAGTGTTGTCTCCTATCTTAAAAGGGGGTTGCCAGCTGAAAAGGTTGAGAATCACTGGTCTGATGTCATCAAATAATGATTTGTATTGAGCGTGTCAGATGACATAGATAAATTGTGATCATTTCAACCTATGACGTCTCTACACACACACACACGCGCGCGCAGGCTGTTAGGTATACACACGTATCGAAAGTGAACTTACGTATATACACATACACACACACTACACACATGTAACCAAACTCACAGAAACACATATATATATATATATATATACATGCTCACACACATAAGCAGGTTCTAGAAACACACCCATATTCAGAAACATGTACATGCATGCACACACGACAAGTTCCTACAGACAGACACACACAGACAAGCAAACAGAATGAGAGATATAAACTGATAACAAATCGTGTCAACACAGACGGTGTAGACGTAAGCAAACAACGATAACATATGTTTTTGTTCATTGTTATTGAAATAACTTGAGAATGATTTATTATATATTTTATAACACGTATCATCAACATATCTCTCTCTCTCTCTCTCTCTCTAGTTAGCCTGTATAGCACCTTGGCGCTTACCACAACAAAAAATGTACTCCGTTTTTCTTTGTTCTTGACATTCCTCTATATCGTGATTCAGCAGTTTTAGTTCTTGTGCTACTGTTGTCTT
This sequence comes from Arion vulgaris, assembly GCA_020796225.1. NCBI lineage: Eukaryota > Metazoa > Mollusca > Gastropoda > Stylommatophora > Arionidae > Arion > Arion vulgaris. The sequence continues at coordinate 66,098,530 of CM036760.1, forward strand.
CCATATCGTTTTGTGGACATTCGTGGCGAACTATCGATCTATACCTGTCAATCACAACGTCAGCTTTATTGCAGATTTATCTTAACGTCGTCGAATATGAACTGTTAGTTAATTGAATATCCTTGACAGAACTTTGAGAACCAACACCAGCTTTTTAACGCTGTTTGTAATTTTCTAGGCATTATTACGTTCAGTAGTTTGCCATTGCTTTCTGAACGGGTGGTGCAATCGTCCTTTTGTAAAAACTCACGCGAAACAATTTGCAACCAAATTGTCCTCAACTCAGGACGTCGGGATTAGTAGACCGAGTCACTATCCTCTAAGCCACAGACGCCACCAGTTATAGTAAGACGCACTTAGTAAAACGCACATTAAACGACTGGAGAGAATAGAGAATGAAACTAGGCGTATCATCCTCGGTTGCACCAGGGATACACCTTGTGTGGCGATGAGGTTTCTCCTGGATGTACGACCACTGTATAAAGACTCAAGATAGCTAGAGCACTTGCCTATCTCAAAATAAGTGCTAAAAAGGATCACCCATTGTACGAGCTGCTCAGCACCAGTGGAGGAAATCGGTTAAAGTGGGGCAAATCATGGGTTGGCCGTGTTGCAGACACTGTTCAGCTGGTATGCAGGCTCACAAATATTGACCATGGGGAAGAATGGATACCGGTACCTTTAATATACTGGAACACATTTTTGATCATTCGACAAAGGTTGCAGAAAGAGAAGACCAGTGGCGTCGGATGCAGACATCAAAAATTCTCAGCAAGTTAATCCTTACTTGTTATGTTTGCTCGTCATCACTCTCTGGTAGAATTTTAAAAAACTGGTCTCGGGTGGTTGAAAGAGTACTTCTTGACTTAAAGTCACTTGAATTACTCCCATGCATAACAGACTAGACTTACAGTCACTTTAATCCCATACATAACAGACAAAAGCTATCTTCTGCTTCAGCGATCTCTGGTCATGCGCTAACTTTACCGTGGACCACAAACTGGGCGGTCAGCTTCAGGTCTGTTAGGTTTCCTTCTTCAGCGATCTGTGGTCATGCGCTTACTTTACTGTGGACCACAAACTGGGTGGTCAGCTTCAGGTCTGTCAGGTTTCCTTCCTCGGCGATCTCTGGTTTTGCCCTTAATTTACTGTGGACCACAAACTGGGTGGTCAGCTTCGGGTCTGTCAGGTTTCCCCATAACTTAGTTTTCAGATCGACTGAGTGTGGCCACATGTTGCATCTCAGCTCACCCAGGAGAGGACACTTTGCAGGATATGCTCCTGTGTCTGTTCCGACTGCTGACACTGGCAGAAAGCTGTTTGACTTATTCCTAGTCTATATAAGTGTTTGTTGAGTCTGCAGTGTCAGGTGCGTAGTCGAAATATAATAACATGATCTGTTCTACTTAGGTCTTTGAGGGAGTCTTTTCCATAATCATATCCAATGTTTGTCGATCAACATTTATACATTTCTTGTTGACAGTTTAATCAACACAGAACACGTATGTGATTAGTCGTTATACATTAGTAAAGCCGTTACTGCTGCCCTCCATTGGATTTCTGGGACTTCATTTACTGGGGCAGTTGTTGTATCTGATTCTCAGTCGATGCTTCACAAGATCCAGAAGGGCATGTTTCGGTATGAGCGGATGTCGTCTATAGAAGTTTCTAACCTCCATCGGCTTACGTGGATATACTGTCCTGGGCATGCGGGTGTTTACGGTAATGAGAGAGCGGACAGGCTTGCATCAACAGCATCGATTGTTGGGGAGTTGAAGATGGATAAGGGATATTCTTCGGTCTCTTCGAGACTCTCTGTTGGATGAGGACACTAAAATCGATGTTGAATCGATGAAGCGATTTAAGCAGTTTGGAGTTACCCGTTGTTCAAGTCGAACTGGATGCCTGAGAGGCAGAGTGAGAGGTGTGTATAATCAGCGAGCCACAGGAACCATCAGTATGCATACTCTTCGATATCTGTTGGGGAGACTAAGCACCTATGAGTCTGCCCGGAGTGCAATGACGTCAGTTTAGTAACCAATAACTAATAACCAAAGACATTATAGAAGAGATCGAAGTAGCTATGAAACTATTATGGAGGAGATCGAAGTACCTATGAAACTATCCAGAGTACTAATCAGAAATACTTTCTCTTAGATCTATCATGACGAGAACATAGTTACTGAAGGCTAAGTATGTACAACATATTTATAACGGCAGTATCTCTTGTACAGCTAAGATAAATTATATGATTGCTTTCTGAAGACTTTCCTAAAGCTTACAGTGTGATTGTTACCAGGATTCCCTAGTCCAACATTAACTACAACATTGGAAAACAGACTGCAAACGTATTAACCCATTCGCTTCTCTGAGCTGATATACAAGCTTGCGGTATTTCTTTAGGATGACGCAAAGCCAGTTTTCTGGATTATTTAGAATACATTGTAATATAAATGTTGTCGTAGATAAAAGAGATTACGGAGTGAAAGGGTTACCTTGTGTTCACATTTGTTCATTCTGCATATACCGACATGATGTATGTAGATATGAATGTAGACATGAGGCTGAAGTTTTCTGATATTTTTTTTAAACGATATTTGATGAATGATAACAACCTCGATAACAACTCCAATTTAATCAACGAACAACTCTTTGCAGATGATCAGAGTATAATTTACAACAACGAACACAAACTTCAACAACACATAAATGCACTGCAAGCACATGCGAAAAATATGACATGAAAATTAACACCTCCAAAACAGAAGTCATGACAATAAGTAGGTCAACAGGTCAACTAAATATACACGTGAATAATGTCAAAATACAACAGACTCCAGAATTCAAATATCTCGGAGTATATTCACAGCAGATGGAAAGATTGACAGAGAAATCGAGACTAGATGCCAGAAGGCAAATGCAGTGACATACCAACTGTCACCACTATTAAAACATCCAAGCATTAACATGGCAGTCAAACGACAACTGATAAACTGCATATTTATTCCAACTCTGCTATCAGTGCCAAACATAGCCCCTGACTAAGACACAAGAAAGAAAGATTAAAACATGTGAAATGAGATGTCTGCGAAAAGCTGTCAACGTTATTACAAGGAGAGATAGAGTGAGAAACGAGAATATCAGAAGCATCTTTGGTACTATACCATGCATACAGTACATCGAGAAGCACAGCATCAAGTGGCTCGGCCATCTAATGAGAATGGAAACACATTTACTACCATCACGTGCCTACAATAATCGATACTCAGGGCGCAGAGCACGAGGCAGGCCAAGAACACGATGGATAGATAACATCTCAGTCCCTGCGAAAGCATGGACTGACAACGTCAAACGCAACACACCTGGCACAAGATAGACAACTAACTCTCCCTACGCCGCTTCACGGCAAATGTGGATAAGATGAATGATGACATTTGACTGGTTCAGAAACTGAGAAGAAAGAGGTGGCCCACTTACACCAACGTCCAGGACAAACTGTATGGCATGGCTGACAATCTGAGACAGACGGCGGTCTTTGATAATCTCAATCTAGTGAGAACACAAAAAAGACATAAACATGGACAATGAACAAAGTTTTGGTAGAGACAGAATTAATGCATGTGAGATTTGGATATACAGAGAAATTGGTCGTGTTCCATGAACAGAAAATCTCAGATCCACAGACTGGGAGATGGTATAATCGAGTTGCAAACACAGACCTGTGGATAACAACAGGACAGTAACCAACGATGACCCAGGTTAAGAGTAGAAAATAGTGATGGGTTGGGCATACCCTATGGAAGACACAGTGGAGTGTCACTAGACAAGCACTTGAGTGGAAGACACAGTGGAGTGTCACTAGACAAGCACTTGAAAAGTGGCAGCACTGCAGGGAAAACGCAAAAGAAGTCGTCCTAAACAGACCTGAAGACGAAGTATTATTGAAGAACTGAAGAGTGCTCAACTATCCTGTGAGGCTATAAAGAAAACAGCCAGAGACCGAGAAAAGTGGCGAACAATTGTTCAGGCCCTATGCTCCACGAGAAGCGGAATAAGCAAGTAAGTCAGTAAATATCGTTTTACATGCTAGAATCATTATTTTTTTTTTTTTTTTTTTTAGGGGCCCCGGACGCGCCAAACCAGGTGGACCCCGTACAACGGAACGTGAAAACGTTCATAAATTATCAAGCCCATCAACTCGATCGTGCACTCCTAGTTTTGTACAAGGGTAGCCATGAAGGCTCCCGTCCTTCGACTTCGATCAAATGGGCACCAGTTCCGTAACACAAGCTGATAACTTTGTGAACCCATATAATGGGCCAAGTGACAGATATCAAGCGATACAGATACTACACTTTGATCTTAGTCAAAAGGCCGAACTAGAATCATTAGTTTACAGACTGGAATAATTATTTTACATATTGAAAGCAGTGGCGGCTCGTGATCATTTTTGTTGGTGGGTCATACACACATTTTCGGGGAAATCATGGTTTTGGATGAGGTTATATTTTAATTTATAAATAATAAATACACGTTACACATTAATTTTGGTGGGGCCCGACCCCACAGCCCTTAATGACGAGCCGCCACTGATTGAAAGCATTATGTTACAGATTGGACGCATAAATGCACTAATTTTGTTTTTGTATTCAAGGTGGCCAAATATATTTCAAGGAAGTAAAGAAAACAAACATTTTCGTAATTGAACCGGCAGTTATTATCTCCCATATACAAGTTATCTCCCAAGAAACAAGAAACACCAACATGTAATATCAAAATAAATAACACAACACTGAAACAAGTCCATCGATTCAAGTATCTAGGAACATTCCTAACATCAGATGGAAGATGTACAACAGAGATTAGGAGTAGAATAGCTCAAACGAAAGCAGCTTTATGAAAATGAAGAACACACTATGCATGAACTCACTACCAATGACATTGCGAAAACAGTACTCCAGTGCTATATTGAACCAATACTTATGTATGGCAGCGAATCATGGACAATGAACAAACAATCAATACGATCATTGGAAGCCACAGAGATGTGGTTTTACAGAAGAATGTTGAAAATTCCATGGACAGCAAAGAAAACAAATGTGAAGGTTTTAAATCAGGTCTGCACACAAAGAAACCTTATCAAAGAATAAGAATCCGACAATCAAGGTTCTTCGGGCATATAATGCGAAGAAGGTTTAGAACATTTGGTGACTACAGGTAAAATTCAGGAAGGAGAGATCGTGGAAGACAGAGGAGAAGATGTTGGATGGCCTGACATCATGGTTTGACAAAATATCGACGTCAGAACTGATTACATGCACCAAGCAAAGAGAGTTGTGGAGAGACATGATCGCCTATGCCGGCAGGCATGGCACTTGATTGATATACAAGTTGCACAGCAAGATGTTTATTATGGGCATGTACCTACCAATATGTCTAATTTGTAGATTAGACTCAAGAAAAAGTTGAATGGTTCATGACGAATAAACTTATGGCATAATTTCCTGAGAGTTATGACAACACATGAAGTGGAGTGTAGAAAGGGATGCAATAGACTGGGTATCTCTGTGGCTAACTGAGAGTTATGACAACACATGAAGTGGAGTGTAGAAAGGGATGCAATAGACTGGGTATCTCTGTGGCTAAATGGTTAAGTCACTAATTTATGTTCCGAAGGTCAAGGGTCCGAATTCGAACTGAACTATTATATTCGCAAGTGAATTTTTTTCCGGAAATCCTTAGGAATGTTACCAGAGATATGGTTGAGATTGAGCTATGTGCGATACTTCTGGCACTTCTGGTAGCTACTCGTATCTACTAGTACTTGGATCATGATACCAGTATATAGTGGGTCTCTTCTACAGCAGAGTGGATAAGTAGCTACTCGTATCTACTAGTACTTAGATCATGATACCAGTGTATAGTGGGTCTCTTCTACAGCAGAGTGGTTAAGTAGCTACTCGTATCTAGTAGTACTTGGATCATGATACCAGTGTATAGTGGGTCTCTTCTACAGCAGAGTGGTTAAGTAGCTACTCGTATCTACTAGTACTTAGATCATGATACCAGTGTATAGTGGGGCTCTTCTACAGCTGAGTGGTTAAGTAGCTACTCGTATCTACTAGTACTTGGATCATGATACCAGTGTAAAGTGGGTCCCTACAGCAAAGTGGTTAAGTAGCTACTCGTATCTACTAGTACTTGGATCATGATACCAGTGTAAAGTGGGTCCCTACAGCAAAGTGGTTAAGTAGCTACTCGTATCTACTAGTACTTGGATCATGATACCAGTGTAAAGTGGGTCTCTTCTACAGCAGAGTGGTTAAGTAGCTACTCGTATCTACTAGTACTTAGATCATGATACCAGTGTATAGTGGGGCTCTTCTACAGCTGAGTGGTTAAGTAGCTACTCGTATCTACTAGTACTTGGATCATGATACCAGTGTAAAGTGGGTCCCTACAGCAAAGTGGTTAAGTAGCTACTCGTATCTACTAGTACTTAGATCATGATACCAGTGTATAGTGGGTCTCTTCTACAGCTGAGTGGTTAAGTAGCTACTCGTATCTACTAGTACTTAGATCATGATACCAGTGTATAGTGGGTCTCTTCTACAGCTGAGTGGTTAAGTAGCTACTCGTATCTACTAGTACTTAGATCATGATACCAGTGTAAAGTGGTTAAGATGTTGACCTGGTGATCTCAAGGTTGTAGGTTCAAATCAGGACCGAGTCACATGTGCAATTTCTTCTGGAGATCCCTAGGACTGTTGTTGGAGCTACGGAGTTTGTGGAATACTCTGGGCAAGTGACTTGCCATTTACACAGAGAGGGGGACGGAGCCATATGGAGTAATACAGTGCAATGAAGTCAATCCTTCACTTTTACACCATTTAGACCAGTGTTGCCAGTGGGGCTCTCAAGGTGAGCAAAGAATAGTACCACTGCAACCTACAAAGCATGTCGTAAGAGGCGACTGAGGTAGGGGCCCAGGGAAGCTACTCTAGTAAATAAAAAAGCATTGCAGAAATCAGAAGTGAATATAAATATAGTCCCATTCACATGATATCCAGTCATACTTAATTGTTATCATATGCATTCTCACTAGATTGTGATTCCAAATTCTCTAGTAAAGGCGCCGTCACCTCAGAGTATCAGTCACACCATATAGTTTGCCTTGGATGCTGGTTAACTACCCTCTCTGAATCATTGGACAACTGGGCAGTGTGATCCTCTGCAGTTATATTTTGCAGATATTGTGAGGGTTGGTCCAACACTCTTCATAGATGGCTAAGTCTCAGAGGCAGAGCGTGACCCTAGAATCTGATTATCCCATTCCTCATTGTAAGGGGTTGTTGCACCATGTTATGGAAGTGTTATCTGGAAAGTAGTATCTACATTGAAGGCACTACCTGTAGACCTGCCAGAAAGCAATCTGTCATACTGAGAACACAATCACTGGTATACAGTATATAGTCTTGTATTATCATCCTTCTTATATATATATTAATATGATCTCCCTCTTATAAGACCTCCAGTTTAATATGATCTCCCTCTTATAAGACCTCCAGTTTAATATGATCTCCCTCTTATAAGACCTCCAGTTTAATATGATCTCCCTCTTATAAGACCTCCAGTTTAATATGATCTCCCTCTTATAAGACCTCCAGTTTAATATGATCTCCCTCTTATAAGACCTCCAGTTTAATATGATCTCCCTCTTATAAGACCTCCAGTTTAATATGATCTCCCTCTTATAAGACCTCCAGTTTAATATGATCTCCCTCTTATAAGACCTCCAGTTCAATATGATCTCCCTCTTATAAGACCTCCAGTTCAATATGATCTCCCTCTTATAAGACCTCCAGTTTAATATGATCTCCCTCTTATAAGACCTCCAGTTTAATATGATCTCCCTCTTATAAGACCTCCAGTTTAATATGATCTCCCTCTTATAAGACCTCCAGTTTAATATGATCTCCCTCTTATAAGACCTCCAGTTTAATATGATCTCCCTCTTATAAGACCTCCAGTTTAATATGATCTCCCTCTTATAAGACCTCCAGTTTAATATGATCTCCCTCTTATAAGACCTCCAGTTTAATATGATCTCCCTCTTATAAGACCTCCAGTTCAATATGATCTCCCTCTTATAAGACCTCCAGTTTAATATGATCTCCCTCTTATAAGACCTCCAGTTTAATATGATCTCCCTCTTATAAGACCTCCAGTTTAATATGATCTCCCTCTTATAAGACCTCCAGTTCAATATGATCTCCCTCTTATAAGACCTCCAGTTCAATATGATCTCCCTCTTATAAGACCTCCAGTTTAATATGATCTCCCTCTTATAAGACCTCCAGTTTAATATGATCTCCCTCTTATAAGACCTCCAGTTTAATATGATCTCCCTCTTATAAGACCTCCAGTTTAATATGATCTCCCTCTTATAAGACCTCCAGTTTAATATGATCTCCCTCTTATAAGACCTCCAGTTTAATATGATCTCCCATTTCCCCCTTACAAAACCACGAGTTTAATATGTTCTCCCATTTCCCCCTTACAATACCTCCAGTTTAATATGTTCTCCCACCTCCCTATTACAAGACCTACAGTTTGATATGTTCTCCCATCTCCCTCTTACAAGACCACCAGTTTAATATGTTCTCCCTCTTACAAGACCTCCAGTTTAATATATTCTCTCACATTACAAGAATTCCAGTTTAATATGTTCTCCCACCTCCCTATTACAAGACCTACAGTTTAATATGTTCTCCCATCTCCCTATTACAAGACCTCCAGTTTAATATGTTCTCCCATCCTCCCTATTACAAGACCTACAGTTTATATTGTTCTCCCATCCTCCCTATTACAAGACCTCCAGTTTAATATGTTCTCCCATCCTCCCTATTACAAGACCTACAGTTTAATATGTTCTCCCATCTTCCCTATTACAAGACCTACAGTTTAATATGTTCTCCCATCCTCCCTATTACAAGACCTACAGTTTAATATGATCTCCCTCTTATAAGACCTCCAGTTTAATATGATCTCCCTCTTATAAGACCTCCAGTTTAATATGATCTCCCTCTTATAAGACCTCCAGTTCAATATGATCTCCCTCTTATAAGACCTCAGTTCAATATGATCTCCCTCTTATAAGACCTCCAGTTTAATATGATCTCCCTCTTATAAGACCTCCAGTTTAATATGATCTCCCTCTTATAAGACCTCCAGTTTAATATGATCTCCCTCTTATAAGACCTCCAGTTCAATATGATCTCCCTCTTATAAGACCTCCAGTTCAATATGATCTCCCTCTTATAAGACCTCCAGTTTAATATGATCTCCCTCTTATAAGACCTCCAGTTTAATATGATCTCCCTCTTATAAGACCTCCAGTTTAATATGATCTCCCTCTTATAAGACCTCCAGTTTAATATGATCTCCCTCTTATAAGACCTCCAGTTTAATATGATCTCCCTCTTATAAGACCTCCAGTTTAATATGATCTCCCTCTTATAAGACCTCCAGTTTAATATGTTCTCCCACCTCCCTATTACAAGACCACCAGTTTAATATGTTCTCCCTCTTACAAGACCTCCAGTTTAATATATTCTCTCACATTACAAGAATTCCAGTTTAATATGTTCTCCCACCTCCCTATTACAAGACCTCCAGTTTAATATGATCTCCCATCTTCCCTATTACAAGACCTCCAGTTTAATATGTTCTCCCATCCTCCCTATTACAAGACCTACAGTTTAATATGATCTCCCTATTACAAGACCTACAGTTTAATATGTTCTCCCATCTCCCTATTACAAGACCTCCAGTTTAATATGTTCTCCCATCCTCCCTATTACAAGACCTACAGTTTAATATGTTCTCCCATCCTCCCTATTACAAGACCTACAGTTTAATATGTTCTCCCATCCTCCCTATTACAAGACCTACAGTTTAATATGTTCTCCCATCCTCCCTATTACAAGACCTACAGTTTAATATGTTCTCCCATCTCCCTATTACAAGACCTACAGTTTAATATGATCTCCCATCCTCCCTATTACAAGACCTACAGTTTAATATGATCTCCCTATTACAAGACCTACAGTTTAATATGTTCTCCATCCTCCTATTACAAGACCTACAGTTTAATATGTTCTCCCATCCTCCCTATTACAAGACCTACAGTTTAATATGATCTCCCTATTACAAGACCTACAGTTTAATATGTTCTCCCATCTTCCCTATTACAAGACCTCCAGTTTAATATGTTCTCCCATCCTCCCTATTACAAGACCTACAGTTTAATATGTTCTCCCATCCTCCCTATTACAAGACCTACAGTTTAATATGTTCTCCCATCCTCCCTATTACAAGACCTACAGTTTAATATGTTCTCCCATCTTCCCTATTACAAGACCTACAGTTTAATATGATCTCCCATCCTCCCTATTACAAGACCTACAGTTTAATATGATCTCCCTATTACAAGACCTACAGTTTAATATGTTCTCCCATCCTCCCTATTACAAGACCTACAGTTTAATATGTTCTCCCACCCTCCCTATTACAAGACCTACAGTTTAATATGTTCTCCCATCCTCCCTATTACAAGACCTACAGTTTAATATGTTCTCCCACCTCCCTATTACAAGACCTACAGTTTCACATCAACACAGTGAAAATCACACGTACTTTCCACAGCGCGGACTGTGATACAGATCATGCACTAGTTATCAGCAAAGTCAAAATACTTCCAAGGAAAACCTATTCAACAAGAAGACCACCCAAACCCAAAGTCAGCGTCACCAAAATGGGGATGACAGAGAATAGGGAGACTTTCAGAAAGGCGTTTACTGCACTGTGTGAGAATGAAATGGGAGAATGTAGAGTAGACGAAAAGTGGAACATTCTAAAATCTAACATATATGACTGTGCCATTGACTCATTTGGCACCAAGAAATTCTCCAACAAAGACTGGGTAGAACAAAATGAAACAACCCTAAGCCCTCTACTTGAGGAAAAGAAAGAGCTCTAATAAATCACAAAAATAAACCCTCCAAAGTTCAAGGACCATCTTCGGCACACAAAATCAGTATTGCAACGAGAGTCAGGAGGTGTGCAAATGAATACTGGTCAAATCTGTGTTCTGCGATACAAAATGCTGCAGATATGGGCAACACCAAGGCAATGTACGAAAATATCAGAGTAGCTCTGGGACCAAACATAACAAAAATTGCACCACTAAGATCAGAAACAGGTGAGCCAATAACAGATATGACCAAACAGCTCGAAAGATGGGTGGAACACTATTCCAATCTTTACTCTGTGGAGAAACCAGCACACCCAGTCCTCGATCAGATCATACCGAAACATCATGACCAAACCGAGCTGGATACCGAACCCACGGAGCAGGAACTTTCCGAAGCAATCAACAAACTTTCAAATGGCAAGGCATCAGGACTAGACAACATTCCTGCAGAAATCCTCAAATACAATAAGGATGTCCTGCTGCCCCACCTCTACAATCTCCTTATTCAGTGCTGGAGAGAGGGAACACTTCCTCAGGACATGAAGGATGCAAAGATAGTGACACTCTATAAAAACAAAGGGGATAAGGGGATTGTAACAACTACAGAGGCATCTCCCTTCTAAGCGTAACAGGCAAAGCTTTTGCACTAGTCCTTTCAAAACGACTACAGAAACTGGCGGAGCGTGTTCTTCCAGAGTCACAATGTGGATTCAGAGCTAGACGGTCAACAACTGACATGATATTTACCCTTCGACAGCTACAAGAGAAGTGCAGAGAGCAGAGCAAGCCTCTATGTATTGCTTTCGTGGATTTGACTAAGGCATTCGACACAGTCAGCAGGCCAAGTCTTTATAAAATATTGAAGTATATTGGTTGTCCCCAAAGTTGCTCCAATTGATTGTTTCCTTCCATGAGGGCATGAAAGCCAGCATACAGTTCGATGGCAGCACATCTGATAGTTTTGAGGTTAAGAGTGGAGTCAAGCAGGGCTGTGTCCTTGCCCCACTCTCTTTGGTATCTTCTTCGCAGTCCTTTTGAACCACGCCTTAGGGGACGCTGATGGTGATGTTTTCATCCGCACTAGATCTGATGGTTCACTGTTTGCTGGCTCGCTTAAGAGCCAAGACAAAAACGACGGAAATACTTCTCAAGGACCTCCTTTTCGCTGACGATGCTGCCTTAGTCGCCCACAGTGAGACCACACTGCAAAGTCTAATTAATAATTTGTCAAAGGCATGCGACCTCTTTTCTCTGACAATAAGTGTCTCCAAAACAGTTGTATTATGTCAGGAGGTAAGACATCAAACATCACTTTAAATGGCGACCATCTAACACCAGTGCAAAAATTCTGCTATCTTGGGTCCACGGTCACTGCCAGCCTTTCTCTTGACGAAGAAATCAACGCTCGTATAAGGAGTGCCGCTACTACATTCGGCAAACTATCAAAGCGAGCGTGGGACAACAAAAATTGACATTGCAGACGAAGACTCAAATATATCGAGCCTGTGTAATTAGTTCTTTACTATATGGCTCAGAAACATGGACAGCCTACTCAAGACACGAGAGGAGACTTAACATCTTTCACCTTCGATGTCTCCGCAAGATTATGAACATCAGGTGGTACGACAAGATAACCAATACTGAAGTACTACAACGTGCAAATCTGCCTTCCATCATGGGCATGCTCAGCAGTAGACGACTAAGATGGTTGGGACATGTGAGAAGAATGGAAACTTATCGCATACCAAAACAAATGTTGTTCTGTGAACTTTCGGAGGAAGAGGCACCAGGGCAGACCACTGCTCAGATATAAAGATGTCTACAAAACCTCAATGAAAAACTTTTCTATAGATCCCAGCACATGGGAGGGACTAGCTGATGACAGAGTTGTGTGGAAAGCCAAATTACGGAAGGGCGCAGAGTCTTTTGAGAAGAGACTTATGTATCAGCTGAACAACAAGAGAGAAAAGCGAAAACTCAGAAGTTGTCACAGTAAAACACTTGCCTATTGACCGTCTGTAAAGATGAAAAGGGCCATATATATATTACAAGACCTACAGTTTAATATGTTCTCCCATCCTCCCTATTACAAGACCTACAGTTTAATATGTTCTCCCATCCTCCCTATTACAAGACCTACAGTTTAATATGTTCTCCCATCCTCCATATAAAAAAGACCTCCACTTCAATCTCCCTCCTATGTGATGCCAGGGTCCCAAAGGTTAGCAAAGAATAGTAACATTGCGAGCTACAAGATATGTCGTAAGATGCGACTGTAACATTGCGAGCTACAAGATAGTCGTAAGATCGACTGTAACATTCGAGCTACAAGATATGTCGTAAGATCGACTGCAACATTGCGAGCTACAAGATATGTCGTAAGATGCGACTGTAACATTGCGAGCTACAAGATATGTCGTAAGATGCGACTGTAACATTGCGAGCTACAAGATATGTCGTAAGATGCGACTGTAACATTGCGAGCTACAAGATATGTCGTAAGATGCGACTGTAACATTGCGAGCTGCAAGATATGTCGTAAGATCGACTGTAACATTCAGCTACAAGATATGTGCGTAAGATGCGACTGTAACATTGCGAGCTACAAGATATGTCGTAAGATGCGACTGTAACATTGCGAGCTACAAGATATGTGCGTAAGATGCGACTGTAACATTGCGAGCTACAAGATATGTCGTAAGATGCGACTGTAACATTGCGAGCTACAAGATATGTCGTAAGATGCGACTGTAACATTGCGAGCTACAAGATATGTCGTAAGATGTGACTGTAACATTACGAGCTACAAGATATGTGTAAGATCGACTGTAACATTGCGAGCTACAAGATATGTCGTAAGATGCGACTGTAACATTGCGAGCTACAAGATATGTGCGTAAGATGCGACTGTAACATTCGAGCTACAAGATATGTCGTAAATGGACTGTAACATTCGAGCTACAAGATATGTCGTAAGATGTGACTGATGTAGAGGCCTGGGGAAGCTACCCTAGTAAATAACAATCATCACAGAAATCAGATGTGCTAGCTTACTTGTAGGCGCATAACTGGCACAACCGCTCTTAGGCTCTGATCACATAAAATCACACAGAGTGCTTAATAAGTGGTAAATATGGAGCGTTCGAGGAAGGAGAAGTTATAATCTGTATTGACATGCTATTTGCAAGAGTTTAATTTGCAAACAACTAACTACACTTAAATAGAAGTGGATAATTTGAGCTGACAGGATGTCACACTCATTTGTGAGGACATGGGTTCAAACCCCAACCTTCTTACCTTCCCCCTTCCCCCTAGGTCAGGAAATTTTACTTAAGAAAACAAAATTCAAATAACTCAACATGAACATTTCAAGCTCAGTCTGAGCAAACAACTTTCATTCTGAATCCGAGAACTTGTTAAACAATTTTTTGCACCAATAGTTTTTTATTTTAAAATCACATTGAAATAAAGAAGACAATAAATAATATAGAACTTTACTTGACAAAACAAGGTTTTAGTTTTTCTCTTACAGTTGTTGTTAGTGGTGGTGGTGTTGTTGTTGGTGGTGGTGGTGTTGTTGGTGTTATTAGTGGTGGTGGTGTTGTTGTTGGTGGTGTTATTAGTGGTGGTGGTGTTGTTGTTGGTGGTGTTGTTGGTGGTGTTGTTGTTGGTAGTGTTGTTAGTAGTGGTGGTGTTGTTGTTGGTAGTGTTGTTGTTGGTGGTGTTATTAGTGGTGGTGGTGTTGTTGTTGGTGGTGTTGTTGTTGGTGGTGTTGTTGTTGGTGGTGTTGTTGTTGGTAGTGTTGTTGTTGGTGTTGTTGTTGGTGGTGGTGTTGTTGTTGGTAGTGTTGTTAGTGGTGGTGGTGTTGTTGTTGGTGGTGTTGTTGTTGGTGTTGTTGGTGGTGTTGTTGTTGGTGGTGGTGTTGTTGTTGGTAGTGTTGTTAGTGGTGGTGGTGTTGTTGTTGGTGGTGGTGTTGTTGTTGGTGGTGTTGTTGGTAGTGTTGTTAGTAGTGGTGGTGTTGTTGTTGGTAGTGTTGTTAGTAGTGGTGGTGGTGTTGTTGTTAGTGGTGTTGTTGTTGGTGGTGTTGTTGTTGGTGGTGTTGTTGGTGGTGGTGTTGTTGTTGTTGTTGTTGTTGGTGGTGTTGTTGTTGGTGTTGTTGTTGGTGGTGTTAGGAAGAAGTGCATGGCTACATTAGCTTGAGAATTCGACATTATTCAAACAAATGTATTTTATTGGTGTAGTTTGTATTCTTGGTCAGAACTTTGTAGCAACCATTGATGGACTCTAATAATAGCAACGAGATTGATTAATCAACACCCAACTAGCGTGTTGGACCACTGGATGCTGCTGGATTTGTTGAGATGGAGATCGAAGCACCTATGGACGTGTCTGGAGAACTATGATGATAGTCCCCTCATATAACTGATACAAGTTATATACAATTATCATTGGTTTGACATATACACACATCATATACAGACACACATATACACACATAGATATACACACATACATACAAATCATCATCATCATCAAATAGCTTGTCCTGAGCAGAACTTGACCACCCCAACAGTACAAATAGTATTAGAAATGCATGTGCTCAGTTAAGACTTTATACACAAAGCAAATCTGCTATCATCGGACATCCACATTGACTGCATGTTGGGTTAGTTCTATAACATTTCTTATAGGTGTTTGACTGTTTGAACAATTAAAGCCACACACGGAACCAAAGTAGGGGTTAGACTACTCAGTATTATCACAAATAAAATAATTCCCAAGTTGTCGATGTTGTGCTGCATATAGAAACCAACATACTCAGACACAAAACATAACATACTGAGACACACAACCACAACATACCAAGACACAACAAACTGAGACACAGAACTACAACACACCGAGACAAAGAACCACAAAATACCAAGACACAGAACCACAACATACCGAGACACAGAACCACAACAGGCTGAGAGACACAGAACCACAACAGGCTGAGAGATACAGCACAGCAGAGAGAGAGAAAGAGCACAACAGCCTGAGATACAGAACACAGAAGAATGAGACACAATCACACAGAACACAACAGACTGATACAACAATCATTTACCCCAATGTAAATCTTAACACAACAGACTGATACAACAATCATTTACCCCAATGTAAATCTTAGCACAACAGACTGATACAACAATCATTTACCCCAATGTAAATCTTAGCACAACAGACTGATACAACAATCATTTACCCCAATGTAAATCTTAGCACAACAGATTCATATTATTGTTAAACTGGCTCTAAGATAGCTAAGTGTGTCTTGCAGATCTGCATACCATACAACAGTGAATGTAGTATCACATGACTGTACCCTGTTTCCTCCCATGTAATATTCTACAGCAATGTTTGCATCTTAAAAGTGGAAGCCTAAGTCAACGAAGAAGACTTCCATTATATTTGATTGTTATGTAATATAAAGCACACTGTCATTGTTGACAATGTAACTAGAGTCCATAACCTATAGCCAGAGAGGTGCAGAAGGACACATCTGAGGCTGCTGTCATCATCGATTGCGATGGATGGCTATTATTATTATTACTAGAGTTCAAAGTTCAAGATTGTTATTGTTATCTGTGTTACTGTACTCAAGATACCAACTTAATAGACTGCTAGTATTTGCAGTGACATTGTACCAGAGTACAACTAAGAGATTCCCATTGTTTTTAATGTTGCTGTGGGGGTCTCTGCTGCTAAGTGGTTACGCCATTGCCTTGTGATTCAAAGGTTCTATTCCGGCCACGCTGTTCTGTTCAAGGGTGTATTTTTCAAGAGACCCCAGGACTGTTGCCGGAGCTACAAGTTCATGCTTTGTGCAATACTCTCGGCAGATGGCATGATATTTCTGTGGAGAAGGACTAAGCCATATGGGATCAAACCTGATGTAATGAATCCTTTGACGTAAAAACTCCCTTTTTTAATGTTGCTGTATGTATGGCCTTTTTCAACTCCACGGACGGTCAAGTGGCAAGTATTTTACTGTGACAACTTCTGAGTTCGCGCTTGTCTCTCTTGCCTTTCAGCTCATCCCTAGGTCTCTCTTCAGAAGATTCTGTACATTTGCATAATGTTGTTTTCCACATAACTCGGTCATCAGCAAGTTTGCCCTAGCCATCTGAGTCTTCAACTGCTGAGCATGCCCATTATGTCAGACAAGTTTGCACATTACAGTGCTTCAGAGTGTAATTTACACACTGAAAATGTTGCAGTATTTCAGAGTGTAACAGACACTGCCAGTGTTGCAGTATTTCAGAGTGTAACTCAGACACTGCCAGTGTTGCAGTATTTCAGAGTGTAACTCAGACACTGCCAGTGTTGCAGTACTCAAAACTTAACTGATTGGCTCCTATAAGCCACTTGGAGTGCCAATATTTATTTGTTTTAGAACAATCTGAAAGAAAATTCATTTACCTACAAAATAGTATATTACACATCAAAATCTGTTAATAATTAACAAAACTGCAACTGAATTTCTACATACATCTGCAAAGGAAAAATGGACCTAAATTTTATTCAACCACAACTTGTTTTACAATTCAGTAGCTTATCAGTTAAATATTGCCATTGTTTAGAGTGCATCTGTATCCAGGATAATGAATGAGAGAGAGGAAAAAAACAAAGATAAAATCCAGGCAAATACAAGGAATGAATTAAAAATGCATGCATATCAAAGAACCAACATGTGAAAGTGTTTATATATTAACAAGAAGCCAAAATGTGAATAGAACAACAGGCAATACAATAATATACTTTCTCATACCAACTCCTCATCATCATCATCATGTGTAAGCAGTCTAGGAGAAGACCACAAATTCTGGCAAGTATGCATACCTCAAGATCATCAATTGACGTTCCGCACACATACACACACACATACCGCAATCTCTCTGGATACAGACATATACAAATAAATGACATCAATCATGATGTTGCTGCTTCTGTTTGCTTCCTGTGTTCCTGGCTAGTAGCATGATGAATATAGTTGACCAATCGTTGACCTACCAGGTACCTACACAACAGCAAACAAAACACATCATCAAACCAGGGAGGGAAGAAGTGACAGGTAAGATACAAGGAGAAATACTCAATACTAGATCTGTCAATAATAAGAGAGAGATGAGTAGACATGTAAGATACAAGGAAGACAAACTCAATGAGAGAGAGATGAGTAGACATGTAAGATACAAGGAAGGCAAACTCAATGAGAGAGATGAGTAGACATGTAAGATACAAGGAAGACAAACTCAATGAGAGAGATGAGTAGACATGTAAGATACAAGGAAGACAAACTTAATGAGAAATACTCAATACTAGATCTGTCAATAATGTGTCAGGATAGACAACTAACTTAACAAATATAAGAGATGTTTGTTCTATGCGTGAGACGATGTGACGTGTGTTCTATGTATAAGACGATGTGACATGTGTGCTCTATGTATAAGATCATGTGACATG
This sequence comes from Arion vulgaris, assembly GCA_020796225.1. Lineage (NCBI taxonomy): Eukaryota > Metazoa > Mollusca > Gastropoda > Stylommatophora > Arionidae > Arion > Arion vulgaris. The sequence continues at coordinate 66,117,074 of CM036760.1, forward strand.
TTTGTTCTATGTATAAGATGATGTGACAGGTTTGTTCTATGTATAAGACGATGTGACATGATTGTTCCATGTATGAGATGTGATATGTTTGTTCTATGTATAAGATGATGTGGCATGTTTGTTCTATGTATAAGACGATGTGACATGTTTGCTCTATGTATAAGATCATGTGACATGTTTGTTCTATGTATAAGATAATGTGACATGTTTGTTCCATGTATGAGATGTGACATGTTTGTTCTACGTATAAGACGATGTGACATGTTTGTTCTATGTATGAGATGATGTGACATGTTTGTTCCATGTATGAGATGTGACATGTTTGTTCCATGTATGAGATGTGACATGTTTGTTCTATGTATAAGACGATGTGACATGTTTGTTTTATGTATAAGATGATGTGACATGTTTGTTCTATGTATGAGATGTGACATGTTTGTTCCATGTATGAGATGTGACATGTTTGTTCCATGTATGAGATGTGACATGTTTGTTCTATGTATAAGATGATGTGACATGTTTGTTCTACGTATAAGACGATGTGACATGATTGTTCCATGTATGAGATGTGACATGTTTGTTCTATGTATAAGATGATGTGACATGTTTGTTCTACTTATAAGACGATGTGACATGATTGTTCCATGTATGAGATGTGACATGTTTGTTCTATGTATAAGATGATGTGTTGTAACACACATGCTAATAACATGATAAACAGATAGCGACTTACTTATCATCTTTGATGTGGTTGTAAAGTCGTCGGAACTGTCTGATCTGAAACAACAGCATTGCCGAGCAGATGATCACAGTTAGAACAAATGGATAAATTCTTCTCACTACCAGCGTCTGTGCCTCCAAACTGACACCTGAAATGGGAGAGACAGTGCCAGCATATAAGAGAAACATGTCTCAATATAGAGACTTGATGGTAAATATGTAACAACATTAGTACTGGAACAATTCTAATATCAAAGGTGGGTTTTCATGTCTTCTTCTTCTTTGCGTTTGTTCTTTACAACCAATTTTAATCACTCGTTGTGATATGTTTGATCTTTGCCAAGAACGTGTATTCGTTGCACATTGGTTTGGTAAGCCCCTAAACGCATAGACTTCTACACGTTTAGGATATGTGCATCCAATTTCAGTCTCCTTAGTCGCCTCTTACGACATGTATGGCAGGTAACAGTGGTTCTATTCTTTACACCCCAAATTTGGGCCCCGGTAACCACTCAGGCGGGTTTAATGTCTATATTGACATAGGTAGTACAACAAACCAAGTCTTCTTTGTCTTGGACGCTTCATATTGACCACTTGTTAACCACTCTTTGTGATTTATATGTGATCCGAACCTATGAGCGATTGTATGTTGTGCCAGTTATGTTCCTACAAGTAGGCCAGCACATCCAATTTCTGTGATACTTTTTATTTACTACGGTAGCTTCCTAGACCCTACCTCAGTCACGTGTTACGACATGCCTTATAGGGTGCAGTGTTACTATTCTTTGTTCCCTTGGGCCCGGCTACACACAGGTGGCTTATCTGTACTGGCATATGTAGTAAAAGTAAAGGAACCCTTTCATACCTCGTGGTATATAGGTCAATACAGTGTTAGGCCTGTATTTTCATTGACCGTCGGCACACGATGGGTGATGTGGTCAGCATCACGCCGCCTTTACTTTCCCAGAGCATGTCTGGTACCCAGTTGAGGCTGGGTCGACCTGAGAGCCGTCGCGGTCTGGAAAAATTCCATGCGCATTGGGAGCTGAACCCAGACCACCAGCCTTGTGAAGCGAGTTCGACATATGTAGTACAAGAAATCAAGTCAAAGACCGACCAGTTTTACCATTAGTATCAGTCCTTATTGACCATATGGCACTTAAGGTAGAGACAAAAAATGTTCACATTCGAACTTGTGCATTTCCTTATATATCAAATCAAGTTGTATACAAGTTTTGAGATTTGCTTCTAAAGTGCTTCTCTATATGTCCCTAGGCATCTCTTTTTCCCTACTGCCCTGCGGTGTACACTGCATTGTATATCTTGTTTATTTTCTTATCCTGAAGACATGTCCAATCTATTGCCACTGTTTCTTTTTTATTTATATCTTCCAGACAAGTTAGTTCTTGAAGTCTGATATTTCTAATCGTATCCTTCCAGGTATACCCAAGTATTTTTCTAAGAAGTTTTCCCTTGAATTCTCATAACATTCTTTCTATTTTCTAATCTGTTTTCCAAGTCTCAGATACATGGTGTGGTTTCTGATCTGTTTTCCAAGTCTCAAATACATGGTGTGGTTTCTGATCTGTTTTCCAAGTCTCAGATACATGGTGTGGTTTCTGATCTGTTTTCCAAGTCTCAAATACATGGTGTGGTTTCTGATCTGTTTTCCAAGTCTCAGATACATGGTGTGGTTTCTGATCTGTTTTCCAAGTCTCAAATACATGGTGTGGTTTCTGATCTGTTTTCCAAGTCTCAGATACATGGTGTAGTTTCTGATCTGTTTTCCAAGTCTCAGATACATGGTGTGGTTTCTGATCTGTTTTCCAAGTCTCAGATACATGGTGTGGTTTCTGATCTGTTTTCCAAGTCTCAAATACATGGTGTGGTTTCTAGGATAGCCAAGAATAAAATTACTGTCTCTTTTATAACGCAACTGGTGCCAGCAATCCCAGCGCATGTCGTAAAAGGCAACTAAGCCAAGGCAACTGGTGCCAGCAATCCCAGCGCATGTTGTAAAGGCAACTAATAACGCAACTGGTGCCAGCAATCCCAGCGCATGTTGTAAAAGGCAACTAAGCCAACGCAACTGGTGCCAGCAATCCCAGCGCATGTCGTAAAAGGCAATTAAGCCAACGCAACTGGTGCCAGCAATCCCAGCGCATGTCAGTAAAGGCACTAAGCCAACGCAACTGGTGCCAGCAATCCCAGCGCATGTCATAAAAGGCAACCAAGCCAAGGCAACTGGTGCCAGCAATCCCAGCGCATGTTGTAAAAGGCAACTAAGCCAACGCAACTGGTGCCAGCAATTCCAGCGCATGTCATAAAAGGCAACCAAGCCAAGGCAACTGGTGCCAGCAATACCATACTGTAACAATGAAGAAAGCTACAGAAAGAGACAGAAGTTGAAATGTACTTACCAAAAGCAGGAGCTAGACTGTGAGCTATGACATAAGGAACAGCCAGGGCCATGCCCAGAAATGTGGACACTGGTACGCAGATCTGGGTCATGATGAAGCGCATGTTCAGGTTACGCATGCCATCATTGTATACCTGTAACATCAAATAACAACGATATGATTCAGAGTTCTATCAACTACAAAGTTGTCTGTATGTGAACAAACATCCTACATATACTTGCTTCAGGAATAGAACTAAATGCACTCTATGACATGAACACTAAGATTTGTTTACACAAACTGCCGGGTGGTGTCAAGGCCGCTAGGAAGCAAAGAATAGTACCACTGTGACCTACAAGGCATATCATTAGAGGCGACTGATGTAGGACCTAGGAAGCTACACTAGTAAATAAAAGCGTTGCAGAAATCGGATGTGCTGGCCTACTTGTAGGCGCATAACTGGCACAATGTGCAATCACTCTTAGGCTCAGATCACATACAGATTGCACAGAGTGGTTAACAAGTGATCGATATGGAGCATTAGAAGAAGAAGAAGTTTAACAAAACACACATTTTACTTCAGTGACTCGGTGAGTATGCTCATGAAGATCTAGGGCAGACTGCGGAGATGGTTGTGGAGTCGATGAGAGGTCGAGTGCTAAGAAACTTCACGCTAAAACACAACAGTATCTCATATAAAGTGTAGAAACTTCACAATAAAACACAACAGTATCTCATATAAAGTGTCAGAAACTTCACGATAAAACACAACAGTATATCATATAAAGTGTCAGAAACTTCACGATAAAACACAACAGTATCTCATATAAAGTGTCAGAAACTTCACGATAAAACACAACAGTATCTCATATAAAGTGTCAGAAACTTCACAATACTCAGCCAAGTTTCACCTTTTCATCCAGGTACTTAATCTCAACCTGGAATGTACCTGGAATGTACCTGGAACTAGCCCTTCAGTCTCTTTGAACTAGTTGGACATAAAGTGATCTACCACTAGACAACGGAAGTGCTATATGTTATCTCATACACTATTTATTGCTGTATGCATTGCAGTCAAACCAAACACAAATAAAACAGCCCCTACTTACTCGTTCTATGGCCCTCTTCAGCCACCATTGGGGCCCCATCATGACCACAGCTGTCAGAATTTTCATGTGAAGAACACCAAGAGCCCAATCCTAATGTCCAGGAATAAAAGTCAAAAGTAATCAACTTGCACACCATATTGCACACCTTATTGCACAATAACCTGCACCCCATATTGCACACCATTCATACATAAACATACATGATTAATACATGTCCTTAACATATCCTATACCAATCTTATATTAACTCATTCAGTACCAGATTTCAGCATATGCATTTTTTAAAAGTGATTAATTGATTGATATAACTGTCATCATTGCACTTCAGTGAATAACCATGTGTGCTGTAATCCCTTACTGATATAGAAAGATCTCAGTGACAGTGCATGAGCTCATAACAACTGCAAGAGTTCCCAGTGTCATTTGAAGATGGTGGAAATCAATTTCTGTCTGAATTTGCATTTTAATATTTTTGAATGAATTTTGCCAGGACAGCAGCTTGACATTTTACTCATACATTTTTCAACAGCCATTCTTTTACACGCTTAACTTAAATAATAGACTTAAATTTTATTGTCTGTCTCCTATGGGACTAGGAACTTGATCTCACCTACATTAAGGTTTTTCAAAAAAGTGACAAGAAGTCAATGTATCGACTTAGTGAATGTAATACACAAAAATATATATATATTAATTGTATGGAAATTATATCTCAGAAATATAAATATAGAACACTTAATTGGGGGTGGGGTTTGGGGGTGTTCCTCAATAGAGAAGTGGTTACACCCTTTGACTTGCGTTCCAAAGGTCATGGATTCAAATCGCTGCCCACTGTTCACGAGTGCATTTTTTCCAGACATCCCTAGGATTATTGCTGGACTATGGTTCGTGCAGTAATCTCAGCAGGTGAGTGCCAGTTTTTGCAGAGAGGCTGAACCATATGGGATAAATCCTGGTGTAAAGAAGTCAATCTTTCGGCTTTAGACCCTTTTTTTTACTTAATTTTAAAATAGAAATGTTGAAAAAACATGGATTTTTAAGTTTTTAAGAATGGATTTTAAGCTTAGAATTTAGTCATCACAATTCTGGAATAAGTCAACCAACCAACTTCAGCAAGATCAAAGTTTATGTCATCGAGACAATGGTTACATTATATAATGATTGAGCTCGGAGGTATACAGTGCTTCAGAAAAGTGAAATCATGTACATAATTAATCACATTCTCTAACACATCACAAATAAATCTTACATCTTAATCTTATATATATATATAAATGAACTCAGTCAAACTAATCGTACTCAACCCAGTGAGGATGGAAATAATCACAAGCAATTCTACTGACATCAATAAAGATCAACTCTTACCACACTCGCTACCACAAGCATTATTCCGTTGAATGTCTATTTGCAGCACACTGCGACATTCAAGTTGTTTCCCTCATAAAAGTCTCTCTAGTTTTACTTCTACTACATTTTAACATATAATAAGATTTTAGTATATAATAAGATATACATATATATGTTTATTTATTAACGAGTAGTTACCAATTTTTAAAAAAAAATGCTTTTCTTGCCTCAAAATGACTGCATATAGAAAAAGTTAAACTGTTTCTTCGAACGCTACATAGCGACCACTTGTTAAACCACTCTTTGTGATTTGCATGTGATCCAAGCCTAAGAGTGAGTGTCATTGTGCCAATTATGCGCCTACAAGTAGACCAGCACATCAATTTCTGCAACTCTTTTAATTACTAGGTAGCTTCTCTAGGCCCCTACCTCAATCGCCTCTCAAGACATGCCTTGTAGATCGCAGTGTTACTATTCTTTGCTCCCCTTCCAAGCCCAGGCAACACACAGGTGATAAAGCTTAAACTAACTTTACTGAAACAATAATATGATGAACTAATGAGAACTGTTACCACAAAGAAAGATTTTCTTTACCTGCCATGGGAAAAATATAGGAGACTGATCCAGAGGGACTCGCATGGGAGCAACAATAATGACATCAAACAGTAAGCCCAGTAGCAACGGAATCACCATCAGCAGAACAATAGCCATTACAAGTGACTTGATTATCTGCAAGAAATATGTACATGTATAAATCATACACTTGCTTTAAATGTAAGTTATCATATTGTGTTATATGTACAATATAGCCATGACTTACTGCCCTTTATATGTACAATATAGCCATGACTTACTGCCCTTTATATGTACAATATAGCCATGATATATGTCAAAATTTAAATTAAAAGGGTCTACAAGCTTGACTTCATTGCACGGTTTCCCATATGGATCCTGCCTCTATCGGAAGAGATGGCATATCATCTGCAGAGAGCATTGCACAAAGCACAAACCTCATAGCTCCGGCAACAATTCTAGGGATCTCAGGAAAAATTGCATGCGTCTCGGTCCGGATACGCACCCACAACCTTCAGTACAACAGGCAAACAACTTAATCACTTCGCCATTGAGACTCCTTAATAATGAATACTTATGAATATCAGTCTTACAGAAGAGTCCTCTGTACATCATGGACAGAGAAGAGAACAAATAGATCTATCCAGAAAGATCTCAAAATCAAAGACTGATGCTACAAATAAGAAAGAGAAAATTGAAATATTTTGGACATATATAAAGATGTGAAGTGCTGGAGAAGACCATTATGGAAGGAGGTATCACAGCAAAGAGGTGAAGAGGTAGACCACAGAGAAGATGGATTTAGGATGTAACCGATAGTTTGAACATGACAGCGGCAGAGACAGGACATCTTATTTATTAGACAGCGAAATTCTGAAAAATGTTAGGTTGGCAATGTTCTGCTAAGGACAAGCTATTTGATGATGAGGTCGCAGGCCCCATGTCAAACATTCTAAGTCACTTTTATAACATGCAAAGGATACAGTGGTTCTATTCTCACGTGGGGTTTGTAGAGTTGGGGGAAGGGTACTGGTGTGTTATCAATCAGGTTCTGATGAAGTTCTGATTAATCAGGCTCTGATCTCATGTTCTAATCAAAGATTGGATTATGTTTTACCAAAAAGTCTATCAAGTGATCTTCTTCTCAAGAAGAAGAGTATCAAGTGATGAAACAGTATCTCACTACTAGAGATCATTTGTAAGACCCACTTGGCCAGGTAGAAAGTAGGTGACCAACCCAAGTCAGGAGCATCCACTAGTGTCAGATATTTGAATGACTTTCAGAAATGTAGTGTCAGCTATGATTTGAGTTTTCTGTTGGCCAAATAAGCAGCCACAAAACAAATAAATGTTTTCTACAGCTAAGTAAAGCAGTATAATAGACAATAACAGTCCCAATTAAATAATAGGCTGATATGTCCTATAATGGGAAATAACCAAAAACTAAAAATAAAAACCAAAAACGACTTCTTACTGCCTATAATACCGCTTTTTAGGCAGTGTAAGACATGCGGGACGAGAGCCTGAGGAATTTAATGGCTGCATGGCTAGTGCAATGCCGAAGCTGTTCAGGTTTTCATTTATGCCCACAACAGAAAAATTTGGCCTTACGAATTGAACGGGTCTCACATGACAACTAATCCATGGTCAGCTGCTCGGAAAAGTAGATTGAAACATTAGTAAACAAAACTTTATAAACTCTATACAGGGATGACACTACATGGAGCTGAAACTAATTCATTCGGTCAGCTGCTCCTGGGAAAGGGAGTAGATTGAAACATTAAGTAAACAAAAACTGTTATAAACTCTAGTAACAGGGATGACACCTGGATGGGAGCTGCAATCTAATTCATTCGGTCAGCTGCTCCTCGGAAGGAGTAGATTGGAACATTAAGTAAACAAAAACTGTTATAAACTCTAGTAACAGGGATGACAACTGCATGGGAGCTGCAATCTAATCCATTCGGTCAGCTGCTCCTTGGAAGAAGTAGATTGAAACATTAAGTAAACAAAAACTGTTATAAACTCTAGTAACAGGGATGACAACTGCAGGAAACAAACAAAAGTTTGTTGCAATCACTATCAGAATAATGGAAATGATATAGCAGACAGCTGAGAAAGTATAACCTGGTTTGATGAAGACATAGTTTTTCAGCTTCTTCTTTCTTTTCTCTAACCATGTTTTGTCTCACAGTGTCAGGATAATCAGAGATTTCTAGAACCGACTTTTGTGTGCACTTTATAAATAGTGTTTTTCACCACCATCCTTATCTCTGAGATCCAACTTTTACATGGCTGGCCTTTTGCTTTGAATTCATTGTATCAGAGTAATCTTGCTCTTTGGGGTGCACTGTCTGTTGGTAATCTGCTTATGTGACCGAACCATTTAATTTGTTGTTTCTTGGTGAAGTTCAGTACTGATGTTGTACCCACCTTTTTTCTGATGTCTTCATTTCTCAACCGGTCTCTTCTTGGTACTCTGGCATTCTGCGTAGACACTTCATTTTCCAAGCTATCATGCGAAACTGAGAATCATTAGCGTTGACACACAATTACAGAAATGTTGTCTGGCAGACAATCTGATTTATTAACATGACAACAGATTGAGACTTTGTCCTGGTGACAGACATCAGATGTGTCATGAACACTTTACATTAAGCACATCAAAATATCTCACAAACAATCTGCTTTATAAAAATAACAGTAAGCAAAAAGACTAGATTAAGCCTTACCAAGAGGCCCCATAGTTGCAGCTTAGCTTTGATAATAGCCCAACCTTGTAGGTACCAGCCACCAATAACTGTTGACACTCGCAGACACAACCAGCAAATGTAGAGGCCACAGCCAGCAGTGTAGAGTTCGTGGATCTTGGTGTCCCCCACCCACAGCCACATTAACTGTCTGCCCATGAACACTGCACAGAATTATATAATACATGTTGTCAACATAGCTTGTGTACATTCTCCCTATTTCTTGATATCTGGTTCTGGACATGAAGGGATCAAGTCGGTATGAGAACTAAGAAAGTCCTTATAATGGACATATTTAATCATGAAAGGTGGTATGGGGCCCCAAGGCAGACTGCTCAAATATAAGGATGTCTGCAAGGCCTCAATAAAGAGCTTTTCTATTGATCTCAACAAATGGGAAAATGTAGCTGATGATCAAGTTATGTGAAAAAACAATGTTACGCAAAGGTACAAAATCTAAGAGATCAGGTACTAGAGCCAAAAGAAGACCAAGAAAAAGATGGATAGACAATATCAAGACCACAGTAAATAAAATTGCTTATTAAATTGTTAAATTGTTTAGGTCATGTGTGATTCCTGTACTGACCTACGGTTGTGAAAGTTGGAAATCAACAAAGAAAACTGGTAAGAAACTGGACAGCTTTGAGAATAAATTTCAAAAATTATTAAAAGTAAAATGGAGTGATTTCGTTTCTAACAACAAAGTGAGAGATAGAACACACCAACAACCCTTATCAAATATAAGGAAACGAAGGTGGAAATATTTAGGTCATGTTCTTAGATCAGACGCAAAGAGACTAAATCGACAAGTCCTTATGTGATCACCAATTGGGAAAAGAAACGTGGAAGACCAAAGACCACTCTTCAAGAACAATCCTACAAGAAAGTAAACTATTGGGATGTAAAATCATACGAGATATCCAACTGCTAGCAACGAACTGCATTACATGGAGATCTAAAACCTCTGCCCTATGTGTTGCTTTTGGCACGAAAGGAACAAACTAACTAAATAAACACGGATATAACACAAGGGCGACTCATCTTGCCCTGGAATACAATTTAAAGCTCCCACCCATAAGCTTAACGGCAAGAGTGGACAACCAATTCCATCATCCACCTGGGGAAAGACTACACAATAGACAGAATATTTTGAAAAGAGACAGGGATGAGCCGAAAGGCAAGAGAAACAAGGGTTTAACTCAGAAGTTGTCATAGTAAAACACTTGCCAAATGACCGCCTGTAAAAATAAAAAAGGCCATATAGAGGTGGTATACCTCTTCTTTGTGTTTGTTCTTTATGACCAATTTTAATCACTCTTTGTGATATGTTTGATCTTAGCCAAGAACGTGTATACGTTGCACATTGGTTTGTAGGCCCCTAAACGCATAGACTTCTACACGTTTAGGACGTGCATCCGATTTCAGCCAAACCTCCATAGTCGCCTCTTATGACATGCATGGCAGGTAACAGTGGTTCTTTTCTTTACACCCCAAATTTGGGCCCCGGTAACCACTCGGGCGTATACTAAGATCTCTCTAGGATAGAATGTACTATGATGATTTGGATGCTCTATCTAGGACAGACAACCTTTACTGATCTCTCAACACCAAACAAGACAGTCAACATCACATATGTTCATGTACTCTAGTCAGGTTTACAGTCTTTATAAAAAGACAGTGAATTGTATGCATGCTGTTGGTTCTGATATCTCACTGATTATACATTAACCATATCCTCATTATCTCATCTCCACTCAAATGTTGCTAAACACAAAATGATCCCAGTCTTAGTGAGCATATGCTTGTTGATATAAAGTTATCATATAACAATATGTTTAGTATTTACTTAATGTTCTCTCATCCACTAATCATATCAAGCTTCCAATGAAGAAATCTTCAATTACTGAAGGCTTGTTTGTTTACTACACACTACTTTTTAATGTTGCTATACTGAAGTAGTTAAGACATTGTCTGCCATACTGAAGGTTGTTTGTTTACTACACACTACTTTTTAATGTTGCTATACTGAAGTAGTTAAGACATTGTCTGCCATTCTGAAGGTTGTTTGTTTACTACACACTACTTTTTAATGTTGCTATACTGAAGTAGTTAAGACATTGTCTGCCATTCTGAAGCTTGTTTGTTTACTACACACTACTTTTTAATGTTGCTATACTGAAGTAGTTAAGACATTGTCTACCATTCTGAAGGTTGTTTGTTTACTACACACTACTTTTTAATGTTGCTATACTGAAGTAGTTAAGACATTGTCTGCCATTCTGAAGGTTGTGTGTTCGAATCACTGCAGATCGAGTGACAATCCTTTACTCTGCATACATATATCACCCACACAAACATGGAGACTAATGCTCACTATTATCTTCAAATAATCTTACCTGGCAACACTAGAGATGTTGTACTGGCCAAGAAGAATGTCAGGCACATAAGAACCAGCAGGGCAAAAATCTAAAACAGAAAACCAAATGTAAATCTATGTAAGGTTAATTAATATCAAATCTGGCTTCCATTTATTTCATACAGGTCTGATGACCAAATCATACTCTACTTAACTATTTCATTATTTAAAATTTTAAATATGAGCTGTTTCATTCTGACCCAACCTGTAGTGTGTAACTTCTTCCATCACGGCATCACATACACTGAAACTCTACCTAGTGCATGTCAGAGGTCATTTGTCTGGTATGAGTCAGCTCTTGCTGACCTCGGTATGACTAATCAGATCTGATACCATGCTACAGTATGATAACAGATGTGATACTTTAAAGTGAGTTTGTCTGATTGTAAATCTTAGTTATCCATACAAAATTATATCCTGTTGAATAATATGTATACATTTTGGTGGAAATTTTGAAGTGCCTATCTTACAAACCATAGGAGTCTAACAGTGGAGCAACATACTCAAATTCTTGGTGCAAACCACACAGATCACAAAGAGTGATTAACTTGGTTGATAAGATTGATTTTGGGGGTGTCTGTAGCACAGAGGATGGGTGCTCGAATCTCATTTCAAAGGTACTTGGTTCGCTTCCTCGTAGAACCATCATGATATTTTTCCATAGATCGCTGATCTCAATGTAGGTGAGTTCAAGTTTCTAGTCCTGATAAGAATATATGCAACAAACATAGTAATGTGTAATATCTTACCCTAGCTGCAAAGAATGGTGGTCGTTTGTACGGCTGGAAACCAGTGGGTCCACCTCCCTGAAGCATAGCTTGATGAGCTGCTCCAAGACCTTCACCAATATCCTGTGGAGGTGGCGGCGCAGGCTGTCCAACATTGTTTAGTCTGGGTTCAGGTGGGTTGTGTGGTTCGTTGCTGTCTACAATATTTGCAAGGTCCTGTGGGTGGACATACAATTTGGTCAAGCTTGTCATACAATTTCACTTGCGGCAGTAATACACACTCAGACAGACTTGAACTTGTTCATGTCAACTACTAATTATGGTAGACAGACAGACAATAGACTTTATTTTTTCATATCATCTCTCACTAGTAATGGATAGAAGACAGACAGACTTTACTTGTCCATAATATCTCTCTTATATATATATACATTTATTTTTTATAACTCTTGTACCATTATATGTTACACAAGGCCTGCAAGTAATTTCTCCATACCGCTCTGTCCTGAGCAATTCATTCAATCTCTTCCATGGAACTGAGTCCGATATTTCTTCCTATCTTCTCTCCTTAATTCGCAACATTTTATGTTCATTATTTTTCGAGACATCTATTTTCAAATGCATTCAACTTGCTTTCTATATCTTTAGTCATTTTCCAACTCTCGCTGGCATATGTTAAGATTGATACAACATTTGAATTGAAAATTTGTAATTTAGTTCTAAAACTATATAACTTGCAGTTCCATAATTTATTTTGGTTTTTTTAAAAGCTGAATTTGCTTTGACAATTTGTAGCATAATTAATTTTTTTTAACATTTCAAGTGCAATGAAAATTGTTACCCAAATAGGTGAAATGTTCTGTTATTTTTATTATTTTGGATTCCATGGTGATATCTTACTTGTCATAGGTGTCCTCGTTATATTTGTCTTCTCATAGTTTATCTGCAGGCAACATCACTTAATACTTGTGATAAACAGACAGACTTTGCTTGGCAAATGTCAGTTATAGACAGACATTCTTCAATTGTTCACATCAACTAATATTTTTTTACAGACATGAACAGATAGACTTTATGTGTTAATGTCAGCTATCATGTGTGGTGACAGACTCTGCTAAAGCTAAAGATCTGAATGAGATCAGCTGATACATAAACACTAAACGATGAGATGATGGTTACCTCTCCATCCAAGGGCACATCTCCAATAAGGTAAGACCTGAGATCTAACAACCAGGCCATTGCCTTTGACCAGCCCTCAACCAGCTTCTTAAGCATGGCCCTAGTATGTCCAGCTTCCAGAAGTGATGGTAGCACAACTTGAAGCAGCAACAGTTCCAGAGACAGCTCACTAACAGGGGCTTCACTGGGGACACATCAGTATAGTTGTAGAATACAGATAGCACAGAGATCTGCAACATTACATCACAGACAACAACACAAAAATACAGACATAAACAACATCCCATCACAGGGGTTACACTGGGGACACACCATCAGTATGGTTGTAGAATATAAATAGCACATAGATCAGCAACATCACAGTACAGACAAGAAACATCACAAAACAGACACACACCAACACAGCACAGACAAGCAGCAACACAATACAGACACACAACATACCAACACATACACATTGGAGACGATGCTACAGCAGAAAGAGGGTAGACAACAGTACATGTTGTAGATCAGGATCATATCTTCAGTCTTATATTGCTGCACATCTGTGAAGTTATCAGTGATGACTAACCAGCCTGATGTCTGCACAACATCTGTTAACACATCTGTTAACATGTAAGACATCTTCTTCTTCAAATGCTCCATTATCGATCACTTGTTAACCATTCTGTATGATTTGTATGTGATCTGAGCCTAAGAGCGATTATACGTTGTGCTAGTTATGCGCCTACAAGTAGGCCAGCGCATCCGATTTCTGCAATGCTTTCTATTTACTAGGGTAACTTCCCTAGGTCCTACATCAGTCGTCTCTTACGACATGCCTCGTAGGCTGCAGTGGTACTATTCTGTTTCCCTTGTAGGCCCCGGCAACACACAGGTGATTCAGACATCAACATCACAGACAGGCACCAACACCACAACACTTGACAGACACTGAAACCATAAATAAAAACACAACACAATCACCCCCACCACACCACAACGCAAACATATACACTCCCTTCATTTGAACAACACACCACCACATCAGTACAATACAACAGAACATGGATACCATCAGCACACCAGTACAACACAGACTCCACACCAATACAACAGAACATGGATACCATCAGCACACCAGTACAACACAGACTCCACACCAATACAACAGAACACAGACACCATCACAACACAATGCAGATTGCTGTACTGCTTCATAAGACAGATAACATCAATCATAAACAAAGATGATATTGTACCAGAAACAAATCACCACAAATTAACATCAATGTAGTAGCTGTCTTCTTTGTGTAGTCAAAACATGAGCAGACATCAAGCAACTGCTAGAAATCATAAATCTATATGCAACCAGATAGTTCATTGTTCATTTGAGGATCATATTCACCGGACATGTCCATATCTCCTCCTAAGCATGTCTTTCAGTGTATTTAGACTAATAGCTTCTGCTCTGTGCTGGTTGATGTATTTGCAAGTTTCTCGCATGATTTTCCGGTCTTGCCTCACCTACCGGTACGCATAACATATAACCAGATAGTCAATCACCTGTCAACATACGTAACAACATAGACAGCATTTGCTCACACACAGAAATAACAAATCTTCAGAAAGTGAGAACATATTACCTGGAGACCACTACTCTGTAAGGTAAAAAGCCAGGGAACACCATCCTGATCACTCGAACAGGCAGCCACAACATCAACAGCACAGCACTGCCAAATATTACCTGATAAAATACCAACACATGTGAATGTTGTTAATGGATATTGTATCATCAGTGACTTGTTTCCAAATAAAAGTCTGTACCAATACAGCTGTCTGTCTTTATATGGCTGTCTGTCTTTTATATGACTGTCTGCTATCATACCTGTCTTTATATGTTTGTTGTCTATCATATCTAGCATTAATTACTTTATTGATTGGATTGATATGAACATCATCATTGCACTTTGGTGAGTAACCATGTGTGCTCCGATCTCGTTCTTACACAGGAAGATCTCAGTTGCAGTGCACGAACTCCACAGCACGCGAGGTGCTCCATGTAATTTTGTAGATGGTGAAGATATTTTGAATGAATTTAAAAAATCTTTTCTAATGAATTTTGTTGGGCAGGGCAGCGGCTTTACAGCCTGCTTTTCTCAATTTTGAACTGCCAAAGGTTCTTTTACATGCTCAAATTGAACACTGGACCTAAGTTTTATTGCCCATCTCCAATAGGACTTGGAACTCGATTTCACCTACACTGAGATCAGAGATCTCTGGAAAAATATCCAGATGGCTCCAGAAGGGAGCGAACAGGTTACCTTTGGCACAAGAGGCGAGCACACGCTCCTTGTGGAGTATAATGCCTCAACAGTTGTCCTATACTTTTCACGGTATCTGGTTGTTTTCTTTATGGTTTCCCTGGATAGTCCAGCATCCTTAAGTTCCTCAAGACGACTCCATCTCCAAGTCTGTTTAGGATGTCCCCGTTTCCTTGCAGATTCTAATCAAGTGCTTGACTAGTGACACCCAATTATGTCTACTGAAGGTATGTCTAACCGGTCACCATTTTCTCCTCCTGACCTGGATTAGGATCTTGGTTTCATGCACTCTTCTTATCTACAGGGTTAACCCCAGCAGTAACAAATGTTAACTCCAACAGTAACCAATGTTAACAATGCCTGATGATGTTGGCAATCATGGACTTCCACAGAACTCTTTACTCCCAATATTGATACTATCCTAGCCATTATTCCTGATTACAAAACTAAGAAAATTCTAAAAGTAACAAAAACACACACAGAAAGTTCAAGGTCTCTTACCACAGAAGCTATGAATCTTCGGAAATGTCTCAACACACACAAATGAATCATCTATAGAAGATAAAACAAAATAGGTCACTGTGAGAAACATTATTCTAATATTACCATACCAGGAACAAACAGCCACAGTCACAACAACAGTTTCAGATATAGGTTAAACATTAATTCTGTCAATACCACGTGTATGGTTGTTTGTTCGCATTTCTCTCTCTCAGCTATCCTGTTTGTTCGCATTTGATTGTTCTTATCAACCAGTTTAATCACAATTTGTGATATGTTTTGTTTTTGCCAAAGACGAGAATACGCTGCGCCTCAGTTCATAGGCTCCTATGCATATAGGACAGGTGCAGCCAAAAACTTTGACGTAAACAAATGTTTGAGTTTGTCTGTCCTGACAATTCATTACATTTTCTGTCTTTTTTTGTGTGCATAAAGTATGTTCGACACTCTAAGCTGTATATTTGGCCTGACCATGAGTCTAATAGTTACATTTATAAGTGAATATATTGAAACACGTACAAAGTACTATAGTTTTACAAAATACAGAAACAGTGATGATAAACAGAGCTTTGACCAAAGGCCTTTATCAAGCAAACGATACAACAGGAGTGGCGAATTTCAAAGAACACTTACAAATGGACGGTTACGGAAACATTCAAAAGTATCTCATGAAAATCTGGGAATAAAAACGAATAACGAAATGAATGCAACACAAAACTAGAAGTGGAAAAGAAGAGGAACAATATACAATTAAGTGAAAATATAAATTATATATATGAAGCAAATACACATATAGATTACAAGGCATGAGATGAGAAAGTACTAAGAAGCATAGGAATGTAATGTGTTGAGTCCAAGAGGTCGCAAGGTACCATATAACGAAATAAAACGGTTCTCCAGAGCAAATCGACTACGATCATCAGAGGAACATGATCGGATGGCTATGACCTGGACATCGCTAGCTCCTGAATGACCAGTATCATTGAAAACAAGGCCTATATTGGGAAACCGAGCAAGAGACTCAGTGACCGATTGCCAACACTTGCGTGATATACACCCCATGCTCTGTGACCCCAGTAGCTACTCATTTCAATGATACTGGCCATTCAGGAGCTTGCGATGTCAGGTCACAGCCATCCGATCATGTTCCTCTGATGATCGTAGTCGATTTGCTCTGGAGAACCGTTTATTTCGTATATGGTACCTATGCACCTCTTGGACTCAACGCATTACATTCCTATGCTTCTTAGTACTTTCTCATCTCATGCCTTGTAATCTATATGTGTATTTGCTTCATTTATATATAATTTATATTTTCACTTGATTGTATATTGTTTCTCTTCTTTCCTTCTAGTTTTGTGTTGCATTCATTTCGTATTCGTTTTATTCCAGATTTTCATTAGATATTTTCAATGTTTCTGTAACGTCCATTTGTAAGTGTTCTTTGAAATCGTCACTCCTGTTGTATCGTTTGCTTGATAAAGGCCTTTGGTCGAAACGTTGCTGTTTATCGTCACTGTTTCTGTAAAACTATAGTACTTACTTTGTACGTGTTTCGCTATTTCACCAAGTTTTACTGCAGTCTTCCCTCTTAAGTGAATATATTTACCTCTTGAATTGGGTTGAATTCTGGGTCATTCAGATTCCTCAGGAACCAGAGAACTCCTGGTCTGAGAACTTCCCGTGTGAGGAGAATGAAGGAAGCAAAGTAAAAAACATAAACCATGCCCACTAGCCAGTGGATGAACATTGATGTGCCTGGTGATGAGAGGAAGCTGGTTTCTCTGTCCTTCAGTGTGCCATCAAACATTGACTGCAAGTATAGAAACCAACATGGAATATTACAGATCATTTATTTCTGGACAGATCACATCAAACTCTGTGACACGCTATAGCAAACTCTGTGACGCTATGCAAACTCTGTGACACGCTATAGCAAACTCTGTGACACGCTATAGCAAACTCTGTGACACGCTATATAGCAAACTCTGTGACACGCTATAGCAAACTCTGTGACATGCTATAGCAAACTCTGTGACACGCTTGCAAACTCTATGACACGCTATAGCAAACTCTGTGACACGCTATAGATTGTGATACACATCCTCTTAAGGGAGAGCATAGGAGGTTGGACCACAGCAGGAAGTGATGTGTGCAGGTTGCAAGATTTAGGCAATGCACTTTAGCCCCACTTTAGGAAGTCTCTCTGGCATAGAGGTTAGGTGATCGTCTCCCTTACCATAGGTACTCAATTCATTCCCCTGTGGAACTATCAGGATATCCTTCAAGAGATCCCTGATCTCAGGTTAGTATTCCTACCGGAGACAGAAGATAAAACATAAGTTCTGTGTTCAAGTTGAGCACATAAAAGCACCCTTGGCAGTTCAAAATCAAGAAGAGCAGGCTGGAAAGTCGCTGCCCAGGCAAAATTCTTTAGAAAGGATTCAAAATAAAATTTCTAGAAAATATTTTAAGCATCTTTTTAATTACATCGGGGAACCTTGCTGGTGTTACAGAGTTTGTGCACTGCAGCTGAGATCTTCCTGTGTAGGAAAGAGATTGGAGCACACATGGTTACTCACTGAAGTGCAAGGATGATGGTACTACCAATCAATCAAACAATCATACTGAGACCCCAACTGGGAACAGACAGCAATAAGAAGAAAAATTGCTAGAGAAAGTGTATGTAGCAGTTGTAAGGCATATGGGGAAAAAATATAGATGTCATCTGAGTTCTGACATATTACATACTCTTACTTATAGCATTTTTAACTGGGATCAGCTGTGCACAACTGCTACATCTACTTACCATCCATAGAGTTAATGTACAAGTTAATTAAGTAATCACAATATCTCATGTTATTTAACAATCTCTTACCAATGAGCAAATGTCCAGCCACCAACCACAGACTAATGGAAATGCTCCAATCTCCATAACAACCAAGAGTTTCACCTTGACAACAACATAACAGAGACCAAATATTCGCTGACCTCTGTAAGAGAATGAGTTAACGTCAATGAGATGTGCTGGTACACATAAGTAGGTTAAAGTTCAGGACAACACCCAGCAATAGAATATGGTGTAATGTGTTGACACAAAAAATATTCTTGTGGTCTTCTTCTGCAACAGTTTTCCAAGCTCAGATATCTAAACAGACAGATTTCCATGCTCAAATCCAACATGGATGCAACAAAGCAAATCAAATAATAGGACAAATGGCGCCAATTTTAAAATGCATACATGTCACCACAAACACAAAAATAAGCATTGTTCAACACAATCTTTCTCCCCATATTATGCTGTCAGTGCCAAACCTGGATGCTGACATCAAATGTTAGAAGAAAACTAGTCACGACAGAAATGAAGTGTCTATGACGAATGCTGGGAGTGACAAGAAGAGACAGGTTTAGAAATGAAGACAGGAAAAAAGTGGGGACACTATCAGTACTGAACTTCATCAAGAAACAACAAATTAAATGGTTCAGCCACATAAACAGATTACCAAAAGACAGTGCGCCTCAAAAATCAATGTTACCCGATACAATGGATACAAAATAAAAGGCAGACCACGCAAAAGATGGATCTCAGATATAACAGAGGCGACAAAAGATGTTTATAAAGCACACACAAAAGCATGTTCTAGAAATCTCTTCTTATCCTGACACCGTGAGGCAAAACAGGATTGGAGAAAAGAAAGAATGAAGAAAAATAATATCAAAAGAACTGACTTATACACATAGTTATAAAAATATATATAACAAAAGAACTGACTTATAATATAGTTATAAAATATATATAACAAAAGAACTGACTTATACATATAGTCATAAAATACATCAAAAGTTGCTGTGACAGTTTTAGCAATTACTATTAATATTGATCTTTGGTAGACAACTTCTTAATTATGGGTAAACATTGAGGAGCGTCTGTATTAATATTGATCTTTGGTAGACAACTTCTTAATTATGGGTAAACAATGAGGAGCGTCTGGCCAAATGGATTAGAACGCGAGCTCGATTTAGGAAGACCGGGTTCGATCCCGGTAGGATCAAGAAGTTTTTTTCTGTCAGGGCATAAAGAAAAAATCCTAACCTGGACAGTTTCGCGACCACTTCACTAGCCATGCAACCATTACATTCCCCAGGCTCATGTCACCCTATCCTACAATACCCTAAGATGCGGTAACACAGGTAGTACAGACAACCCCTGCATGTGAGACAACCCCTGCATGTGAGACTACTGCAGATGATAATACCTAAGATGCGTAACACAGGTAGTAAAGACAACCCCTGCATGTGAGACAACCCCTGCATGTGAGACTACTGCAGATGATAATACCCTAAGATGCGGTAACACAGGTAGTAAAGACAACCCCTGCATGTGAGACTACTGCAGATGATAATGCCCTAAGATGCGGTAACACAGGTAGTAAAGACAACCCCTGCATGTGAGACTACTGCAGATGATAATACCCTAAGATGCGGTAACACAGGTAGTAAAGACAACCCCTGCATGTGAGACTACTGCAGATGATAATACCCTAAGATGCGGTAACACAGGTAGTAAAGACAACCCCTGCATGTGAGACTACTGCAGATGATAATACCCTAAGATGCGGTAACACAGGTAGTAAAGACAACCCCTGCATGTGAGACTATTGCAGATGATAATGGGACTTACTTGCGCAGTCTTGCAACAGAACACAGTGTGTAGATGATGAGGAGGGATACAGCAATAACAAGGTACCCAGCCAGTGTTGTCAGGAGTCCCTCAAAATGAGAAGCCACAACCTGCAGTAAACAGGATATAAAGAATTCAAAGTGATGTGATTAATTCCATCTCAATGATGTGATACTTCTATCGTAAAGTGATATAATACTTCTACCTAGAAGTGATTTATCCTATATCTGTTCACATTTTTTTTTTATATCTCTCCTTTCTAGAAAGTTGTTGTAAACCTCACGTCCGCGTGGTGCGAGCCACAAGTGAAGCAAAGAATAGTACCACTGCGACCAACAAGGCATGTCGAAAGAGACGACTGATGTAGAACCTAGCAAGCTACCTAGTAAATAAAAGCAACGCAGAAATCAGATGCGCTGGCCTACTTGTAGATGCATAACTGGCACAATGTACAATAGCTCTTAGGCTCAGATCACATGCAAATTACACAGAGTGGTTAACAAGTGGTAGATATGGAACATATCAAGAAGAAGTAGAAGGAAGTAAAGCTCAATTTGGTTTTGAGGTTCAATGACAAATTCCTCTCTTCTTTGAATGCTCCATATCCACCACTTGTCAACCATTCTGTGTATTTGTATGTGATCTGAGCTAAAGCTATTGCGTTTGCCAGTTATGCGCCTACAATACAAGTAGGCCAGTACATCTGATTTCTGCACTGCTTTATTTTACTAGGTGGCTTCCTAGGCCCTA
This sequence comes from Arion vulgaris, assembly GCA_020796225.1. Taxonomy (NCBI): domain Eukaryota; kingdom Metazoa; phylum Mollusca; class Gastropoda; order Stylommatophora; family Arionidae; genus Arion; species Arion vulgaris. Next base: position 66,138,530 of record CM036760.1, read on the forward strand.
CCTTACCGCCTCTTACAACATGCCTTATAGGTTGCAGTGTTACTACTCTTTGCTCCCTATGAGCCCCAGCAATACACTGGCACTTCATCTTCTAACTCTCAACATAGCATGGGTCTTCAACAAACTTAACATGTTTGTAAGTATTTCTAGCATATCTTTTCTATGGGGTGAGGTAGCCAGCCCCACACTACTACTCTCATTATTCACCTCTTACGACATGCTTGGCAGGTACACACTGTTGCATATTCTTTCCTCCCCTTTTGGACCCTGGCTGGCCCCATACTCGTCATCTCTACAACATGCCACGAGTAGGTCGCAGTGTTACTATTATTTGCCCTATTATGAGCCCTGTCAACACACAGGATTAGCACATTATGATCATAACCTATGTCGCTTTTGTCTTGCAAACATATCTTGTATAGAGGTTCTCCATTTCTTTTCTACAATATGTATCAGTCCGTATTCAACAAGATAACTAAACAATATGTGATCAGTCTCACATTCAACAAGATAACTAAACAATATGTGATCAGTCACATATTCAACAAGATAACTAAACAATATGTGATCAGTCTCACATTCAACAAGATAACTAAACAATATGTGATCAGTCTCACATTCAACAAGATAACTAAACAATATGTGATCAGTCTCACATTCAACAAGATAACTAAACAATATGTGATCAGTCTCACATTCAACAAGGTAAGCAATACTACTCTCATTTTTACCTCGTTCACACATGTCAGTACAATGTTACTATTATTCCATATTGATCAGTCCCTGTCAACAAGATTTAAATTAACAAATATTGTCAGTTTGTCATTCAACAAGATAATTCTTTTTACAATATGTGATCAGTCTCATATTCAACAAGATAACTAAACAATATGTGATCAGTCTCATATTCAACAAGATAACTAAACAATATGTGATCAGTCTCACATTCAACAAGATAACTAAACAATATGTGATTAGTCTCATATTCAACAAGATAACTAAACAATATGTGATCAGTCTCACATTCAACAAGATAACTAAACAATATGTGATCAGTCTCACATTCAACAAGATAACTAAACAATATGTGATCAGTCTCATATTCAACAAGATAACTAAACAATATGTGATCAGTCTCACATTCAACAAGATAACTAAACAATATGTGATCAGTCTCACATTCAACAAGATAACTAAACAATATGTGATCAGTCTCACATTCAACAAGATAACTAAACAATATGTGATCAGTCTCACATTCAACAAGATAACTAAACAATATGTGATCAGTCTCACATTCAACAAGATAACTAAACAATATGTGATCAGTCTCATATTCAACAAGATAACTAAACAATATGTGATCAGTCTCACATTCAACAAGATAACTAAACAATATGTGATTAGTCTCACATTCAACAAGATAACTAAACAATATGTGATTAGTCTCACATTCAACAAGATAACTAAACAATATGTGATTAGTCTCACATTCAACAAGATAACTAAACAATATGTGATCAGTCTCATATTCAACAAGATAACTAAACAATATGTGATCAGTCTCACATTCAACAAGATAACTAAACAATATGTGATCAGTCTACATTCAACAAGATAACTAAACAATATGTGATCCATTCAACAAGATAACTAAACAATATGTGATCAGTCTCATATTCTACAAGATAACTAAACAATATATATCATTAATTCACTTTTCTGCAGCTTACCAGATCTCCTATATTAGCACCAACTAAAGCAAAGTGACCAATATGGTATGGACAGAATGCTGAAAATATAACAATAATACAGGCAAGTTAGTCAAAACATCAGTTTTTATTTATTTCATTCTGGCCCAATACAGACTAATGTTTGGCTAATGAAAATATTGTAATTTTGTTTACAATTCGACATGACTAATGAACTGGAAGTTTTTTGTATTATTTATGCATTTAAATGTATAAAATATATGTTATTGGATACTAAACTGATGTCATTGCATTCCGTGCAGACCCATAGGTGCTCAGTCTCCCCCAACAGATATCAAAAGAGTATGCATACTGATGGTTCCTGTGGCTCACTGATTAAACATACTCCTTACTGCCCTCAGGCATCCAGTTCTACTTGTACAACAGGTAACTCCAAACTGCGCAAATCGCTGGATCGAATCAACATCTATTTTAGTGTCCTCATCCAACAGGCAGTCACGAAGAGACCAAAGAACATCCCCTTATCCATCTTCAACTAGCCAACAATCGATGCTGCTGATGAAAGTCTGTCCGCTCTCTTATTGCCGTAAATATATGTTAACTAATACAAAACATAATTAATTTTTTTTTAAATTTTCATTATTATGTTTAAGAAGTCTAACCTTGTTGATTAAAGAATGTTTTTATTACAGTGGCATTTCCGATCGTGGTGCTATTTTGGATAATCTCTGTTGATGAGTTTTCACTTGCTCTTGTCAGAACCACACATTTGCTTATAAAATAGCATCTAATAACTCAGATTACTGTCCTGATGAAGACTATAAGTGTTAGTTCTTTATTCTGGCATGTATTTCCCTTAGGTCAAATATAGATCAATTTCTCAGTCTGGTCTATATCCAGTTATGCAATATAAATTTCTCTTAGTCTGGCCTACACTTAACTTATACTAGTCAAACTAGACCAATTTCTCTTAGTCTGGCCTACACTTAACTTATACTAGTCAAACTAGACCAATTTCTCTTAGTCTGGTCTACACTTAACTTATACTAGTCAAACTAGACCAATTTCTCTTAGTCTGGTCTACACTTAACTTATACTAGTCAAACTAGACCAATTTCTCTTAGTCTGGTCTACACTTAACTTATACTAGTCAAACTAGACCAATTTCTCTTAGTCTGGTCTACACTTAACTTATACTAGTCAAACTAGACCAATTTCTCTTAGTCTGGTCTACACTTAACTTATACTAGTCAAACTAGACCAATTTCTCTTAGTCTGGTCTACACTTAACTTATACTAGTCAAACTAGACCAATTTCTTTTAGTCTGGTCTATAGTTATCTTAGACTGGTCAAATTTAGACTAATTTCCCCTAGTTCGGTCAAACTAGACCAATTTCTCTTAGTCTGGTCTATAGTTATCTTAGACTGGTCAAATTTAGACTAATTTCCCCTAGTTCGGTCAAACTAGATCAATTTCTCTTAGTCTCACACATATTTGTTACCATTTTGACCCACAAGAGTTTGAACTCTTGTTCTCTGCGCCAGGAAATGGAGGTTATACATTCAACCCAGGTTGGTGACTCTTTCTAATAGGGTAGGTTAGCAGATTTAATGTTGAATCTGTGAGGGTTACTTGTCTCAATGTGACAGTGAGTACAATGTCATGAGCTGGGTACAGGTTACTGTGTCTTGACTCACTTACAAGCTACAGATATGCTGAAATACAACTCGCTCTAGCATAAAATAACGACAATTAGCTCAATTAGAAATTCTCAGAAATCATCCTCCTCAAATTACGTATCCCTAACATTTCATATTTATTAAATTAAAACATTCCTAATAAAAAACGGGGTGACGACAACATGCTTTGCTAGTAACTACATTTTGTGCTAATTCCAGGGTTTGAGGCCAATTTGGGCCAAAATATTTGTCGGTGTGCACACAATGCGTGGTTTGACTACAGGTTTCCTGATCCTTTACATGGGGATCTAAATTACAAGTACCTCAGAAGTCAGAGAAAGATTTGCCTGAATGGTGAGGGACACTGATGATAAAGAAAGTAAGCCTTCATGCAAAAATCAGTCAGAGATGCCATATTAGGTGCCCTGACTACGTCTGAATTTATAACATGAGCGATAATTTTTAAATTATTTAATAAAAAATAGTCCAACACTGGAAAGCAAGGTCACAAAGTGAACACTAAATAATATCCGTACATTGAAAACTTTTATGAATAAAGAAAAATCATGGACATTATAAACATGATATAATACAAATATATAATCCTATAAAATTGTAATAAATCATTCAATCTTCTATCAAACATATAAATCAACCCATTTCAATAGGAATTTTCAATTTTATCTCCAGGGTTGATTAACTCCAATAGATAGGTTTTCAGGTTTTACCTGCATGTAAAACCTTGCTTAGTCAGACAAAGATGATTTGTAGGACAGTCCACAGGAGGTGAAACAAAGCCTTGACAATATGCTTCTGACCCGGTCACTTCATGTGAATCATCTTCTGTAACTGGGTCACTTTATTTATATATATTCTACGATAGAAGAAAAATAGTCACGAGAGTGATGAAGAGTCTAGGCAGCATGCTGGGAGTATCACGAAAAGAGACTGGTTTAGAAATAAAGACATCAGTAAGAAAGTGTGTACAACATCAGTACTGAACTTCACCAGGAAACAAAAAATGTAATGGTTTGGCCACATAAGCAGATTACCAACAGACAGTGTGCCTCAAAGAGCAATGTTACTCTGATAGAGGGGATACAAAGCAAAATATAATACGCCACTTTCATAACAGCCCGCCCAAAAACCATCTCTAGATAGTTCTCCCGTCTCCTCCAGTGTCACGTTCAAGGTTTCTTTTATGTCTTGCAGACACCTTCGTCTTGGTCGTCCCCTGCCTCGTACTCCAGAAACTTCCATTACTATTCTCTCTAAACCACTGTAATGTTTAACAGTGCCAAAATATTTCATCTTCTGGAACATGATATTATTTATGGGCTAATTTTCCTGGATATGCATGTCTTGTGGGATGTCTGTTTTTTTCTCTATTCTGTCCAGGCTGTTCAATATTACATCATACACAATAAAATAAAGTCAATATGATATTTGATCTCTTCGTTCTTGATCTGTTCCCCTTTCTCTATATTCTAAACACTTCTATCTGTTACTTACCAAAGACAAGTATGAACAAGGTGTTGAGTGACACAACCCAGAATACATGCTCCTGCAAAATAAGAGCAAGGGTGAATCATAATGTGCTGGTAGGAGGGTGTAGAATATATAACATAACATTGTACAGCATAGCCACACACACATTTATGCATGAGCATAAACACAGACACACATAACGGCAGGCAGACATATATACATGCATACATACACTCAAGTGTACACATATATATATATATATATATATATATATATATATATATATATATATATATATATATATATATATATATATATATATATATATATATATATATATATATATATATATATATATATATATATATATATATATATATATATATATATATATATTATATCATGAATAGCTTGTCTAGAGCAAAACTTTGAGCTCATGCTTGAATTTACTTCATAGGTCGATGTTCCGCCTCTACAGCCGCATGCTCATACCATATATATATATATCTGTGTGTGTGTGTGCTTAGGCATGTGTAAATGTGTGTGTGAGCTCTGAATGTGAATTACTTTATGTAAGTGCAAGTGATTTTATGTGCAAGCACAACGCACACATACAAGATGAGGTGTCTTAGAAGAGCTGCAGGTGTGACAATAAGAGACAAAATTAGAAATTAAGAAATCGGAAGACTGGATGTGAAACCAGTCATGCAATTCATAAAAGAACAACAGATTAAATGGTTTGGACACCTGACAAGAATGCCCTGGTATCGACTACCACAGAGAGGCACAGAAAAAGTATAACGAGTACAAAGCAAGACCACACAAAAGATGGAGCGATGGCATCAAGAACAGCCTTAAGATAATGAATAACAGTTTACAAAGTGCCTTAGAACAAGCACACACAAGATCACTACGTTCCTCCCCAACACTTCAATAAAGAAATAAATGGTGGAAGACAAGAAGAAGAGACACATACAGACTGACAGATTGTGTGTCATATTTCACACATCAAGACTGACAACACTCAATCTAATGCTCTTAACACAGAAATCTAATGCTCTTAACACATCAGAAATCTGACAGTTATAACTTGAAGCATGATAATATCTGATAAGAACAACAGAAACATATGTTCAGATTTGCTTTCATCCATTCTAAACTAAACACGTTCTCAAATAATAACCAGTAACTAGCAGAGATAACAGCAGTCACTTACCAAGAATACTAGAGAGCCATCCAGACCCAGCAGCTAAAACAGAAAGGAAAATCTTTACAATCACTATATCACAGAAATTGGTAAACAAAATTACTTGACAACAATATTAAAGGAAAACTTATAAATGCTCAAACTCTTGCATCAAAAGCACCAATTGTTTGGGAGTTTAGGATGGATAAGGGTGATATTCTTTGGTCTCTTGGTGACCTACTGTTAGATGAGGACACTACAATTTACATTGAACCAATGCAGCAATTTAGGGAGTTTCTTATTAGACATTGTACGAGTAGAGCTGGATATTTAAGGGGCAGAGAGAAAAGTGTGTTTAACCAGCGAGCCACATGAACCATCAGTATGCATACCTTTCAACATCTGTTGGGGGAGACTGAGTACCTATGGGTCTGTCTGGAGTGCTGTGACATGAATTCAGTATCCAATAACCAAACAGCAAATAGTGAAATTTAGTTTTCAATATTCAAATCTATGCTTATGCTAGATCTTCAAACATGTTCCTAGAGAGAAGTCCAGTCGCATTGTAACTCTCTCAGTTTTGCATGTTCTAGGCAGATCTTGTTGTTTGTTTGTGGTCGTTCTTAACAATCAAGTTAACAAATCTTTGTGATCTGTGTGGTTTGTTTGAAAGAAATGAGAATGCAGAGTCCTTGTTAGACCATGTGGCGATGTTTCAACCAAAAGTCCTTTATCAAACAAATGATACAAAACAAATGATGAGATTACAACAGCTTCTATGAACATCCTCTACTACAGTCTTCCCTTATCATAGGGACTATTTTAATCTTCTAGTTTGTTTTGTAACCTTTGCTTGATATAGACCTTTCGGTCGAAACATTGCTGTATCTTGTTTTGTAAGACTACCTTACTTTGTTCTATGTTTCCCCGTTGCTACATAGTTTTATTACAGTCTTCTCTTGTATCGATGACACCGTTGCTACATAGTTTTACTGCAGTCTTCTCTTGTATCGATGACGCCATTGCTACATAGTTTTACTGCAGTCTTCTCTTGTATCGATGACGCCATTGCTACATAGTTTTATTGCAGTCTTCTCTTGTATCGATGACACCGTTGCTACATAGTTTTACTGCAGTCTTCTCTTGTATCGATGACGCCATTGCTACATAGTTTTACTGCAGTCTTCTCTTGTATCGATGACGCCATTGCTACATAGTTTTACTGCAGTCTTCTCTTGTATCGATGACACCGTTGCTACATAGTTTTACTGCAGTCTTCTCTTCTATCGATGACGCCATTGCTACATAGTTTTACTGCAGTCTTCTCTTGTATCGCCATTGCTACATAGTTTTACTGCAGTCTTCTCTTGTATCGATGACGCCATTGCTACATAGTTTTACTGCAGTCTTCTCTTCTATCGATGACGCCATTGCTACATAGTTTTACTGCAGTCTTCTCTTCTATCGATGACGCCATTGCTACATAGTTTTACTGCAGTCTTCTCTTGTATCGACATTGCTACATAGTTTTACTGCAGTCTTCTCTTGTATCGATGACACCGTTGCTACATAGTTTTATTGCAGTCTTCTCTTGTATCGATGACGCCATTGCTACATAGTTTTACTGGTCTTCTCTTGTATCGATGACCCATTTTCTACATAGTTTTACTGCAGTCTTCTCTTGTATCGATGACACCATTGCTACATAGTTTTACTGCAGTCTTCTCTTGTATCGATGACGCCATTGCTACATAGTTTTACTGCAGTCTTCTCTTGTATCGATGACGCCATTGCTACATAGTTTTACTGCAGTCTTCTCTTGTATCGATGACGCCATTGCTACATAGTTTTACTGCAGTCTTCTCTTGTATCGATGACACCATTGCTACATAGTTTTATTGCAGTCTTCTCTTGTATCGATGACGCCATTGCTACATAGTTTTACTGCAGTCTTCTCTTGTATCGATGACGCCATTGCTACATAGTTTTACTGCAGTCTTCTCTTGTATCGATGACACCATTGCTACATAGTTTTACTGCAGTCTTCTCTTGTATCGATGACGCCATTGCTACATAGTTTTACTGCAGTCTTCTCTTTATCGATGACGCCATTGCTACATAGTTTACTGAGTCTTCACTTATATTTACAACAGATAGTAAGAAATATCTACATACATGCAAACATCATTATCAAACATAATACAAAGTTTATCTATCTGTATGTGTATACATTTTGTTTCCTGACATTCTCTAAAAGGTTGCAGTGGTACTATTCTTTGCTTCCCATGCGGGGTGTCTTTTCATCGTGTAACTAAGGAGTGAACGGCTAAACTTAAAACTAATACTGAATTGGTCCATGTACGAGGGATTATCAAACGATACAAACTGCTACAATCACACTTACTCTCTCCCATGTCAGTTCTTCTGCAGCCCTATCCCACTCAATTGGATTCCAGTTATTATCATCTGAGAACAGAAAAATGATAACACTATCAGCATAAACTCAGACAAATGGTAACAATATCAGCAAAAACTGTACAATCAATAAAGACTACACTAGTAATTACATGTCTGTAAATTATTCAGAAGGAACTCTAATCAAAGAAAATTGACAGTTACAAATAAGAATGAAAAAACTTAAGTATTGTGGACATATGAAAAGACATGAAGTGTTGGAAAAGAATGTTATGGAAAGTAGCATTCCTGCAAAGTATAGAAGATGAAGACAAAGGAGAAGATGGATTCAGGATGTAACTAATGGTTTGTGTATGATGACAGCAGACATGACATATCTGACCTATGAGAGAGAGAGGAATTCTGAATGACTGTTAGTGTAGCAAAGAACAGGTCATAAGTATATAAATAAGGTTGTTATTACTCTCCGTGCCCGCCTGCCCAGCGAGTTCGTAGCTCGTTGGACTGTCGGTGACTAGCCCTCTGTGAGTACGGGTTCAATTCCGCAGGCTGGCAGAAAAGCCACAGGTTCCTCAATTTCACAGTGTTCGTGGCATCGAACCGAAGGGTTACGATGTCCATGGCACCGAGCCGAAGAGCTGAAAGCTCAAGTGCTTCGGGATAAAAAAAAATTACTCTCCGTAGCTGTTTTGTTTCTGGATAACGATACCTTTCTTTGATTTCACTGAAATGGTGGAGAAATGGGTTTTTGTTTTATTCTTTGCATTTGTTGTCAATTTTGAGCTAGTTAGAACTCTAGTAGGGTGGTCTAGCTTCATTCTTGATTCCTTTCCTAGACATCAATAACAATATCAACAAAGAATGGCTACACATTTAGCTACACTAGCACTCACCTTGTGCTGCTGCATTGTTTCCATTGTTGGCATCATCTCCAATCACCTCATCAAACTCAACTGCTTCTCCAGCTCTCTCATTCTGACCCTCAACTACAGGCTCAGCTGGTTCCTGGGCTGCATTGAGAATAGCTGCTCCATGAGCACCAGCACCACCCCCACCAGCCAGTCCACCAATGACATTCAAGTTGTTGAATCCAACACCAGCAATCTCATTATTCTGAAACTATTATCAGACAGATCAACATAAGTAACATACATATATACATAGTTGACATAACATACTATCATCTAAGATAATGAAATTTAACTGAAATGTCCAGGTGGTCCTTCTATATGGAGCAGAGACATGGAGAATAACTAAGGGTCCACCTAATAGTTGCACACATTCATCAATAGATGCCTGCGTAAGATACTTGATTTGCAATGGTATGACAAGACCACAAACAGGGAACTGCGGAATAGAGCGGGACAATGTCATATTGAACAAGAGATCAGGGGTAGAAAGTGGTGATGGATAGCACACATACTGAGGAGACCCTAGACAGCATCACAAAACAGGCCTTCAGATGGAACCTCTATAGTAATAGAAGTAAGGGAAGACCCAGAAACACATGGAGACAGGAGTTGGAGATGAAATGCAAGAAAATGGGGAGAGAGTGGAGAGATCTGGAAAAGATGGCCTTGGAAGGCCTTGGTTGCGAACCTATGCTTCCCTAAGTGTGAAGGGTGAAGAAAAATGATCAGGTAAATCAGCACAGGTAACATTCACAGGTTCACAATTGACATAACACACTATCATCTTGTGCTATCATAATTTCTGTACTCCATAAACCAGACAGACAATACACATCAGTGCATTGTTAGTAATTTATCAACTTATACACCACAAATGCTGAAAAAGCTGATACAATGGTTACAATCAACATTATTCCATAAAGAGTGCACTCATAAGTACTCAATGTCTTTCAAACTGCTGACAGTGCCTAACACTGTTAGCTCCAACAACATTTCTGAATATTCTCCAAATTCATAAAGTTTAGCAACCATATGCAGCTAAGTAGACAAGTTGACTTGGCACAATTGTAATCTTAGCAATAGTATATACTTCGCTAGCGCACCATGTATTAAGTAGAAAGTAAGTTGGTTAGAAATGAAATAGACTGCTGGATCATTTTTTCTAGTCTAGTAAGTTAGTTAGAAGTGGAATAGACCTGTTCTCAGTGTCTGTGAGATTGAGTTCAGTGTCTTAATCAGAGAGTGATGACAAAATGTAGGTTCCCGTGTTCAAGTTAAACATGTAAGAGAACTCTTGGCAGTAAAATATTGAGAAGAGCAGACTGGAGAGCTGCTGCACCGGGGGAAAATTCATTAGAAAGATTAAAAAGATAAAATTCCTACAAAATATTTTCTGACATCATCTTCTAAATTGACATCGGGGACCCTTGCTATGGAGTTTGTGCCCTACCGCTGAGATCTCCTGTGTAAGAAAGAGATGGGAGCACACATGGTTACTCACTGAAGTGCAATGATGAAGGTCCTATCAATCAACCAGAAGGAGAAAACCATATAGGACTGATCACATGACTTAAGACTGGACAACCTGAGCATTGCAAGAATTTTTTGGTGTCATTTTCCAATCATTGTTTGCATAACTCGTACAGATTCCACACAGTACTAGTAGTCTTGTCTCTTACATAGATCTAGTACCACAAACACATGACCCAGAACTTATATCACAATCTCACAGACCAGACTACACTAGTACCAACAACATGACAGCCTTGTACTAAAACCCCACGCAGAGACAGAAATAAGAATGCAAATGTCTAGTTACCCTCTGAGCATTATTAGGAAGACCCAGCTGCTCCAACCACTCAGGTCCACCACCATGAAGTATCTGCTCACGTAACCAGACCAGGCTTATGAAAGCACATAAAGTACAGGTCACCACTAAACATCCCTGAAAACAGTCTCCAGCAAGGTTCTCCCTAAACAAACACCAAACATGTCGATTATACATTCATAATCATATCATTAACTAAAACTTTAACATATAAACTGAAAGCATTTGTAACTCTTTAACTGCACAACATTACTATTCTCTGAGATGAATGGTTGGGGATCTCTGATGGGTATACAGGTTCGGGTGGGTGATCACCTCTCATTCCAAAGATATTCGGTTTGTTCCCATGTAAAGGCATCTGGATATTTTTCCAGAGATCCCTGATCTCTGTATAGATAAAATCTAGCTCCTAGTGTAGACGGACGATAAAACGTAGGTCCTGTGTTCAATTTGAGCCCGCAAAAGAAAACTTGACAGTTCAAAATCAAGAAGAGCAGGCTGAAAAGCCACTGTCCTGACAAAATTCATTACAAAGATTTTATTTTTATTTCTACAAAATATTTTTACCATCTCCTAAATTGCATCGAGGACTCTCACTGATGCTACGGAAATCATGCACTACCGCTGAGATCGAACTCATGCACTACCGCTGAGATCTTCCTGTGTAAGAAAGAGATCGGAGCACCCATGGTTACTCATCAAAGTGCAGTGATGATGGTCCTATCAATCAATCACAGATTTTTAACAACTAAACTAACAGTAACTCTCAACAGAAAACTAGTGAACAATGGAAAGAGTTGAAACTTACGTGGATAACATATCAAGAGGTAAAGTAAGCAAGGAACTAACAGAACCAGTAAATAAACATCTGTAAATTCGACCTGAAATGTGCATACCAAAATGGAATCTGTTATTACTTTATACAATAACAATTACATTACTTACCTAAATTCATAACTACTATAATGTTATTTATTTTTATTTCAAACAAGTTAACGAAGCTTGATGAAGATAAGTTTACACATACATACATCCACCCACCAACCCACTTTGTAACTGTTTGACACATCAAGTTTCTACACGAGATTTTCAATTCTATATGTGTCTGCTGCATTTCTATCAACATTCTTCACATCAAACAACAATCTTCCAAAAATGTTCCTTTGGACGCTGTGGTCTTCTTTTCCCATCTGATGTCCATTGAAGAACTGTCCTAGACAATGCATACCTCCCGAGTGATTACCAGGGTCCACATTTTGGGGTGTTAAGAATAGAACCACTGTTACCTGCCACACATGTCGGAAGAGGCGACTAAGGAGGTTTGGCTGAAATCAGATGCATGTGTCCGCTAGGGAATGCTAACCCTAAACAAATGCTTGCAGAAACGGATGCACCAGGCCGTAAGGCGCATAACATGGTGCAACGACCCCTCACAATGAGGAATGGGATAACGTATTCTACGGTCGCCAATCTGCCTCTGAGATTTAGCCACGCAGTAAGAATGTCAGACCTGCCATCACGAGGGTGGCCAAAACTTACTACGGAAAGAGATTGACACAAACGGGGAAGCAAAAATCAAAGGAATTATATCCTACAGAACTGCTCCCTAGTATGCAGACTTGAGAAGAAAGAGGTGACCCACTTACACTAGCGTCCAAGACAAACTGTATATCTGAGGCTGATAATCTGAGGCAGACGGCTGCCTTTATAATGATGGTTTTCTATCATGCATTTTGTTCATTTTCTAACATATTTGGCCAGCATATTTACAGGATTCTTCTGAAACATTTATTTTGGAATGTCTTCAACTTGTGTATGATGATGTGGATCATCTCAATGCCAGCACTCATCTGGTAGACAAAGTTTTATTTTAAATAAGTTAAAGACGCTTGATGAAGATGAGTTAACATCATCATCATCAAGTAGCTTGTCCTTTCCGGAACTTGGCTCCTATGACAGCATTCCTGAAAAACTCTCCATTCTGTGCAAGTTGGCCGGCGTCAGCAGCAGTCATTCTCAGATCGTCAACGACATCCTGCACCCATCGTCTTCTAGGTCTTCCTCTCGTTCTTCTATTCCAGGCATCATTCCTTTCAAAATTAATTTCTCCAGGCACACATGTCGTTATGAGTTAACATACGCTTGCAAAACAAAGGTTCATTAGACATTTCATAAAAAAAGAGTATGCACACATTTTGAACAAATATGCATCTACACACATTTACCCAGACACTGCCATATATAAACACATGCATATACATACAATAATAATAAAGCACATATCCCATTAGGGGCACAGAGGTGCTACGATGAAGTCTCCAAAACATAAGTTCCTCCAAAGACATCTTTCCTTTGCAAGGCAGATGGGTGTGGAATAGTCCTTTCCTAACCAATTGTTTATATTATCTATCCCTACCTTTCTTAGTCTTCCTCTTCTATCACTCTTGACTGTTCCCTGAAGAATTGTTTCTGAGACAGTCTCGCACCTGTCCAAACCATGCAAGCTTACGTTTTATCAATGCCAGAAGTGCTTCTTACTGACCTGGCCTTTGTAGTTATTTTATTCCGGACAAATTGGTTTATTTTGTGTTCTTTAGAAGAGATCTGCAACATCCTTCTATAATATTTATGTATTCAAATGCCTGCATGTTCTCTACGTATTCTTATCTATTATATCATATCCAGCTCTCACATTCATTCAAACGCAACCATAATACTAGTGATTTATATAGAGTGATCTTCCTAAATCAAATCATATGACAAATGACACCAATCTTGAAGTACAAACATGTCACCATGAACACTAGAGAGCATTGTACAACACAATCTTTCTTTGAACATTATGCTATCAGCGCCAAACCTGGACACTGACATCAAACAATAGAAGAAAATTATCCACGACAGAGATGAAGTGTATACACAGAATGCTGGGAGTATCAAGAAGAGACTGGTTTAGAAATGAAGACATCAAAGTGGGAAAAGTGGGTACAACATTAGTACTGAACTTCATCAACAAACAACAAATTAAATAGTTGAGCCACATAAGCAGATAATCAACAGACACCTCAAAGAGCAATACTGCTTCGATACAGTGGAAACATAGCAAACAGTTGTCCATGCAAAAGGTAATAAACAGAAATAACAGAGATTGTGAAAAACACTATTTATGAAGATCACATAAAAGCCTGTATTATAAACCTCCTCTTATCCTAACATTGTGAGGCAAATCAGAATTAGAGAAAAGCAAGATCTTCACCAGAAAACTGATGTTACTTTTCCCACATTTCACATTTAACCTTGACATGACATATACATGCTTAACTATAAATACCATGTTCAGACATCGCACAATGACAAACATACATGTAATGCAGCATTTGTGCTTGGATTCAACAAATGGGGCTTGGTGGCAAGTGTGAAATCCACAAGACAATAGACAGTCCAAGGGATATTTTATTACATGGAAACCAATTTAATTTGGGCTTCTAGCAACAAAGCAGTGTCAAGTGCCTCTCTCTCCCTCCCTTCCAACAAGGGCGACTCATCTAGCCCTGGAACACAACGCCCACCCTATGCTTAAAGCATCCAAGAGTGCACAATCAATTCCATCATCCACCTGGGGAAAGACAATAGATGCCAGCCAGACTTATTGCTATTTCTTATTTTCACAGCTAAACATTTTATACAGTTCAACTTGCCACAGTTCCCTAAGCAACCACAACATTTTGATCTCAGTTATAACTCAGTTACTTACATGCAGTCAGTGGTACTACTCCCAACCAAGCAAACGCTACTAGCGTGTAATGGAACCAGTATCTGATAGCTCGTGCCATACTAGTCACCAGACCACTAACAATGTCCTTGATAGGTAGACGGTTGGGCATATCCGGGAGTAAACTGAAACATAAACTAGAACCATTTACACTATGAAACATAAATGATAAAATTTGTCAAGACAATGCTATCAAACATCACAAAAGGAATGTTTCAATTGGTTAAGTTGGAGTTATATTCACAAACAGAAAAGCTCAACAAAGATAAAACAACTCCAGCTATCTAATGGTTGCCATTAAAATGTTTGCCATGCTGTGATTTTCAGAAAACTGACAGGAGCTGTGCACATAAGTGGGGCATAACGAGTGCAGTGATATCTATTCTAAACATCTTTTTCAGTAAAACTAACCATTTTCAGTTTTGAATATCATCATTGCACTATGGATATGTCCATAGGTCATCTGATCTACTACACAATATCTCCAACAGTGTCCAACAAACTAACTGTACCAGTTAGACGTTGATTGATGAGCCTACTCATACGCCTATTGTACTGTTTTTTTTCTGGTCACTCCAATTTTTTAACATTTTAATTATTACACACACACACACATTGTAAACATGCAACAAATTTTATCCACAAAAGAAAAGATTCTCAAAAAGAATGAAGTACTCACTTGGTGTAAATGAAAATCTATGTTTACAAAGCTCACAATATTCTTTTCTGCTGTATTTGAGCCACTGCACCAGACTGGTGAGAAATAAACAAGAATGTATTTCATGTTAATCTTTTACATTAACAACTAAATAAGTTTGGGTTCTTATTTGTGTCTAGGTAGAATGTGAAATCCACTGTTTCTTGAAGTAAACTCACGAATGTACACATCTAGCATCTTGCCATTAAAATGGCAGAGACTCCATCTTAGTTAAACATAAATTAATGAAATATTTAGTCTTCAAGAAATGACATCATTGTACTCTGAATACCATCCAACAGTACACCATAGTGAGCACTAATATTTAGATACAAAGGTTTCAATGCCAAAGCTTGCCTGAGCAAATGCATACATTTTCGAGGCGATAGGAAACACCATATACAAGGAGTACTCAAGGGCAATTGTCAGAATCTTCGCATATCATGAACACTGAAAGGCAACCCATTAAGGCCCATCCATAGCTGTTCAGTCTTCTTTTGTTGATGATGTAAGATATACATGCTGATCATTATTGTTGCACACTGGTTAAACATGTACATAAGCCCTTTCAAATCCCACTCTGCTTTTCCTGTGCATGATCTTGATTCAAATCTCCTTCATTAACATCGCTGCTGATACATCTTTTTTACAGTGTCCTCCCCATTAGGTCATTATTTATTTACTAGTCTATCTCTATAAAAAAACAAGATATATAGCTGCATCTATTTACATCAGTCTATCCCTTTACCAAACACGATATACTAGCTTCATCTATTTACATTAGTCTATCTCTATATCAAGCAAGATATACTAGCTTTATCTATTTACATCAGTCTATCTCTTTATCAAACATGATATACTAGCTTTATCTATTTACATCATTTATCTCTTATAAAATATATATCACAACATATCTTCTATGATAGACTTGCTTTATCTATTTACATTAGTCTATCTCTATACCAAACATGATAGACTAGCTTTATCTATTTACACCAGTCTATCTCTATATCAAACATGATAGACTAGTTTTATCTATTTACATCAGTCTATCTCTATATCAAACACGATTACTAGCTTCATCTATTTATGTTAGTCTATCTCTATATCAAACACGATAGACTAGTTTCTAGCTTATTCTACCATAATGCACAACACTTATTTCTTACCAATCCTGATGGACATATTTGATGCTTCCAGTACAGACACAAGGGTGATATAATGGCTTGTCCCCTGTCCCTTCACATCGACAGACACGACAAATATCTGAAAATATATACTTTTAGATAATAAAGATGAACAGTAAAGGCCAGAAAAATGCAATTTATGACTTGTTCAATTGTTGTGTTCTTTCCATTATGTTCAAGAATAAGTATAATGCACTTAGTAACATTAACAAAAACATCAACAATTCATGCTAATTATACAGGGTGTTCAAGATAAAAGCAACCCCCATTGACAAATCAAAAGCTGCCAGCTACGCATTTGTTTTGTCTATTTACCAGTTTAAATCAGTTCTGACTAGCTTATCCTTTCGTCACATATGTTCATCACCCCTTCCTGCACTATAATCACACACTATCACAAAAAGACTTGCACACTTGACCTATACTATGTTTTAATTGAACCTTCTCATTTTCATAAATATATGACAGATTGGCTCCTTTGACAGGCTACTTTTAGCGTGAACACCATGTATAAGTAACTCAATTCATGTAGAGATGAAAAGGAAGAAATATAACAAGATAAACCCTAAACCAGAATACTCCCAGACAAATGTACTCATATTGTAGCTATAATAGATTATTTTAGCATGTTGCTCTAATCTGGCAAACATAATACATGCATTCTATCTAAGACTGTTTTTGTTACTTTATTGTCTATTGTCTTTCCTCAGGTGGATGATGGAATTGGTTGTCACTCTTGTCATTAAGCATAGGGGTGGGAGCTTTAATTTGCATTCCAGGGCCAGATGAGTCGCCCTTGTTGTGTTGTATCCGTGTTTATTTAGTGTGGTCTTGATATTGTCTATCCATCCTTTTCTTGGTCTTCCCTTGACCTGATCTCTTTACCTAGTACCTGATCTCTTTTAATTGTATGCTACTATTAGTGGTATTCCATTCTCATTAAATGTCCAAACTACTGCATTTGTTGTCTTTCAATGTATTTGGTGCCTTAAGTTATGCCCACTCTGCTACTGATGTCTTTATTTCATAGTTTATCTTTCTTGGTGATCCTCTCCGCCTCAAGCTTTTCATTTCACATGTGGTGAGCTTTTTGTGGTGTGTTGCTGTTAGAGACCAAGTTTAGCATTGGTAACAAAATGTTGGTAGAGAAATACTTTTTATCATATGTTTTTTTCACTTCCATCTTGACTTTGGGTGTTGTGTTACTTAAAAATTGTACTAGCCAAGTAGTAAGTTAGTCAGTAATGTCAGTAAAGTACATCAATAAATTATTTGACTAATTTACTTTTAACTGCCTCAACTGACCGGGTATACCGAATCTAAATTCATACTGAAGATTGCAGTAGTCGTTGTAAAGTTTAAAATTTATATAGGTAAGTTAAGTCTGAGTAAGTAGATTGGTAATTGGTAGACACCGTTGTGAGTAACCTCTGCTCTCACTCAGTGCGTCAAGTGCAAGTAGTCTGCTGTAAATTGTCAGTAAGAATTTAGATATACATACCCATTATCTGTCAACTGAGACAGCCAGCAGTTAAAAGCGAATAAGTAAGTCAGTCAAATAGTTTATTAACGTTCTTTACTGACATTACTAACTTACCACTCTGGATCGTACATTTTTAAAGTAATAAAAATAGTTAATAAAAGTGGTAACAAAAACAGTCCTACTCAGGCTACAGGACTCCTAGATAAGAATGAATGTAATTGTTTACCAGATTAAAGTTTAAAGCAATATGCTGAGCTGAAATAATATATTATAACTACAACAAAAGTGCATTTATTGTGAAAGTTATATTTATATGTGTGAATCTGAGCAAATGTAATATAGTAACATCCAGCAACAAACATTGAGAAACCTACCGAGCTGTCCGTCATCTTCTTGGTCGTCCATGTTTGTTTTGTATCTAATGTCGTAATTTTTACAATTTAAAAAAAAAAAAAAAGGCTAACTGTCAAGCCAGTTTGTCTAATATGTTTACTTTGTTGATAAATAATTGCGCATTAAACGATAATATTGTCAACCTAGATGTTAAGAGACTGTCCGGAATTGTAAACGCTCATCTATGTTAACATTTAAATGTAGAAAATATTTATAGTATTAGTATAGGATAAAACCAGGAAGTAGTAAAATGATCTAGAAATTATCACACCTGACGAACTTAAGTCACAGAGCTTCAAATGCTTAGATTCTTGCTAGTATTGTTATAATATTGCTTTTGTTTGCAAGTTAAGTCTGAGAAAAAAAATTTCTTATTTTACATTTTATTTCAATTAGCATATTTGACTTTAAAATACTATCTTATTTTTGGCAATCAAGTGCGTTGTCAGTGTAAACAATTTTCTTATTATGATGTTAGTTGAAGCAGACAGTTTGATCTTTATAAACGGAACATTGCAGCTGAATGAATATTAACACTATGTAGTAACATGTTGGCAAAATTATGCAATATATTATAAAAATTGCAAACTACAGCTTGAGTCTTCAATATGTGGAAAGGCTAAACAAATGTGTATTGTATGTTACATGATCAAGATGATACTACTTCTAGTCTACTACTACTAATAGTAGTCTTCTAAGATGTTACATTGAATATCAATATGTTTTAGCGGTATTCGAAACATTGAGATACAATAATTACTGGCCATTATTTATAAAGTACAGCAAGAGATTATATGGGACGTTTCTAATCATGAACGCAAATGGGGTCGTTCCAGTAGACAAGGCAAGGATTACTCATACTGAGGAGAAATGGGATAGTGATGATCTAGCCACAGTAAGTCATTGGTTGCCTGATTATTATTTGTATTTACTCAACTCCATAATTCCTTAGTTCAAATGCTTTAGTGCACCTTTTATCAGGACATATTCCAAAACTAATGAATTTCTTTGACGTGTGACAATTTTCATATTTTTTTAAGTTGGCGTCATTCAGCACTTCCTGTTTAATAGAAAGTTTTTAGTAATTTGTTTTAATATCATAAATCATGCAGTTTTTATGTTGTTGATGTCCAAATAGAATAGATCATTCACACATGTAATTGTTTAATAGAAGTAAAGGTGTTCACACATAAAAAATGTTAATAGAAAATTAGAATAACCTGTCAGATAAGAAGAAAATAACTTAGCTAATACATTGTTGCTATAGACCATGTTACTAACATTTATTCATAATGCTCAGTATTGATTGATTGATAGGACTATCATTGCAGGTCAAGAAATAACAATGTGTGCTCTATCTTGTTTTGCACAAAGACAATCTTAGCTGCAGTGCTTGAATTCCATTTCATGGACTGAGTGTAGAATGTCATTTTGAAGATGGTGAAATTTGTGTACTAATTTCATTTTAATCTTGTTAACCAACTTTGTCATGACAGTAGTTTTGCAAACTATTCCCATTGATTTTCAACAGTCAATAGTTTTTTTATGTTCTCATCTTCAAAATTTGACCTATATTTTATTCTTTGATAGGGTAGAAATTTATCACACCTACATTGAGGCCAGGGAATATATCCTCATCACTCAAGCGAGGAAAAAACCAAGTACCTTTTAAGCACAGTAGCTCCGGTAACAAAGACCCCAAAATTATCAGCATAATACAGTCTTCTATATTGCTGGTTATATGGCCTTTTTTGTCTTTACATTCAATTATTTGACACGTGTTACTAGGACATGTTAAATGCTCATTCATTTAACCGCTTTCATATCAGTTATGCACTGTTATCAGTCCTGACCAGCAAAAAGATTTAAACCAGTAAGTTATAGTACTTCTGACCATTTGTTTTTCCCTAGTGGTCTAATTATATTGAATCCTATTACATTTCCCTCATAATTTTTGATTATTTAAAATGGGTTCTTAAGTAACATTGCTTTATTTACTTCCAGTCATGATAATGAATGAGGAATTCACTTTGTTATTCATATCTTTATATAATTTTACTACAGTCTCCATCTATATTGATATCTTTATATAATTTTACTACAGTCTCCATCTATATTGATATCTTTATATAATTTTACTACAGTCTCCATCTATATTGATATCTTTATATAATTTTACTGCAGTCTTCATCTATATTGATATCTTTATATAATTTTACTACAGTCTCCATCTATATTGATATCTTTATATAATTTTACTACAGTCTTCATCTATACTGATATCTTTATATAATTTTACTACAGTCTCCATCTATATTGATATCTTTATATAATTTTACTAGTTTCCATCTATATTGATATCTTTATATAATTTTACTACAGTCTCCATCTATATTGATATCTTTATATAATTTTACTACAGTCTTCATCTATATTCATATCTTTATATAATTTTACTACAGTCTCCATCTATACTGATATCTTTATATAATTTTTCTACAGTCTCCATCTATATTGATATCTTTATATAATTTTACTACAGTCTCCATCTATATTGATATCTTTATATAATTTTACTAGTTTCCATCTATATTGATATCTTTATATAATTTTACTACAGTCTCCATCTATATTGATATCTTTATATAATTTTACTACAGTCTCCATCTATATTGATATCTTTATATAATTTTACTACAGTCTTCATCTATACTGATATCTTTATATAATTTTACTACAGTCTCCATCTATATTGATATCTTTATATAATTTTACTAGTTTCCATCTATATTGATATCTTTATATAATTTTACTACAGTCTCCATCTATATTGATATCTTTATATAATTTTACTACATTCTTCATCTATATTCATATCTTTATATAATTTTACTACAGTCTCCATCTATATTGATATCTTTATATAATTTTTCTACAGTCTCCATCTATATTGATATCTTTATATAATTTTACTACAGTCTCCATCTATATTGATATCTTTATATAATTTTACTAGTTTCCATCTATATTGATATCTTTATATAATTTTACTACAGTCTCCATCTATATTGATATCTTTATATAATTTTACTACAGTCTCCATCTATATTGATATCTTTATATAATTTTACTACAGTCTTCATCTATACTGATATCTTTATATAATTTTACTACAGTCTCCATCTATATTGATATCTTTATATAATTTTACTACAGTCTTCATCTATATTGATATCTTTATATAATTTTACTGCAGTCTCCATCTATACTGATATCTTTATATAATTTTACTACAGTCTCCATCTATATTGATATCTTTATATAATTTTACTACAGTCTCCATCTATATTGATATCTTTATATAATTTTACTACAGTCTCCATCTATACTGATATCTTTATATAATTTTACTACAGTCTCCATCTATATTGATATCTTTATATAATTTTACTACAGTCTTCATCTATATTGATATCTTTATATAATTTTACTGCAGTCTCCATCTATACTGATATCTTTTATATATTTTACTACAGTCTCCATCTATATTGATATCTTTATATAATTTTACTACAGTCTCCATCTATACTGATATCTTTATATAATTTTACTACAGTCTCCATCTATATTGATATCTTTATATAATTTTACTAGTTTCCATCTATATTGATATCTTTATATAATTTTACTACAGTCTCCATCTATATTGATATCTTTATATAATTTTACTACAGTCTCCATCTATATTGATATCTTTATATAATTTTACTACAGTCTCCATCTATATTGATATCTTTATATAATTTTACTGCAGTCTCCATCTATATTGATATCTTTATATAATTTTACTACAGTCTCCATCTATACTGATATCTTTATATAATTTACTGAGTCTCCATCTATATTGATATCTTTATATAATTTTACTACAGTCTCCATCTATATTGATATCTTTATATAATTTTACTACAGTCTCCATCTATATTGATATCTTTATATAATTTTACTACAGTCTCCATCTATACTGATATCTTTATATAATTTTACTACAGTCTCCATCTATATTGATATCTTTATATAATTTTACTACAGTCTTCATCTATATTGATATCTTTATATAATTTTACTACAGTCTCCATCTATATTCATATCTTTATATAATTTTACTACAGTCTCCATCTATATTGATATCTTTATAAATTTTACTAAGTCTCCATCTATACTGATATCTTTATATAATTTTACTACAGTCTTCATCTATATTGATATCTTTATATCATTTTACTACAGTCTCCATCTATATTGATATCTTTATATAACTTTACTACAGTCTCCATCTATATTGATATCTTTATATAATTTTACTACAGTCTCCATCTATATTGATATCTTTATATAATTTTACTAGTTTCCATCTATATTGATATCTTTATATAATTTTACTACAGTCTCCATCTATATTGATATCTTTATATAATTTTACTACAGTCTCCATCTATATTGATATCTTTATATAATTTTACTAGTTTCCATCTATATTGATATATTTATATAATTTTACTACAGTCTCCATCTATATTGATATCTTTATATAATTTTACTACAGTCTCCATCTATACTGATATCTTTTATAATTTCTACTACAGTCTCCATCTATATTGATATCTTTATATAATTTTACTACAGTCTCCATCTATACTGATATCTTTATATAATTTTTTGCAGTCTCCAACTATATTGATATCTTTATATAATTTTACTACAGTCTCCATCTATATTGATATCTTTATATAATTTTACTAGTTTCCATCTATATTGATATCTTTATATAATTTTACTACAGTCTTCATCTATATTGATATCTTTATATAATTTTACTACAGTCTTCATCTATATTGATATCTTTATATAATTTTTCTACAGTCTCCATCTATATTGATATCTTTATATAATTTTTCTACAGTCTCCATCTATATTGATATCTTTATATAATTTTACTACAGTCTCCATCTATACTGATATCTTTATATAATTTTACTAGTTTCCATCTATATTGATATCTTTATATAATTTTACTAGTTTCCATCTATATTGATATCTTTATATAATTTTACTACATTCTTCATCTATATTGATATCTTTATATAATTTTACTAGTCTCCATCTATATTGATATCTTTATATAATTTTACTACAGTCTCCATCTATATTGATATCTTTATATAATTTTACTACATTCTTCATCTATATTGATATCTTTATATAATTTTACTAGTCTCCATCTATATTGATATCTTTATATAATTTTACTACATTCTTCATCTATATTGATATCTTTATATAATTTTACTACAGTCTCCATCTATATTGATATCTTTATATAATTTTACTACAGTCTCCATCTATATTGATATCTTTATATAATTTTACTACAGTCTCCATCTATATTGATATCTTTATATAATTTTACTAGTCTCCATCTATACTGATATCTTTATATAATTTTACTACAGTCTCCATCTATATTGATATCTTTATATAATTTTACTACAGTCTCCATCTATATTGATATCTTTATATAATTTTACTACAGTCTCCATCTATACTGATATCTTTATATAATTTTACTACAGTCTCCATCTATATTGATATCTTTATATAATTTTACTAGTCTCCATCTATACTGATATCTTTATATAATTTTACTACAGTCTTCATCTATATTGATATCTTTATATAATTTTACTAGTTTCCATCTATATTGATATCTTTATATAATTTTACTACAGTCTCCATCTATATTGATATCTTTATATAATTTTACTACAGTCTTCATCTATATTGATATCTTTATATAATTTTACTAGTTTCCATCTATATTGATATCTTTATATAATTTTACTACAGTCTCCATCTATACTGATATCTTTATATAATTTTACTGCAGTCTCCAACTATATTGATATCTTTATATAATTTTACTAGTTTCCATCTATATTGATATCTTTATATAATTTTACTACAGTCTTCATCTATATTGATATCTTTATATAATTTTACTACAGTCTCCATCTATATTGATATCTTTATATAATTTTACTACAGTCTCCATCTATATTGATATCTTTATATAATTTTACTACAGTCTTCATCTATACTGATATCTTTATATAATTTTACTACAGTCTCCATCTATATTGATATCTTTATATAATTTTACTAGTCTTCATCTATATTGATATCTTTATATAATTTTACTAGTCTCCATCTATATTGATATCTTTATATAATTTTACTACAGTCTCCATCTATATTGATATCTTTATATAATTTTACTAGTCTTCATCTATATTGATATCTTTATATAATTTTACTACAGTCTCCATCTATATTGATATCTTTATATAATTTTACTACAGTCTCCATCTATACTGATATCTTTATATAATTTTACTGCAGTCTCCATCTATATTGATATCTTTATATAATTTTACTACAGTCTCCATCTATATTGATATCTTTATATAATTTTACTACAGTCTCCATCTATAATGATATCTTTATATAATTTTACTACAGTCTCCATCTATATTGATATCTTTATATAATTTTACTACAGTCTCCATCTATATTGATATCTTTATATAATTTTACTGCAGTCTTCATCTATATTGATATCTTTATATAATTTTACTACAGTCTTCATCTATATTGATATCTTTATATAATTTTACTACAGTCTCCATCTATACTGATATCTTTATATAATTTTACTACAGTCTCCATCTATACTGATATCTTTATATAATTTTACTACAGTCTCCATCTATACTGATATCTTTATATAATTTTACTACAGTCTCCATCTATACTGATATCTTTATATAATTTTACTAGTTTCCATCTATATTGATATCTTTATATAATTTTACTACAGTCTTCATCTATATTCATATCTTTATATAATTTTACTACAGTCTCCATCTATATTGATATCTTTATATAATTTTACTACAGTCTCCATCTATATTGATATCTTTATATAATTTTACTGCAGTCTTCATCTATATTGATATCTTTATATAATTTTACTAGTTTCCATCTATATTGATATCTTTATATAATTTTACTAGTCTCCATCTATATTGATATCTTTATATAATTTTACTACAGTCTTCATCTATATTGATATCTTTATATAATTTTACTACAGTCTCCATCTATATTGATATCTTTATATAATTTTACTACAGTCTCCATCTATATTGATATCTTTATATAATTTTACTACAGTCTCCATCTATATTGATATCTTTATATAATTTTACTACAGTCTCCATCTATATTGATATCTTTATATAATTTTACTACAGTCTCCATCTATATTGATATCTTTATATAATTTTACTACAGTCTCCATCTATACTGATATCTTTATATAATTTTACTACAGTCTCCATCTATATTGATATCTTTATATAATTTTACTAGTCTCCATCTATATTGATATCTTTATATAATTTTACTAGTTTCCATCTATATTGATATCTTTATATAATTTTACTACAGTCTCCATCTATATTGATATCTTTATATAATTTTACTACAGTCTCCATCTATATTGATATCTTTATATAATTTTACTACAGTCTCCATCTATATTGATATCTTTATATAATTTTACTACAGTCTCCATCTATATTGATATCTTTATATAATTTTACTACAGTCTCCATCTATATTGAATTCTTTATATAATTTTACTAGTTTCCATCTATATTGATATCTTTATATAATTTTACTACAGTCTCCATCTATATTGATATCTTTATATAATTTTACTACAGTCTTCATCTATATTGATATCTTTATATAATTTTACTACAGTCTCCATCTATATTGATATCTTTATATAGTTTTTCTACAGTCTCCATCTATATTGATATCTTTATATAATTTTACTAGTTTAGTTTAGTTTAGTCGTCGGATCACCATCACTGCACGTCGAACAAATTAGTCCATAAGTGCTCCGATCTCTCCTTCTTCTTCTTCTTCAATGATCCAGCGGCACTTGAGCTTTGCCTTGGGCCCAATGCTATGTAGTGGTATCTGCATGTGTCTGTAAGTTGTTCTTTGTTCCGTATAGTGTGTTCCATTTATCTGGCCTTGGAGGAAGGAAGGTCTTTCTGATGTCTTCTAGTGCTTGACACTTGAAGAGGTGGTGGTGAACGGTTTCATGATGATGTGTACACAGTTGGCACTCTGGAGTGTGTTGTGGATGAATTCTGTTCAAGTGATTATTAAGTGTTATGTGTTGGGTTCGGAGTCTAAAATGGTGCTCTGATCTCTTCTTGTAAGGTGGTTGATGTTGTCATTAAGGTTAGGGCTGGCCATATGGGTGTACACATCTCTTCCTGTGTTTTCCATGGCCCATCTGTTCAGCCAAATTTCCTTATTTGTTGTCATTAGGATTTGCTTGCTGTATGGAGAGTTGTTGCTGTGATTGGTTGTTCCTGTGTTGACCCTTTCTTGGCTAGCCTATCTGCTTTGTCATTTCCAGGTGTGTTTGAATGTCCAGGGATCCACTGCATGGTTATTTTGATGTCATGTGATGTAATAAGTCTGTCAATATCTAGGGCTATATGGGATAGTTCAGATTCAATGTCCACCATCCTCTAGGGCTTGAAGGGCAGACATTGAATCTGTGAAGATAATTATGTTTTGTGCCTTTGATGGAAAGGCATCGAAAACAGTCTTCAGGTGGTACAGCGCTGCTTCTATCGCATGAATTTCAGCCTCATAATTGGGCATATCTCCCACATGCACCAAACAGCTCTTCGGATGATCTGTCTGGGTATTGTATATAAGCTCCGTAACCTGCTTTGATGGTGGCTTTAAATGCAGATCCATCAGTATAGACATGTATCCATTCTTGGGGATAGGCATCAATGGTTCTTTGAGATGCTATCATAAGGCTGACTGGGTCGGAGCGTTTAGTTGCTTCATCTGTCAATTTTGTTCTAATTTCAGGTGTATTCAAGAGTGTATGTGGTGGTAAGTTTGCTATTACTCTCTGCAGCTGCTGTCTTGTTTCTGGAAGGTGGTATCTGTCTTTGATTTCACTGACGTGGTGGAGGATTGACTTTTGTTTAATTCTGTTTCTCTGTTTCCACTTCTCAACAAGTAGTTTATTGGGGTGATCTTGATTCATTCTTTTGCTCCTTTCATAAGCTTCAACAGCAGC
The DNA here is from genome assembly GCA_020796225.1 of Arion vulgaris. Lineage (NCBI taxonomy): Eukaryota > Metazoa > Mollusca > Gastropoda > Stylommatophora > Arionidae > Arion > Arion vulgaris. Next base: position 66,166,527 of record CM036760.1, read on the forward strand.
TTTGTCCCTTCGCAACCCAAGAGGTTCCACATTTGTGTGTATTTCACATGCTGCGGTTGGTGTTGACCTCATTGCTCCGCTGATTAGACGTAAGGCATTGTTCTGTACTCTGTCCAGGGAATCAAGGTTTGTCTTGGAGCAAGTTGTTAGAAGAGCACTGTTGTACTCTATTGCAGAGCGGATGTAATCAAGATATAAGCCTCTCAGAGTATCTTTGTCTGATCCCCATGTTGTGCCAGCAAGCTTCTTCAATAGCTGTAATCTTCTTAATGCTTTGTTCTTTACATTCACAACATGCTTCTTCAGGTCCGATCTCTCCTCAGTATGCCCATCACGTGTGGCGACTAACGACACGGTTCTTTGTTGGTTTACAATTCTTCTTTGTCTGCAAGCATAGCGTTCTTGTCGAGCTACACCACACTTAACTTTGAGGTCTTGCAGTCTGGTTAGTGTTGTGGATTCACCGCTATCACCTGAATCATGTACACGCCCTCTCTCCCTTAAGGAATTTATAATATCAGTCTGGTCCATTGCTCGATCGCTTTGGACAGCAGCCATACCTGCAAGCCTATCTGACGCTCATTCCCCTTACACCTGCATGCCCTGGCACAAAAATAAAACTGATCCCTGTCAGCTTAGACCTCCCCAGCGATTCTATCCAATGTCTCCTAGCCCATCCTGTTTCAATCTTCCTGAGCATACTCATTGAGTCACTGAGAAAACATGCATGGATAAAGTCTGATTCTAGCCAAATCATCGCTTTGGTAACCGCCATGATTTCCATAGTGAGACTGCTTGTAGTCACGGCAAAACCACCACTGTCTTCCTTCACAACATCACCTCCGACCTGAGCAGTGAAAGCCCAAGAGCTCCGCACATGTCGAATCACCGAACCATCCGTATAAATGATTACATCATGCTCAGATGCGTTCTCAGAAATTAATGCCTGAACCTCTGCCTCCACAACAAGTGGGTTGCGTTGCCTGCATTCTTTATCAAGTTCGATGCATACAGAAAAGGATGTAGCGATTGCTCTTGGCACTGGTATCCATTCTTCACCGGGATCAATGTCTTCAAGTGTACACACCTGTTCAATACAGTCCTCGGCCTGACCCATCCAAGATTTTCCTCTTTTTAACCTATTTCCTTTTTGTTTCTTTATTTCCAAGTGCAGAGGATGTTGTGTGTCAGCATTGACTCGAAGGTATGCTTGTGCACGGCTCATCAGTATTCTATACTCCATAGTAGGATAGTCAAGGAGATAGCGCATCGCCCTGCACGCGTGTCTTTAGTGCAACCAAGTATAATGCGCATCGCCTCGTTCTGTATTCTTTCCAGTCGTTCTATCTGACTATGACTGAGAGTCAGGATCGCCAGCGCATACTCAAGCACAGAAAGGACCAGACCCTGGTATAAAAGACAAAGATGGCGCTGTTCACAATCCTCCGCAGCCATTACCCTCATCGCCAGCAAACCTTTCCTCGCCTTCATTATCACATGAGCTATGTGTTCCGTAAAGCTAGACTACGATCAAACCGCAACCTCAGGTATTTCATAGACTGAGATCGCTCCACCACCTCTGAACATAAAACCACAGATGGTGTTGGAGTGTTGACGATGTGGTTGTTTAAAGAGAACCATGTCACCGCTGCTTTTGTGGGGTTGACCAATGCTCCTGCTTCAACGCACCATCTACCTATGCGGTTGAGTTCTGACTGAAGTTCCTCCACAAGCTGTTCTCTATCCTTGCCCTGACGATCACCAACACATCATCTGCATATGACATTGTCCTTCCTCTAACCGTGATCTGCTCTTTTGTGATGCTCACAGTATAGGCATTGAACAACACCGGAGATAATGGTGACCCTGTGGTAAGCCAGGGTGGATTGTTGTTGGTGATGACGCCCAACTGTCACATTTAAACACTATCTTTCGCTGGAAGAGGGCCGCAAAGATCCAATTGAGGAGGAATGGGCTGATATTGAGTTCAGTCAGCTGCACCATTAAAAATGCAACGGCACTCTATTATAGGCATCTTCAAGGTCAATTGCACATGTCTCAATGCCCGAGTGAAAACCCTCATAGACATCGTAGGCGAACACCGCTGCATTACGCCATGTCTCTCTATAAGGACGGTACCCTCCAAGGGTGGGTGGAAGGAGACGTAACCTCTCTAGTTGGCAGGATATTTTCCTGGCAATTATTTTCTCCAGCAACTTGCCTATTGTATTCTGCATGGTGATTACCCGATAGCCCTGAATTTTTGTGTGGTCTTTGCCAGGCTTCGGCAGAGTACCAGGTAGCTGTGCAACCATTCTTCGTTGATTATTGCAGTCGTAATGCTTTTGTTGTAGATGCCAGCCAGTTCTTTCCACTCCCCATCAGACAACCCGTCAATGTCACCATATCGTATGCCATCTGGACCAGGTGCACTGTTTTTGCTCTCCATCAGCATCCTTGATTTCCTCTACCGTCACCAAATCATCTACATCTAATTCCTGGTTCTTACATTTAGCTGCAATGGATTGTCTTGCAGTGTTTCGCCCTACAATGTCTTTCTGGTCACTCTGCTCTAAATAGTGTGCAAACAGAGCCCTACCCTTGTTTTCATCTGTCCTCTGCCATGTAAGATCCAAGCTCTGGAAGTCAATAACACACCGATTCTTTACCGTACCATTCATACTTCTGTGCAATCGCCAGAACAGTTTCAACGATTTGTCATTGCTCACACGTTGACAGAACTCAGCCCACTTCTCACTTTTTACCATCCTTGCAAGAGCTTTGAAACACCCTGTTTTATTATCCATTTCTTGTTTCAACTGCAAGATGTCAGCAGGATGGGTAGTTCCATTTTTCCTGGCATCTAATTTTACTAGTTTCCATCTATATTGATATCTTTATATAATTTTACTACAGTCTTCATCTATATTGATATCTTTATATAATTTTACTACAGTCTCCATCTATATTGATATCTTTATATAATTTTACTACAGTCTTCATCTATATTGATATCTTTATATAATTTTACTACAGTCTCCATCTATATTGATATCTTTATATAATTTTACTACAGTCTTCATCTATATTGATATCTTTATATAATTTTACTACAGTCTCCATCTATATTGATATCTTTATATAATAGTTTAGTATTCTCACTCTCATGTTTCTGCTATCTCATCTGATTAAGTAATCCGAAAACTAATGTTCTGTAGTCTGAGCTTGATTAAACACTGTAACCTAACTCAACTGTTCTATTTAAGGCAACATAAATCATGGATCATCACTTCTTGGATTTTGTCTTTCAGTATTCTCTGTAGTAGACAATTTATATATTTTCCTTAACCCCTTTGTCCTACTGAGCCGAAACACAGGCTCACAGTATTTTCTAAGATGAGGCAAAGCCAGTATACTGGCTAATTTAACATATAGTACAAAATAAATGTGGTTGAAGGTTAAACAAATTACAGAGTGAAAGCGTTAACATGGATGCTATGTGAAGCATTATAAATTTATGTGTGTTCTGCAGGTAAGAATTAGGGTACTTCAAGGTCATACAAAAGGTGTAAAATGTTGTCAGCTGATTCAGAACTCTCAGAAAGTCTTCAGTGCCTCCACTGATTGCAGCATACGAATATGGAACTTTAGTACTGGAAAATGTCTGAAATCTTACAATAATATACATACAGTCAACATACCCAGCGACATTCCACACCAGATGGCACCAGGTAATAGAAGGGATGTAGGCAAGAAATTATGTATTTATATATAGTGATGTATGCTAAAAATGATGAAACTGTTTCAAAATTTCAGTCGTCTTTCTGTATTGTACCAAAAAAAAACTGGACTTCATTCATGCATTACTCATTGTCAGTGATATAGATAACTCTTGCATATGTTAGTTAGTTAGTTTGTTCCTTTCGTGCCAAAGGTGGCACATAGGGCAGAGGTTTTAGATCCCCATGTGATGCGGTTTGCTAGCAGTTGGAGATCTTGTATGGTTTTACATCCCAATAGTTTACTTTCTTGTTGGATGGTTCTTCGAAGAGTGGTCTTTGGTCTTCCACGTTTTCTTTTCCCACCTGGTGACCACATAAGGACTTGTCGATTTAGTCTCTTTTGTCTGATCTAAGAACATGACCTAAATATTTCCACCTTCGTTTCCTTATAATATTTGATATGGGTTATTGGTGTGTTCTATCTCTCACTGTGTTGTTAGAAATGAAATCACTCCATTTTACTTTTAATAATTTTCTGAGACATTTATTCTTAAAGCTGTCCAGTTTCTTATCAATTTTCTTTGTTGATTCCAACTTTCACAACCGTAGGTCAGTACAGAATCACACATGACCTAAATAATTTAACTTTTGTGCATATACTAAGGTCTTGAGATTGCCAGATATTCGTTAATTTAGTGAAGGTACTGGCTGCTATAGCAATACGAGAGTTTATTTCTTTCATCGTGTCTCCGTTGTTTGACATTATTACATAAATAGTTTTGTTGCATATGTAGAAAACTATTTATGTAATAATGTCCTTACTATTACAAACAGTGTCATTCATTATTATTATATACTGCCATACAGCTTTTCTTATCTCAGTATCATAGGAAACATTTTTGCAAGAGTACTCTTACAGAGACTTTAGGTACTTGTTGAAAGAATGCATCCAGAGTCACAGTTCTGGTTCAGAACCAACAGATCCACCATTTACATGGTTTTCTCCATCAGTCAGCTCCAGGAAAAGTGTAGGGTGCAGAGGAAACCACTATATCTTACCTTCATTAAACTCACAAAGTTGTGCATTTTGAGCAGAGTTTGATCAAACAAGCAGATAAAAAGAGTCTTTACTCTAGGATCTAATCTCATCTTCAGACACCTGTCTCATAATTTAGGTGTGAGAATTATGACAAACACAGTCACAAACAGAGCTGCAAAGTACCTGTCCAGCAACTCCAGCTCTATAATTCCTCCCGGACCGAAAAGAGCTTACTACTGTACAGCTATCATCAGAATTATTGGCCTCTTTGTCTCAAGAGAACAATAGATGTTTCGCCACTTAGTTTGTAGCGGTTATCCTCCATGATGGGTTGGTCAACAAAGTTTACCATGAAGTGACCTCTCCGTGATGCCTGTCTCTGCAATTTGTATGGAGTAGCTGAGTTGCCCAAGCGTCAACTACCCCCTCTCATCTTCGCAGATAGTTTAGAGGAATGCAAGAACTATGTCTGGTTTCAGTTTGGTTGCAGGAGCTGCCGATAGGGCATCACATGATGTTGCCAGCCTTAGGGGCTCCACTCCAGATTTTCTGTTTGGGTTTACACCCATATCGTTTGCCTCTCCTGTGGCTCCCACAAGACAGTGGGGCTATTTGCTCATAGCTGGGAGTTTTATTCTTGGGTATCAAGGTATATACAGCTATCTCTCTCTCTCTCTCTAGCCTGTGATGCCCCTGGCACTTAGGGCAGCACACCATTCTTTTCTGTTCTTGGTCATCTCATTATTGTGTTCCAGCTATGATTAATTTCTTTCAGTTCTTGTTCTACTATTCTCCTCCAGGTCCTTTTTGGGTCTTTGACATTTTCGTTTGCCCTCTGGTGTCAATCTCAGTGCAGTTTTTGTGACAAAGTTAGTCTTCATGTGTGGGACATATCTGATCCATCTCCAGCATTTCTTTTGAATGATGGTGCTCATATTCTCATGATGAACCATATTTTAGGGCTGTTAGGGATGTATTGTCTAATTGTATATGTTTGCCGTATAAGTAGTGAATTTCTTTACTTCTGGTGTATCCTTTGTTTTGATAAAGACCTTTTGTCAAAACGTGCTTCTATTGTTATTGTACTTTGTAAAACTATAGTACTTTTGTTACTTGTTTTGCAATTAGTAAATGTCTTCAACAGAAAGATGAAAGTTGCAGAGATTAGCCATTGATCTTGAAAATAATGGTTAAATGATACTGACATGTGCATAGAATGATAATGGTTAAATGATACTGACATGTGCATAGAATGATAATGGTTAAATGATACTGACATGTTCATAGAATGATAATGGTTAAATGATACTGACATGTGCATAGAATGATAATCAACAACAAAAAACAAAATAGAAAAAGGATCATCTAGAAATTATTTTTAATGACATCACAAATAAAACATTGAATAAATATCATAGATCAAAAAAATAAAACTTACATTAAAAAAAAGGATATTCTGCAACAATTCTACTGCTATTTTATATCTGAGTTTAATCAAATTCATTCTTAAGTGCAATGTTAATTTTCAAAAATACATTCCTGTCTATTTTATTTTCTTTAATTTTCAGATTTCTGTCTTGTGGCTGGGACAAAAAACTGAAATACTGGGATGCAGAAACAGGCAAATGCCTAGTGAGTTTTTGTAAGAGGAGCTGATACATTGTTCTCAACATAGTGGAAGATAGTAGGGGAGAGTGAGATATATGAATTGTGATGTGGTGGTGGTTTTGATAGTAGTTGTAGTAGCGGCAGTAGTAAAAGTAGTAGTAGAAGTGGTAGTTGTAGTAGTGGTAGTTGTAGTTGCAAGGTCATCTTAACAGTACTGCAGACCCTGGGTAAAGTAAAGCCTGGGGCTGCCATCTATATTTGGTTTCTTTAGTCAAAATTCTGGTCTATGCATCTACAGTGGGTTACTTACTACACATTTGCCTATTTGTCATAATAAATAAATAATAATTTTAATTTTAAATTATAACAGACTCCAGAATGCAAATATCTCGGGAGTATATTCACAACAGATGGAAAGATGGACAGAGAAATCGAGACTAGATGCCAGAAGGCAAATGCAGTGACATACCGTCACTCCTATTAAAACATCAAAGCATTAACATGACAGTCAAACGACAACTGATAAACTGCATATTTATTCCAACTCTCTGCTAACAGTGCCAAACATGACCCCTGACTAAGACACAAGAAAGAAAGATTACAACATTGAAATGAGATGTCTACGAAAAGCTGTCAACGTTACAAGGCGAGATAGAGTGAGAAACGAGAATATCAGAAGCATCGTTTGTACTATACCATGCATACAGTACACCGAGAAGCAAAGAATCAAGTGATTCGGCCTTCTAATGAGAATGGAACCACATTTACTACCATCATGTGCCTATAATAATCGACACTCAGGGCGCAGAGCATGAGGCAGGCCAAGAACACGATGGATAGATAACATCTCAGAATCCCTGCGAAAGCATGGACTGACAACGTCAAGCGCAACACACCTGGCACAAGATAGAAAACGAACTCTCCCACGACGCTTCGCGGCAAATGTGGTTAAGATAAGATAAGATAATCATTTTAATAGATATCTAGAAAACGTAATCATGAAGAAACATTTTTCAATAGTCTCAGTAATGCGTGATCCTTTCTAAGCATTTAATATTTCAAATTCCAGCTGTAGGTTAGTCTGGTAGAAAGAAGAAAAGTCAGAAACTTCTGTTCCTTTCAACTTTCTCAGAGCTGCGTCCAATGCTTCCATGCGAGATGACCTTCCTCTGACCTAGTTGGGAGTTGTTTACTTTTTCTTTTAGTTGCTCTTTTTGTGCTTGTTCAGTTCTTACTTTAATTTCTTTTTAGATGGTGAAGCAGCCAACCCCATACCCAACTTTCCTTAACAGTCTCTTATGATATGCAAAGTACGTTATACCAGAGTTGCTCACCTTAAAGTCCCAGCTACACACCGCTAATCTGGCAGGCACACAGTTTTGTTGTTAGTACCGGAACTTACAGTCTTATAAAGGCACCAGAGCTGAGTTATGATCTCATTCGTTGTATTGTGATCTTGTTCTTCTTCTGTGTTGATATTATTGTAACCATGTCATAAACTACTCTTTGTTTACTATGAAATATAACCATTTCATAAATCAGTTTTTGTGGGAATTAAGTCATTTTAATGCAAGTCAGTTAACAGTTATATGAGTGCGGACTATCATCATACTCATCCGGACATATCTATAGGTGCTCCGATCTCCGCTTCAACAAAGCCCAGCATGCCAGTTCGATGTTGATTAATCAATCTTTGTGCACGTCTGGTTTGTCACTCCTTTCAGGCTGTACCAATATTGACACCCATCACTCTCAATTTGGTCAGCGACTGGGATTCACAACCCTGAAACTCCTCTGTTTGGAAATCTCTGATCTGTGACCAGCTGTTAGTTCATATTTTATGTTTAACTAACATCGTTATACTTATTAAAAATTTTATCCATTTCCATACAGCTAGAGAAAACACACGATGATTTCTTGACTTGCTGTCGGATCTCACATCAGGAAAAACTTATTGCAGTTGGGTCTGACTTAGGAAAAGCTTTGAGAGTTTATGATCTTGACAGTGGTAACGCTGTTCATGATATCAAAGGTTGGCTGAAATATTTTATTTATATTTCTATCTTATTTTTAAAAAACAATAATGTACATTACCAGTAATAACAGATAAGATCTCTTTTTTTTAAATGTTAATTCTTTATTTAAGCAAACCTTTCTTCTTCTTCTTTTGTCATCACACTGCTACTGGGTTGTTGCCCAGTGTCGTGGTTTTGAAGCAAACCTTTAGAGATGATAAATGTCACATTTATTTAGAACTTTATAAAACACTTTATAAAGGCATACAGAATCTGACAAAGATGGCATGTTTAAACGATGTGAAGTCTTTGCAATATTTATTCAAAATCGAGATAACAAAGAGATATTTGTACAACATTTATTCAAACAAACTTAAGGTAAATAACTAAAGGTGAATAATTGATCTTATTGCACTAGGTTTTCCCATATGGCTCTGTCCTTGTTGGTAAAAATGGCACACCATATGCCGAGAGTTTGCATAATGCACAAACTCCGTAGCTCCAGCAAAAATCTTAGAAATATTATATAAATCTTGCACATGTGACTTGGTCTGGGTTCAATCCCACAACCTTCAGAACACCAGGCAAATGTCTTAACCACTTTGCCCTAGAGACCCCCTAAACCTAAGGAAGAGAAACTTAACAATTTTTGTTAAAACAAACTCATAAAGAGAGCAGTATACAAGATTTCTTTTGAAAAACTGAAATATTTTGAAATGTTTTATGTGGACATCATTTAATTGTAGATTATCATTTAATTGTAGATTATCATTTAATTGTAGATTATCATGAGAGTAGCTTAACAAATGTCAAGTTTGCACCTGCTGATGACAAGGTCATTACAACATCCATGGACAAGACAGCTAAATTCTTTGACCTTATAATGGGAAATACAACAATCAAACTTGAGTAAGGCTTTTATCACTAGTTAGTTTTACAATATTTTTCTGTATACTTATTGAAATTGTGTTTTTATTTTGACATTTAGAGGAAGCAAACACAATTTTGTCTGTTGCAAAGATTATCATTTGTCCTTGTTGTGTCAAAGGGCGTGTAACGCAGCAACAAACAACTGTCCACTAGATTTGATTCTGAACTTTTCTTTCTACCTCAAATCTAGTCTTATGCATAACTTTGAGCTCTGTTTTAAAAGTTTGTTTAAAGTATGCCCCTCGACCTCCCTTTTGGTTGTTGTCCCTGTGGTGTCTGCTGCATTGCATGTCTTGGCTGCCTTTCTTTTCCTCCTCCTTAGAACATGACCAACCTAATGCATTTGTCTCTTTTGTATTTTTTTAAAATTTAGGACAAGTTAGGTTGCAAAGATAAATGTGTTTATGATATTTTACCTGCTTGTAATAGAATAATTAAAGTCAATCCAAATATTTCAAACATATACTCTTCTGGACAACTTTTTTTAGCATCCTCATATTTATTTGGAGCTCTTATTGTTTTTGCACCCAATTTAATTAGATTTTTGTAGTTCTTTTACCCAGTTTGTTTGAAATATTACAGTTATTTTATCTAGTTTAACTTCACTGTTCTAGTTATTATTGTTTGTCCAGTTTGTTAAACTCTTTTCTTACCCAGTTATTTCCTCAGTCGTGCTCAAGTTAATTCAAAGGAGGCAAAAAGTTTTTAAACACAAAACAATCGTAACTACTCGTTAATAAAAAAAACCATATTTATCTAATTATATACTAATTTGAAGAAAACTGGACAACCTATTAGAATAGCAAGGTTAAAAAATAATAGAAGTAAAAATAGTAGAAGTAAAGCTAGAAAGTCTTGTATAAAGGAAAATAACTAGAATGGTGCAGTGTACAGCGAATGACATTCAACAGGAATATGCTGTTACGCAGTGTGCGGTGATTGGTGTGGAAAGAGTTAATGTGTAATGTTTATAATGTTGGGAATGCACTAGCTGGCTTATAGTATGTCTAAACTTATATAGTCTGTCCATTAATTCGTGAGCACGTTTGAAATTGATTTTCTGAAAACTACCTGTTGGATCTCAGTGTTTTTTTGCAAGCAGCCTTAGAATATCCATGACGCTAGAGAAATATTTTTTTCCAAGAAAATTTGATGTAGTTTGAAATATTTCTTCTTCAGGTTATATTAAAATCAACCTCACCGGATTGTACACAATAGTAACAGATCTACGGTACACAGACGCGTTGTTCTAAAATACATTATGGTAACATTGAAATATCGTGAGTAAACAACAATTTCACGAATTCCCGTGCACCTAACCCAGTCGACTTTGAAAGCGGAAAGCATATGACGTTATAATTGGGATACCGTTGTATAGTTATAGGTGTATCTCGCTATTTGTATGAAGCTATTGTATCATATTTGGTGGCTTATCAAAACTGACATTGATATCACATTCATAATGAGTCTGAAGTGCACATTTATAACAATGCAGAAGGTTACAGTTTTACTATACCAACACTTCCGTAGGGAATCTAAGAGGGTCATCTATATTGCGATATTCATAACCCTGAGAAACGAACGCAACTGGCGCTTGGTCTGAATAGAGAATCCTTTTCTCGATGGATTAAACAGGACACAAAGTGCACTAATGTCAAGCAAGGAAGGAAAAGAACAATTGACGACTTTGACATAGATGTCATAAGACAGGAGCTCTTGAAAATGTTTGCGACAAATCAACTTGTTACTCTCAGGAAACTGAAATTAAAACTGCAATCAGATTGCAGCATAGACATTTCTAAAAGTACTCTATGGAAAATTGTAAGAGCCGGCTTCACCTTCAGAAAAACTATAGGCGGCAGGAATATTATTTGTGAAAAGCCACATTTAATTGCTGCCCGAAGTAAATACCTGAGGCAGATCAGTGAGCACGGAGGCAAGGCTATGATATTGTATATTTGGACGAATCCTGGGTCAATGCTCACCACACCAATGCTAAAGAATGGCAATCAGTAGACGGTGAACAGAAAGAAAAATACCAAGCAGCAAAGGCCAGCGTATTATACTAACACATGCAGGAAGCAGTGAAGAAGGTCTTGTCCATGACGCTGGACTTATTTTCCAATCAAAAGTACCGAGGTAGGGACTACCACACAGAAATGAATGGACATATTTTCAGGCACTGGATGGAGAAAGATCTACTTCCAATTCTAAACAGACCATCATGCTTGGTATGGATAATGCATCCTATCACAACGCAGTATCAGCGGAAGACAAAGTACCAACTGCATCAAATACAAAAGATCAAATTAGGACTTGGCTTGCTAAGGAAAATGTCAGCTTCGATGATACATATTTGAAACCCGAGTTGTTGCACCTGGTGAGGATGACAAATAAGACATAGGTGTTTCATATTGACAAAATCATTGTGGAATACGGCCACACGTCTTTGCGACTACCTCCATATCATGCTCACCTTAATCCGATAGAGCTTGTCTGGGCTAAAGTAAAAGGACAAGTTGCCGAACAGAACAGGACATTTAAAATGTGTGATGTTGAAGTTCTGACACGTGAGTCCCTCTCAATGATAGACATGCAGTTCTGGAAGAAGTGTGTTGAACATGTGCTCCGAGAGGAAGACGAGTACTGGCACCGAGATGGATTACAATTTGTCCAGCCAGTAACAATTATCAACCTCATGGAATCGTCAGATTCGGGATGATACAAATCATATTTTGATTACAGACTGAGAAATAGCAACATATACATTTCCATATCCAAATTCGTCTACCATCATACAATTTGTGGTGAAGTTAAGACACCTTGGGGTCTAATGGTGACCGAAGGGGAGGACTAACTGTTGAAATATTGTATCCAAGTTCACGATTGCACATAAAGGGCAACACACTTAATTACTTGACCTATCAAGTTAATATTGGAGATACACCTATGAATAGAATTGACATGGACAAATTCTAAGGATTACTGTAAAATCTAAAATTTGAGCCCCGTATTTGCAATTGTCATAAAAGATCAAAGGAATTCGCCGATGTGCAAAATCCGTAGCATCTATGGACTACTGGTTAGCTTTATTTTAACGTCATGGATATTCTAAGGCTGCTTGCAAAAATCACTGAGATCCAACAGGTAGTTTTCGAGAAAATCAATTTCAAACGTGCTCACGAATTAATGGACATACTTTTTTATTTTTATAGTTGAATCTTTCTTTCTTTCCTCTAGTCCTGTTTTGCCAGACAGTGTCTGGATAAGAAGAGATTTCTAGAACGGGCTCTTGATTGCATGTCATAAACAGTGTTTTTCACCGCTTCTGTTATCTCTGAGGTCCACCTTTCATGTGGACAGCATTTTGTTTTGTATTCACGGTATAGTAGTAACATTCTTCTTGGAGGTGCACTGTCTGTTGGTAATCTGCTTATGTGGCTGAACCATTGAATTTGTTGTTTCTTGATGAAGTTCAATACTAATGTTGTACCCACTTATTCTTAATGTCTTCATTTCTAAACCAGTCTCTTCTTGATACTCCCAGCATTCTGTGTAACTTCTTCTCTGTCGTGACTAATTTTCTTCTATCATTTGATGTCATAGTCCAATTTTGACACTGATAGCATAATTGTTGGGAGAAATATTATGTTAAACAATGTTCTTTTAGTGTTCATGGTGACATGTTTGCATTTTGACATTGGTGTCATTTGTTCTATGATTTGATTTATTTGTTGCATCTATGTTGGATTTCAATTGTTATTCTTCCATTCACTGAAAAATGCTCCCTAGGTATTTAACTTGTTTTAACTCTTTCCACGAGCAGTTATTTCCTCAATTTTTAAACAGTTAATTCAAGGAGGTAAAAAAATATTTTTAAAAATCATAACAACTCATCAATAAATAAACATATACATATCTTATTATATTCTAATTTAAGAAAGCTAGACAACCTATTAGAATAACAAGGTTAAAAAGTTGTAGAAGTAAAATAGTAAAAGTAAAACTAGAAAGACTTCTTATAAGGGAAGTAACTCTAATGGTGCAGTGTACAATGAATGGCATTCAATAGACTTCGCTGTGGCGCAGTGTGCGTAAAAGCACTAAAAGAGTTAATGGGTTTTTGTCTATGTAAGTATTGTTAGTGTTTTCTCTCTCTAGCAAATGCTATTACTTCGGTTTTGTCAATTTTTATTCTCATTTTGTATTCAGTGCATGTTAAATGGACTATTGCTTGTTAAATGTAAGTTAAATGCGTAGTGATAAATAATTGACAGTAAGAACAGTGATGGTAAAGAACTAATGATAACCTTTGACATGAACAGAAGTCACAGTAATGTCATCTCCAGCTGCTCAATCACAAAAGATGAAAGAAAATTTGCTACTGCATCCTGGGACAAAACTATTCAGTTGTGGGATGTTGCTACTGGCAGATATCGGTAAGTAATTCTGTAAAAAAAAATAACTTTTGTGAAATAGGAGTAAATTATCTGTTGAATTATATTGATTTATTGATTAAATATTATTAAATTAACATTAAAATAGGATTGATTTATTGATTAATTTGTTCACAAAGAAATCAGGGAGAATATATTGTTAATGTATAAAATCCTATTTTTCTATTTGCCAGTTTTTTGCAGACTAAAATTATTCATACAATATTGTTTCTAGGTCCCAGGGTCCTTCAGTTCTGAAAGGAGGCCATGATGGTTCTATCAGTTGCTGTGACTTGACTCAAGATGGTTTGTTAATTGAGTTTGTTATGTGTGATGTTATTCAAATTAAATCAAACTGCTTCCAAAGATGTGAAGACACAACCTATTTTCTCTTCTGCAACTTATTTCTCAGTTCTTCCCCTTTGTTATAATGCCTTGCGGCAAAGATCAAAATGTAGTGCCCACTTGATTGTGGCCAAATGTTGGGAACCTTCATAGTGCCAATAGGCAACTAAATTAAACAAATTTCGAGCAGCTCTCATTTGAACAAATGACAAATGACGACGCTCAAAATATTTACACATTTCAAACTGACATGGGTCCTACTGCTGTGGTAGTACTTGGTAAATGGCCAATAAACAAAAAATTTCAGATTTGTTTGAGCATAAACTATCTATGCGCAATATTTCTCCCATTCACTACATTAAATGTTCTGATGACATAGCTGCCTGTTGTGTTGCCAAAGGAGGACAGTGCTTGTTTTAAGGATTCTAAATTGATTTATTGAGAATGGATAAGGATGGATGCTTGTCCCTTTCTTGGTGACTGCCTATTGGATGCAGACACTGAAATTAATGTTGAACCTATCCAGAAATTTAAAGAGTTTGAAATTTCACATTCCACAAGCAGAACTGGATGCCTGAGAAACAGATTGAGGGGTGTGTTTAGCCAGTGATTCATGGGAATGTTCAGTATGCATATTCATTGCCATCTGTTGGAGGAGACTGAGCACCTATAGGTCTGCCCAGAGTACTACAATGTCAGTTCAGTTAAAAAAAAACAAATTCATTGATGAATAGGTCCATTACCAATGGACGTAGTAAAAAATCATATGTGCTTTGATGCCTTCAGATCTTAGCGATAGTTCATGAACTCTGTAGGACCGCCGATAGATCCTAAATGTAAATTTGAGAATGGTGAAAATTTATAGGAATTATATATTTTTTTTTTGGTTTCGTTTGTTCTTCTTGACCATTTTCATAATTCTTATTGTGATATATAAACAGTCTTTGCCAAGAACGATTAGAACATTGCGCCCCAGTTAGGCCCCTTCTAATGTAGGACGAGTGCATCCGAAACAGAAGTTTTCGGCCTAGCAAATGTTCTAGTCTGCCTTGCTGACAGTCAAACACTTTCTTTCCCCATACAGTTCTCTTTAATGATCCTTTTATTGCAGTATATTTGGGCTTGGATCTATGCCAAAGAGCCTTTTGTACTTTGCAACCTTTACTGACTGAGTGTGGCGTTCCTATTGCATTGTATGATAGACACCTTTTAATGATCTTTTTAATGCTGTATATTTTGGCTTGGATCTGCACCAAAGAGCATTTACTACTTTGCAAATTTTCTGACTGGGTGTGGTTGCTCCAGTTTAGGAACATTTACAACCCTGCTAGGACTGGTCATAGGAACAGTCCCTTTTCGGTTGGTTAATGTGTTAATTGCTCTTTAACGATCATTTTTCGCCAATTTTTTTAAATAAATTTGCATAAATGATTTTTGTTAGTTGTTTTTTCTGTTTGATGTCAGCATTCAAGATGGTGAGATCAGGGAGGAGTGGCTCCACAGCTACTTACTACCAATGCTGAAACCAAACAAATTTCATTCCAAGATAGCTGGCTACAGAAGTATTATGATGTAAAATACGATGAGCAAGCTTTGGAGAAAATCATAGTATGTCAACTGTCATGGGAACTGAAAAGTCTTCCCACTCACTCTTGGAGGTTACAGGTCTGGGAAGGAGACATGGTGCAACAATGCGGTCTTTGCTTATGATGTCTTCATAAGCAAAGACATCAATCAGTATTAGCCTCAAAAGAACTTTCATTTAAACCAGCTCATGTCAGTAACTAGAATGCAGGAACCTGGATTTAATATTGGAGTGGCCAGAAAGAGTAGCACAACAGACTATGAGTAAGCTCATCAATCAACATCGAACGGGTACCATTAGTCGCTGGACGCTGCTTGATACATTGTGAAGGAGATCTGAGCACCTAAGGATATTTTTGGAGTGCATTGAAGGTATTTCAAACTGAAACTGTTTGACCATTAAGGATTACAGATGTGATATGAAAGTTTAAACTGTTGTAAATATGACATGAAAACTACATGGCCTGTAGATGTAATCACAAAAAGTATACAGATTGTCAAGATAATAGAAAAAGTACAATGGTGGTAAAATCTGACAAAATTTCATGGATTGTGAATAAAAGTTAACTGAATGTAATAATAGAACTACCAGGATTGTGAATAAATGTTAACTGAATGTAATAATAGAACTACCAGGATTGTGAATAAAAGTTAACTGAATGTAATAATAGAACTACCAGGATTGTGAATAAAACTTAACTGAATGTAATTATAGAACTACCAGGATTGTGAATAAAACTTAAGTGAATGTAATAATAGAACTACCAGGATTTTGAATAAAATTTTAGTGAATGTAATAATAGAACTACCAGGATTGTGAATAAAACTTAACTGAATGTAATAATAGAACTACCAGGATTGCAAGAATGATGTAAAATATTGTATTGTATTCTTCCACAGGTCTCTTTATTGCATCCGGTTCCTATGATACAAGCATTGTAGTCTGGGATGTGGAAAACATGGTCCTAAAACTAAAACTGCAGGTGTCAGAATCACAAAAAGAATTGTTTATTTAAATTAGTTTAGTCATGTCAACAGTGTATTTGTTGTCTTAATATTAGTGTCACAAGTAAGCATACTTGCTGTATGAATCTTGATTTTATATTCTCAAACTTACATCTGTGATCAGATTACCAATGTTGTACTAGTTAAATAATGTCTAGAAAATGAAATAGTAAATTTTGTTTTGTTAACAAGTTCTAGAGATGCTAATTTAACAAATGTTTAATTGTAATGTTTCTATATTTTTGTGTTTATATTTTATTTTCCAGGGACATAATGGCTGGTTGAATGATGTCTGCTTCAGTGAAGATCAGAACTGGCTTCTCTCTTGTTCTGAGGTTAGCTTCAATTTTTCAACTAATTTCTTAGTCAGTGTTTTTTTCAACAATATTAAATTTTCTTATAGCAGCTAGTTTTCTTTTGGATTGTTTCTTGCCTGCAAGTTTTTTCCCTCTGTGTGTTGCAGGAGCCAGAAAGGGAGCAAAGAATAGTAACACTGTGACCTACGATGCATTTTGTGAGAGGCAACTAAGGTAGGGGCCTAGGGAAGCTACCCTAGTAAATAAAAAGAATCACAGAAATTGGATGTGCTAACCTACTTGTAATCGCACAACATACAATCACTCTTAGACTCAGATCACATACAAATCCCAAAGAGTGGTTTAACAAGTCGATATGGAGCATTTGAAGATGAAGAAAGACTGCAAGTTTTAGCAGCCAATCATTTACACAGAAGCGTTGCCATTGATTCAGAATTTGTCCAGTAACTTTGAAAACCCTTCACAAATTTTCAGGTGAATAAAATAAAAAGTCAACTGTATCAGGAATTGATCAGGCAACATTTACGTACAAATCTAGCTGACCGATATAACTATTCTCCTAAATATATTATTAAATCTTTGAGTCATGTCTGTTAGATGTGTAACTGTTCTAATGTCTCACACCAGATAAGTAATGTCTCACACCAGATAAGTAATGTCTCACACCAGATAAGTAATGTCTCACCACATACACACTACACAACTCTATATGCACTCAGTCCTTCAACACACCAGCCATTCCCTGTACTCTGCCCTCCAACACAGCAGCCACTCACTGTAATCTGCCCTCCAACACAGCAGCCACTCACTGTAATCTGCCCTCCAACACAGCAGCTACTCACTGTGCTCTGTCCTCCAACACAGCAGCCATTCACTGCGCTCAGTCCTCCAACACACCAGCCACTCACTGTGCTCTGCCCTCCAACATAACAGCCACGCAATGTACTCCACCCTCCAACACACCAGCCACTCACTGTGCTCTGCCCTCCAACACATCAGCCACGCAATGTACTCTGCCCTCCAATACAGCGGCTACTCACTGTGCTCTGCCCTCCAACACAGCAGCCACTGACTGTACTCTATAAGTTTTCTTAAAAATAGACACGAACAGTTTTAATTGGAAAGAATTAGTAGTAGAGAAGACAGCAATAATTTACTATTCTTTATCTTGTCAGGATAAAACTCTGAGACTATGGAACCTCTCAGACTCTGATCGTTACCATCGTTCTGGAGAACAAAACTGTTGGTGAAGGTCATCAAAGTACGCTACTATAACATGTATTTATCATTCATTTATGCATGTCACAGTTTATCATTCATTTATGCATGTCACAGTTTATCATTCATTTATGCATGTTACAGTTTATCATTCATTTATGCATGTCACAGTTTATCATTCATTTATGCATGTCACAGTTTATCATTCATTTATGCATGTCACAGTTTATCATTCATTTATGCATGTCACAGTTTATCATTCATTTATGCATGTCACAGTTTATCATTCATTTATGCATGTCACAGTTTATCATTCATTTATGCATGTCACAGTTTATCATTCATTTATGCATGTCACAGTTTATCATTCATTTATGCATGTCACAGTTTATCATTCATTTATGCATGTCACAGTTTATCATTCATTTATGCATGTCACAGTTTATCCAATGACAGATTTCTAACTGATGTATGTATGTTTGCATTCTCTTTGTGTCTCTGTAAGAGGAATTAAAACATGTTTTCATTCTCTTTGTGTCTCTGTAAGAGGAATTAAAACATGTTTGCATTCTCTTTGTGTCTCTGTAAGAGGAATTAAAACATGATCTTTTTAGTTAGTACGCGCGAGTGGTTACCGGGGCCCAAATTTGGGGTGTAACGAATAGAACCACTGTTATCTGCCACAGTGTCGTAAGAGCGACTAAAGAGGTTTGGCTGAAATCAGATGCACATGTCCTAAACGTGTAGAAGTATATGCGTTTAGGGGCCTACCAAACCAATGTGCAACGTATATACATGTTCTTGGCAAAGATCAAACATATCACAAAGAGTGATTAAAATTGATCGTAAAGAACGAACGCAAAGAAGAAGAAGAATATCTTTTTATTGTTCTTATCAACCAAATTAACCACTCATTGTGATCTGTGTGGTTTGTTCTTATTAACCACTCATTGTGATCTGTGTGGTTTGTTCTTATCAACCAAATTAACCACTCATTGTGATCTGTGTGGTTTGTTCTTATCAACCAAATTAACCACTCATTGTGATCTGTGTGGTTTGTTCTTATCAACCAAATTAACCACTCATTGTGATCTGTGTGGTTTGTTCTTATCAACCAAATTAACCACTCATTGTGATCTGTGTGGTTTGTTCTTATCAACCAAATTAACCACTCATTGTGATCTGTGTGGTTTGTTCTTATCAACCAAATTAACCACTCATTGTGATCTGTGTGGTTTGTTCTTATCAACCACATTAACCACTCATTGTGATCTGTGTGGTTTGTTCTTATCAACCAAATTAACCACTCATTGTGATCTGTGTGGTTTGTTTTTATCAACCACATTAACCACTCATTGTGATCTGTGTGGTTTGTTCTTATCAACCACATTAACCACTCATTGTGATCTGTGTGGTTTGTTCTTATCAACCAAATTAACCACTCATTGTGATCTGTGTGGTTTGTTTTTATCAACCACATTAACCACTCATTGTGATCTGTGTGGTTTGTTCTTATCAACCAAGTGAACTGCTGTTTGGGATCTGTGATTTATGCTGAGAACATGTGGATGTTGGTTGCTTTCCTGTTAGGTGCCTGCACCATGTAGAAGAGACACATCCTAATTTTTACCACATTTGATTCCCTCTAGTTCATTCTTCTGATGACACATATAAATAGAACATTTTCCAGACTTTTCTTTCATATTTTAGAGAGTTGTTTCACTCTTAGTTCTAGTGGATGCAATTCACAAAATAAGCAATCTTCTACTCCACAGGGATCTTAGATATCATATTCATACAGTCTCATACACTGAAGAAGAATGAATTGACTTTTTTCCAGCCAAGATTAGTGTTAGACTATTTTGCGCCCCAGACATCGCAAAATTTTCGTTTTCTACTCAATATTTTGTTTTCTACTCAATATTTTGTTTTCTACTCAATATTTTGTTTGACTCAATGTTCACACTCTGAGCATAATAACCACTAGTAGTCAGTTGCAACTTTGTAAGTTTGTAGATAACAATCATTTTTTTCAATAAAACTAGATACAATTCATAAAAATGGGTTTAAAAAACAAAGTAAACAACAGTATAATTGAGATATAAGTAACAAAAAAGTAAAGGAACTCTTTCATACCTTGTGATATATAGGGCAATACAGTGTTAGGCCTGTATTATTCATTGACCGTCGGCACACGATGGGTGATGTGGTCAGTATCATGCTGGCCGCCTTTACTTTCCCAGAGCATGTCTGGTATCCAGTTGAGGCTGGGTCGACCTGAGAGCTGTCGCGCTCGGGAAAAATTCCACGCACACTGCGGGAGTTGAACCCGGACCACCAGCCTTGAGAGCGAGTTCACTAACAACTGCGCTACCGCGACTCTCAATTGAGATATGCGCTATGAAAAAACTAACCAATATTTATTTTGGCAACAGTTTTGATGAAATCTGTGGTTGATGTTCTACCATACTGACACTCTGAATTCCACACCCTAAGGCAGTAGTCTCGCTTGACTAATCTTAGCAACACTCCCTGCTACCAGCAAATAGTAATGTCTTCAGCAGAAGAATTCAACTGTAGGCCCCATGTAAAATATAATAGTACAAGAGGAATATTATGAAATGTATATCCAGTTGTGGCCTGACTCTTTTCAATCTTCAAAATGGAGGAACAAGATGGCTACATGTATCCCAAACACAGATGAAGGTTACAATGAGAATGTTAGATAAAGAAGGGCTAAAGTCAAAGGATTGATGTCATTGCACACAGAGTGTTACCCCATATAGCTTGGTCGCTCTACACAGAAGTGACACGCCACCAGCAAAGAGTATTCCACAAAGCATGAACTCAGTTGATTCTGCAACAATCTGCTCTAAGGGCTCTGGAAAAAATGCATTTGGGAACAGAACAGCTAGAACCGGATTTGAAGCCACGACCTTCGGATCGCAAGACAAAGGCATAACTACTTTGTCACAGCGACCCCCAAGAATGTTAGATGGTATAGGTTCAAGAAATAGCCTGGCAAGCACTAAATTAGAACCCACAGGGGGAAAGTAGAGAAGAGACGACTTAAGAACTCTGGATGAAGAAAAGTCAAAGAAACAAGATTCTTATGAACATAATAAAGTAACAGTAAAATTACAATGGATAAAAGATGGAGAATATCAGGTGCAACCATATGCTCTACAGGTAACACACAAAATAAATAATGAAGAAAAATAAGTAGACCCTATACATGTGTTGTGATTTTCTCATACTTTATTTTGACAGTGCTCCAAATGTGGGAAGCCCTTCTCTATGTCCCAGCTAGAGAACTTCAGAGATGTAACCCTCTGTGTCTTCTGTCGACTAGCAAATCCTGAGACACCATGGCTGACACTCAACGAATCAATAGATACCACTTTTCATTAAATATCTCTTCATTTGATTGTTGTATTGTATTACTTTATTGATAAGTAAACCATCTTTAGACAGTATGTTAGCGTATATGTGGTGCCTGATCTGTGTCAGTTAATATGTTTTTTTATATATGTGTATAACAATGGCCAGCAGGAGAACATTTGTTATTCCTAAAAGTATACTACAAGTGAGTTGAGAAGCGAGGAAAGTCGACACAAATGCCAGAAACAGGTATATCAGAGTGAGAAGAAAGCATCATTGAGTTCTTTGTCTCAGGAGACAATAGGTTTTGAGTCACATAGTTTCTTCTGTGCTGAATCACGTCTAGTGTGGATGAAATGGCATATTCTGGAGTGGCAGTCATTGCCACAGTAGCTGTAGGTGAAACTGGAGCTGGTACATAGGAAGGTCTCTCTGCGTTATCTGTTGCCTTCATTTGCGACGGTGTTTTTTTCTCTTTTCTTTTGAGCCATCCCAATCTGCGCTCTCCATGCCTGTCTGTCTTTGGTCAACGCTCCCAATTTGCCGGAAATATGAACACAAAAAATTTTTAAACATGGACTAGAGCCCAGTTTCTAACTTCAAATCTCCATATCCTCTGCAACAGAGTGTAGCCATTAGTCTCCAATCATGCACACGCAAAGCTTCTGTGATGAATGAACTTACTTCCCTTAGATAGTTCTGCACAATCTCTGCTAAAATGAGAACAGATTTAAATATCTCGGTTCACTGATAACAGAGAGGAAAATGAGAACAGATTTGAATATCTCGGTTCACTGATAACAAGAGGAAATGAGAACAGATTTGAATATCTCGGTTCACTGATAACAAGAGAGGGAAAATGAGAACAGATTTGAATATCTCGGTTCACTGATAACAGAGAGGAAAATGAGAAAGATTTGAATATCTCGGTTCACTGATAACAAGAGAGGGAAAATGAGAACAGATTTGAATATCTCGGTTCACTGATAACAAGAGGAAAATGAAGAACAGATTTGAATATCTCGGTTCACTGATAACAAGAGAGGGAAAATGAGAACAGATTTGAATATCTCGGTTCACTGATAACAAGAGAGGGAAAATGAGAACAGATTTGAATATCTCGGTTCACTGATAACAAGAGAGGGAAAATGAGAACAGATTTGAATATCTCGGTTCACTGATAACAAGAGAGGGAAAATGGATGAAGGAAATTAATATAAGAATATACATAGACTTAAAGAACAATTCAACAACTAAAAGCAGTATGAGTTAAAACTAATAGAAATACACAGACCAGAATACTAAGAGAATGCGTATTCCCAGTGACAACGTATGTGTGGGGGTATCTGTGGCTGAGTGGTTAAGCCCTTTGCCTTCCGAGTCGAAGGTCGTGGGTTCAAATCTGGACCGCGCCGTTCTGTTCATGAGCACAGTTTTTTTCCAGAGATCCCTAGGATTGTTGAGTGCCATTTCTGCTGAAAGGGACCGAGCCATATGGGGTAAAAGCCGGTGCAATGAAGTCAATCCTTCGGCTTTAAAACCTTTTAAAACGTATGTGTGTGAAACATGGACATTTAATACGGAAGTGAAAGGGCATAGATGTGCTTTTGAATATCAGTGTTACGGTAGAGTTCTCTTGTATAACATGAACTGAGAAGAAAACAAATAGATCTATTCGGAAAGAACTTTAAAAAATCAAAGGAAGCTTGCTGATGTTACAAATAAGATGAACACACGAAAAGTTCAACATTTATTTTAGTGTCCTCATCCAACAGGAAGTTGTGACGAGAACGAAGAAGCATCCCCTTATCGATATTCAGCTCCCCGACAATAAATCCCGTTAATGCAAGTCCTTCTGCGCTCTCATCGCCGAAAACAACCGCATGCCCAGCACAGTATATCCACATAAGCCTCTGGAGGTTGGAAATCTCAATAGACGACACGCACTCATACCGCAACATGCCATTTTGGACTTTCTGAAGCATCGACTCATTCATACACATATACAACAAAGGAAATCTGACCAACAATGGCGGAATGCGGGAGGGCCATTTAGAATCAAGACTGTTTGATTCTGGACACAACTTTGCTAGCGCATTTCCGCCATGTTTGGTCGGGTATTTTGAGGTTTCGTTTGCCGAGATACTGAGTTAGTGCTTGAGCAACGCTGTGAGCTATGAATGTCACATGGAATGTTTTTTGCTGTGTCAACCGTGCGTTTGTTGTGATTGTGGGTATTCAGAAAATAGCGAACACAGGTTATGACGAACCATCTCAATCTTCCGTATATGGAGTTTTTCCTGTGTAGAAAGCTGGATTTTTGTCGTGATTGATGTTGCCTTCGATATGAATTGCAATTCAAGTGATGAACAGTTTTGTGTTGACACTTTAGTGACGGCCATAAGCATTAATGCGGTGCTGGTTGCTTTTGTGGCGGTACGGCTGTTTCATTCTGGAATTAGTTCACGACATGGGAGACAGTTGTTAGCATTTCGTGTGATTTTCGTTGGCACAAGAACGGAGTAATTATGATGTGACCCGTTGCAGTGAAGTTGAAACCGTACATTTGAACTATGAACAACAAAGGCACCAGTAAAATGAGTTCAAGAGAGCCACTGGGCGCCTACTGCTAGCATAAATGGACCTGTCGTTACTGCCTGTAGTACCGTTTTTTAGGGCGGTGTAGAACAGGTGGGACGTGAGCCTGAGGAATTTAATGGCCGCATGGCTAGTGCAGTCGCCTCGAAGCTATTCAAGTTACGATTGTTCATTTATGCCTACAACAGAAACAAATTCCTTGACCATACTGTGAATTGAACACATATCTCCCGTATAGAGCCGCGCTCTAATCCATTCTGCCAGAAGCTCCTCCTTCTTGCATAGATCAACGAATATGTCCAGATTGTACAGGGTGTTCAAGATAATTGCAGCCCGTGAATGGAGCTAATCTGGCATATATGTATGGAAATGGGTAGGTTCAGTTATGACGTAGTATAGGTCAAGGTTGTGTGACGGTGTGTAATTGTAGTGCGGGAAGGGGCGATAACAAATGTGACGTAGGACAAGCTAGTCAGAACCGGTTTAAATAGTAAATAAATACAACTCAATTTGTACCTGGCAACTTTCGAATTGTCAATGGGGCTGCAATTATCTTGAACTTTACAAAAAGTATATTTGTTGATATAATATTCCGTGTATTCTACGTGTTTAGTCTATTTATTATTTGTCGTATCACGCAGTCTACAATAAGGAGGAATGTGCAAGACAAGACTTTCATAACTGACTTGACGTAGCGTCTCTCCAATGAATGTCTACATGTCTATAAAAAGTAGAAATATGGGAGACATTTTTTCATAACTGATTTGACTAATTCCCTAAAATAAGTCTCTGTCTTAATAAGTATAATATAAGCATACTTTCTGGATTTCCGAAATTCATTAAGTTGTCTGATACTTTAATATTCTTGAAAATTATTTTTCATTTTTCGGGGATCCTTTTTTAGTTATATTCTGTAACTTGGGTATATACTTTTTTAAAACATCTATCAAAGCTAAAAAACACGAAGGCTCTCTTTCTTTAACGTTTATCGATTTAGTTGATATCAATTTATTTCTGAATACTATTTTATCGGGCCTTCTTATTAATATTTATTAAATTGTTTTTCTATTTGATAAATCTGGTTACCAAGGTTACAAACATTATTTTATTTTGTTTTTTCCCCCTTTTCCCTGTCTTGTCTCGGAGTAAACTGGGGACTTTTCCGATTTCTCAGTCTTGTCTCGTAGTAAACTGTGGCTTTTACTGTATTTCCCCTTTCTTGTCTCGGTAGAAAACTGGGCTTGATACTGCATTTTCCAGTCTTGTCTCGGAAAACTTGGACTTGATTTCACCCATCTTGTCTCGGAGTAAACGTGGACTTGATCTTCCCTCAGTCTTGTCTCAATAAACGGGGATTTTCTCCCCTTCCGCCCCTTTCTCTATAAACTGTGGATTGTTCGCGCTTCCAGTCTTTCTCGGAGAAAATTGGGGACTGATACGTACCTCAGTCTTTTCCGTAGAAATCAAGGCAAAGATGGAAACAGTTTTAAATGGGGAAAAATTAAAAAGATATAAAAAAACCAAACCAACGTTTCTGCAAGACCGGGAACAGAAAAACAGAAAACAAAATTCTAAAACATGAACTAAAAATGTTTGCATAAAGATACTGGCATACGTACCCGTTAGCATCCTAATGAAACCAAACTTGGACTTTTACTGCCATTTCCCAGTCTTGTCCGGTATAAACCTTTTTTGGACTTTTTTTTTAAAAACGGGGCAAACTTAAAGTCTTGTCTGGTGGCTTGGACTTGTTACTGCCACTTCTCAGTCTTGTCTCTTTAGAAACTGGGGACTTGTTACCCCATTTATCTTTCTCAGTAAACGTCTTTTGCACTTCTAGTCTTGTCTCGTAGTAAACTGTGGACTTGTTACCGACTTTTGTCTTGTCTGTAAACTGGGGACTTGTACCCCACTTTTTCCTTGTCTGGGTTCTGTGGACTTGCCCGCCATTTCTCAGTCTTTCCGGAACCGGGGGATTTGTACGCATTTTCCATCTTGTCCTAGTAACTGTGGACTTGATACTGCATTTCCAGTCTTGTCTCTATAAATGGGATTGTTACTGCACTTCTCAGTCTTGTTCAGTAAATTGGATTGATATTACTTCTCGTCTTGTCTCGGTAGAAAACTGTGGACTTACTGTCACCCAGTCTTGTCTCGGTAGAAAATGGGGACTTATCTTCACTTCTCAGCTTTCTCTAAACTGTGGACGAAAATTACTTCTCGTCTTTCTCTGTAAAACTGTGGATTTGATACTGTCACCTCAGTCTTGTCTCTATAAAACGGGACTTGATACCGTTTCCAGTCTTGTCCGATAACTTTGGACTTGATTGCACCTCATCTTGTCCAAAACGGGGGCTTGATGATTTTAAAAACCCATTGTTCCGGTAGAAATTGGGACGATACTTCCTTCTCAGTTTATTCAGAAACGGGGACTTGATGCTGCCTTTAGTTTGTTTTGGTAGAAAATTGGATTGAACTGCACTTCTCAGTCTTGTCCTAAAAACTTGGACTTGTCTGTGTTTCTTTCTTGTCTCGGTAGTAAACTGTGGATTTTACTGCGACTTCTCAGTTTTGTCTCGGTAGTAAACTGTGGATTGATATGCCTTCAGTCTTTTTTGGGAAAACTGTGGTTTTGATCCGACTTCTAGTCTTTCTCGTAAAAAATGTGGACTTTTTACTTCATTCAGTCTTGTCTCTGAAAACTGGAGATACTGTCATTTCCCGTCTTGTCGTAAAACTGTGGTTTTTAACTTACTTCTCAGTCTTGTCTAAAAATTTTTTGGGACGATTGATTTCCCAGTCTTGTCTCGGAGAACTGTGGATTTTTCTTATTTCCCAGTCTTGTCTCGGTAGAAAACTGTGGACTTGTCTTCCCTTCTGGTCTTGTCGCGGTAAAAAACTGGGGAAAATTTTCGGACTTCCAGTCTTTCCGGTAAAACTGTGGAAAATTTTTGGGTTCTCTTTCTTTCTGGTAGAAAACTGTGGATTGTCTGTCACTTCTGTCTTGTCTTTGTAAACGGGGACTTGTTGCGCTCAGTCTTGTCTCGGTAAAAACTGGGGACTTGTCTGCTTTCCCAGTCTTTCTCTTCTGGGTTTATATGTTTCTAGTCTTGTCTTTAAAATGGGGATTGATATTTTGGTTTGTTTGTTCGTGTGTGGATTGATATTCCTTTAGTCTTGTCTCGTAGTAAACCCGGGGACTGATACGCGCCTTTTTTGTCCGGTAGTCCGGGCTTGATCTGTCACTTCGTCTTTCTGTAGTAAAGGGATTTATACTGCTTCTCAGTCTTGTCCGGTGTCGGGGACTTGATCTGCTTTCTAGTTTGTCTCTTATAAACTGGGGATTTGATACTGTCACTTCTCAGTCTTGTCTCGGTAGTAAACTGTGGACTTGTCTGCGTTCTAGTCTTGTCTCGGTATAAATTGGACGATCTGTCACTTCTCAGTCTTGTCTGGTATAAACGTGGACTTGATACGTCAGTTCTCTTCTTGTCTCGGTATAAACTGGACTTGATACTGTGATTTCTCGTCTTGTCTCGAGAAACTGTGGACTTGATATGGGTTTCCCAGTTTTGTCTTTTTCCCAAACTGTGGACTTGATACTGTCTTTTCCAAATTTGGTTTTTTCCCCAAACGGGGACTTGAAACTGTCCTTCCCCAGTCTTGTCTTTTTTAAAATTGGGATTGATAATGCCTTTCCAGTCTTGTCCTTTCCCAAACTGGGGGACTTGTCTTCACTTCTCAGTCTTGTCTCTTTCAAATGGGGATTTGATCTGCACCTCTGGGTCTTGTCTCGGAAATTAGGGATAGATTATGCAGTTCTTAGAGGTGTTTCTCTTTTTCACAATTTTTGGGGAGAACATTCAGAATATCGAAATTTTCATCTGTTTCCTGTTTTTTTTCCTTCTTCAGCCGTGTTTCAGGGAATTTAAAAAAGGACTCACGACTGTTTGACAAACCAAACATACCAGGACCATTTTACGACTACGCCATTAAAAAACCGGATAAAGTGGTTTTAAAAAAAAAAAGATAATTTAATCCACGGGACGGGCGAGAAAACGGTCCCCCGTTTATTATAGGAAAAAACTTTGTTTCCAAAATGGGGAAAAAAAGGTTTTTAAAAAACATTGTCATTCAAAGTCGAAAAAAAAGCTGTAAAATAAAATTGTCATTAAAATCAGGAAAAAAAGCTGTTAAAAAAAATTGTCGGGCAAAGTCCGGGGAAAAAAATGTAAAAACCATTTCAGTTTCAAAGTGGGGAAAAAAATAAAATAACCATTGTGTTAAGTCGGAAAAAAGCTGTAAAATAATTATTAGTTAAAGTCAGGAAAAAAAGTGTAAAATAAACCATTTAGTTCCCAAAGTCAGGAAAAAAAACCCAAAAAAACCATTTCAGTTTAAAAACAGGGAAAAAAAACTGAAAAAACCTTCATTCAAACAGGAAAAAACACCCAAAAAATAAATTGTCATTAAGGGCGGGAAAAAAAGCTGTAAAAAAAACCATTGTCGTTAAAGTCAGGAAAAAAAGCTGTAAATAAATTTTCAGTTAAATCAGGAAAAAAAACTGTAAAATAACTTTATAGTTCAAAGTCAGGAAAAAAAAATTTAAAAAAACCATTGTGGGGTTAAAATCGGAAAAAAAACTGTAAAATAACCATTGCAGTTCAAAGTCAGAAAAACAACGTAAAAAAAATTATCGTTTAAAATCGGAAAAAAATGAAAAAAACATTTCAGTTCCAAAATCGGAAAAACAACAAAAAAAAACCCTTGTCAGTTAAACAGGAAAAAAAAGCTTAAAATAACCTTTCGTTCAAAGTCGGAAAAAAAATGAAATAATTTGTGTTCAAAACAGGAAAAAAACTGAAAATAACCTTTTCGTTCAAAGTCAGGAAAAACAAACTGTAAAATAACTTTTGTCAGTTCAAAGTAGGAAAAAAAAACCAAAAAAAACCATTATCGTTAAAATCAGGAAAAAAGCTTTAAAAATAACTTTCGTTTAAAATCAGGGAAAAAAGCGAAAATAACTTGTCGTTAAAGCGAAAAAAATGTAAATAACCCTTTTTTCCCAAAAACAGGAAAAACAAACTTTAAAAATAATATTGTAGTTCAAAGTAGGAAAAAACAACTGTAAAATAAATTACGTTCAAAGTAGGAAAAACAAAAATAAATCCAATCGTTAAAATCAGGAAAAAAAGTTTAAAAAAATTTATTGCCAGTTCAAATCAGGAGAAAAAAAATGTAAAATAACCATTGCGCCCAAATAGGGAAAAAAAAACGTAAAATAAAGCATTTCAGTTCAAAGTCAGGAAAAAACGTAAAAAATTTGAGCAAAGTCAGGAAAAAAATTTAAAATAACTAGTATTCAAACAGGAAAAAAGCTGTAAAATAACTATTGTCAGTTAAGCCCAAAAAACAAGCTGTAAAAATAACCATTATCATTAAAATCGGGGAAAAAAGTGTAAAATAACAAGGGATTCAAATCGGAAAAAAAAGCTAAAAAAAATTATTGTCGTTTTCAGGAAAAAAAACAAAATAACATTTCAGTTCAGTCAGGAAAAAAAAGTGGAAAAAAAACCCTTATCGTTCAAACAGGAAAAAAAATTAAAAAAAACTGTTGGATTATGGGGGAAAAAATTAAAAAAATTTGTCAGTTCAAGTCAGGGGAAAAAACAAGCTTGGAAAAAATTTGCGTTAAAAATCAGGAAAAAAAAGCTTAAAAAAACTTTTTAGTTAAAGTCAGGAAAAAAAGCTGTAAATAACCATTATCAGTTAAAAGGAAAAAAATTAAAATAACCCTTTAGTTCAAAATCGGAAAAAAAGCTGTAAAAAATATTTCAGTTCAAAGTCAGAAAAAAAGTTAAAATAACTATTGTCAAAGGTTCAAATTGAAAAAAGTTAAAATAACCCTTATCAGTTAAAATCCGGAAAAAAAGCTGTAAAAAAAACCATTTAGTTCAAATAAAGGAAAAAAGTGTAAAATAATATTTCAGTTAAAGTCAAAAAAAAACTAAAATAACTATTGGAGTTCAAAGTGGGGAAAAAAAGCTAAAAAAAAATTATTTGTTAAAATCGGAAAAAAAAGTTAAAATTTTTGTAGTTAAAAAATCAGAAAAAAAAGCTGAAAAAAACCATTTCAGTTCAAAATCAGGAAAAACAAGCTGTAAAATAACCATTATCAGTTCAAAGTCAGGGAAAAAAAATGAAAAAAAACATTATGGGGTTTAAAGTCAGGGAAAATGTAAAATAACTATTTCGTTAAAGTCAGGAAAAAACTGTAAAATAACCAATCAGTTCAAAGTCAGGAAAAACAAATGTAAAAAACCATTATATTAAAGTCAGGAAAAAAAGTGAAAATAAAATTTTCAGTTTAAAATCGGAAAAAAAGCCAAAATAACATTGGGGTTAAAATCAGGAAAAAAAAAACTGTAAAAACATTGTCAGTTCAAAGTCAAAAAACAAGCAAAATCCATTTCAGTTCAAAGTCAGGAAAAAAAACCCCAAAAAAACCATTTTCGTTTAATCGGAAAAAAGCCAAAAAACATTTCGTTCAAACAGGAAAAAAAGTGGAAAAATTTTGGGGGTTCAAACAGGAAAAAAATGTAAAAAACTTTTTCAGTTGTCAGGAAAAAAGTGAAATAACATTTCTTCAAAGTCAGGAAAAAGTGTAAAATAAATTTCAGTTTAAGTCAGGAAAAAAATGAAAATAACCATTATCAGTTCAAAGTCAGGAAAAAAAGCTGTAAAAAAACTATTTCAGTTTAAAATCAGGAAAAAAAGCTGTAAAATAACTATTGAGTTCCCAAATCGAAAAAAACTGTAAAATAACCAACAGTTCCAAAATCGGAAAAAAAACTGTAAAAAAACCATTTCGTTCAAAAAAGGAAAAAAAGCTGTAAAATAAATTATCATTTTTAAAGTCGGAAAAAAAAGCCGAAAATAACTTTTTTGTCGTTTCAGGAAAAAAAAACTGAAAAAAACATTCTTAAAATAGGAAAAAAAGCTTAAAAAAAATTATTAGTTAAAATAGGGGAAAAAAACTGAAAAAAACATTTCGTTCAAAGTCAGGAAAAAAAAATTTAAAAAAACTATTAGTTCAAAGTCAGGAAAAAAAGCTGTAAAATAACTATTGGCAGTTTTAAAGTCAGGAAAAAAAGCTGTAAAAAAACTTTTTAGTTCAAAATCAGGAAAAAAAAGCTGTAAAATAACCCTTGCAGTTCGGGGCAGGAAAAAAAACTGTAAAATAATATTTCAGTTAAAATCAGGAAAAAAAATGTAAAATAACATTGTCAGTTCAAAGTCAGGAAAAAAACAAAATAACATTGTCAGTTCAAAGTCAGGAAAAACAACTGTAAAAAATAACAATTTCAGTTAAATGGGGAAAAAAGCTGTAAAAAAAAATTTCAGTTAAAGTCGGAAAAAAACTGTAAAATAACTTATGTTAAAGTCAGGAAAAAAAAAAATTAAAAAAACATTTTGTTCAAAGTCAGGAAAAAAAGCAAAAAACCATTGTCAGTTCCAAAATCAGGAAAAAAAAAGCTTTAAAAAAACTATTGTCGTTTAAAATCAGGAAAAAAAAACCCGTAAAATAACTTTGTCTTAAAATCAGGAAAAAAAACGAAAAAAAACCATTTCGTTAAAAATCAAAAAACAAAAAAATGTAAAAAACTATTGTTTAAATCAGGAAAAAAAATGTAAAAAAACCTTTCAGTTCAAAGTCAGGAAAAAATGTAAAATAACTTTCGTTTGTCGGGGAAAACAAGCTGTAAAAAAACATTGCAGTTAAAGTCGGAAAAAAAAATGGAAAAAAAAACCATTTTCGTTCAAAGTCGGAAAACAAACTTAAAAAAACATTTTAGTTCAAAATGGAAAAAAAGCTGAAAAAAAACCATTATCAGTTTGTCAGGAAAAAAGTTTTAAAAAAAACCATATCGTTAAAGTCGGAAAAAACTGAAATAACATTGTCAGTTAAAGTCAGGAAAAAATAATGTAAAATAACCTTTTGTTCAAAGTCAGAAAAAAAAAAATAACCATTGTCAGTTCAAAGTCGGAAAAACAAGCTTAAAATAACATTTCAGTTAAAGTCAGGAAAAACCAAGCTGTAAAATAAACATTTCAGTTCAAAGTGGAAAAAAAAGCGAAAAAAAACATTGTAGTTAAAATCAGGAAAAAAAACTGTAAAATAACCATTACAGTTCAAATCAGGAAAAAAATTAAAATAACTTTTTCAAAGTCAGGAAAAAAAAAGCTGAAAAAACATTTTTGTTCAAATTAGAAAAAAAACTGAAATAACATTTAGTTAAAGTCAGGAAAAACAAGCTGTAAAATAACCATTATAGTTCAAATCAGGAAAAAAAGCTGTAAAAAAACTTTAGTTCAAATCGGAAAAAAAAGCTGTAAAAAAACTATTGTCAGTTCAAAATCAGGAAAAAAAAAACTGTAAAAAAACTTTTTCCAAAAATAGGAAAAAAAGCCAAAATAACCATTTCAGTTCAAAGTCGGAAAAAAGGGAAATATCATTTTCAGTTCAAAATCAAAAACTGAAAAAAACCATTGTCGTTGTCAGGAAAAACAAGCGAAAAAACATTTCGTTTAACGGAAAAAATTAAAAAAATTGTCATTCAAATGGGGAAAAAAAGTTAAAATAACCATTATAGTTCAAAGTCAGGAAAAAAAGCTGTAAAATAACATTTTTCAGTTAAAGAAGGAAAAAAAGCTGTAAAATAACATTTCAGTTCAAACAGGAAAAAAAGGGAAAAAAACTATTCATTCAAAATCAGGAAAAAAGTGAAAATAACTTGTCAGTTCAAAGTCAGGAAAAAAAAGCTTAAAATAACTTGTCAGTTCCCAAAATCAGGGCAAATGTAAAAAAACCATTTTCATTCAAAATAGGGAAAACAACTGTAAAAAAAATTTTCAGTTAAAAATCGGAAAAAAAACAAAAAAACTATTT
This sequence comes from Arion vulgaris, assembly GCA_020796225.1. Taxonomy (NCBI): domain Eukaryota; kingdom Metazoa; phylum Mollusca; class Gastropoda; order Stylommatophora; family Arionidae; genus Arion; species Arion vulgaris. The sequence goes on from CM036760.1 coordinate 66,199,675, forward strand.
CGTTCAAAGTCAGGAAAAAAAAACTTAAAAAAACTATTTTAGTTCAAAATCAGGAAAAAAGTGTAAAATAACCATTTCAGTTAAAATCAGGAAAAAAAAAACCCAAAAAACCATTATCAGTTAAAATCAGGAAAAAAAACTAAAAATAACCATTCAGTTAAAGTCAAAAAAACAAAGTAAAATAACATTGCAGTTCAAAGTCAGGAAAAAAAAAGCTGTAAAAAAACATTGGGTTCAAGTCGGAAAAAAAACAAAATAACATTTGTTCAAAGTCAGGAAAAAAAAGCGTAAAAAAACATTTATTCAAAGTCAGGAAAAAAAGTTTAAAAAAACCTTTTCGTTTGGTCAGGAAAAAAGGGGGGAAAAAAACCCCATTAAAATCAGGAAAAAAGCTTTAAAAAACATTTCAGTTCAAAATCAGGAAAAACAAAATTAAAATAATTTTTCAGTTTAAAAGTCGGAAAAACAAACTGTAAAAAAAAATTAAAACAGTTTAAAATCCAGGAAAAAAAAGCCAAAAAACCCCAAACAGTTCAAAGTCGGAAAAAAAGCGTAAAATAACCATTATCAGTTCAAAGTCAGGAAAAAAAAGCGTAAAATAACAGTATTCAAAATGGAAAAAAAAATGAAAAAAATTTTTGGGTTAAAATGGAAAAAAAAAGGAAAAAAACTATTCGTTCAAAACGGAAAACAATTTAAAAAAACTATTATCATTCAAACAGGAAAAAAAGTTAAAATAACATTCAGTTCAAAGTCAGGCCTGAAAAAACATGGCAGTTCAAAATCAGGAAACAAGCCAAAATAACTTTTTCAGTTAAAGTCAGGAAAAAAAAGCTGTAAAAAAACCATTGTCAGTTCAAATAGGAAAAAAACGTAAATAACTTTTCAGTTCAAACAAAAAAAAAGCTTAAAAAACTTTTTCGTTCAAAGCGAAAAAAACTGAAAATAACCAATTTTATTCAAAGTCAGGAAAAAACCTTAAAAAAACCTTTCAGTTGTCAGGAAAAAAAATTTTTAAAAAACCATTTCAGTTAAAATCGGAAAAAAAATTTCCATTATAGTTCAAAGCGGGAAAAAAATTAAAATAACTTTTCAGTTCAAAGCGGAAAAAAACGTAAAAAAAATTTGAGTTCAAATCAGGAAAAAAGCTGTAAAAAATTATCGTTAAAAATCAGGAAAAAAAAGCTTAAATAACCCTTATCAGTTCAAAATGGGGAAAAAAGCTTAAAATAAACCCTTTCAGTTAAAGTAGGAAAAAAGCTTAAAATAACCATTATCAGTTCAAAGTCAGGAAAAAAAGCTGTAAAAAACCATTATTGGTTAAAGTCAGGGGAAAAAAACTTAAATCCCTTACAGTTAAAGTCAGCAACTGTAAAATAACCTTTTAGTTCAAAGTGGGAAAAAAAACTAAAAAACCCTTGTCAGTTCAAAGTCAGGAAAAAAAGTTAAAAAAATATTGTCATTCAAATAGGGAAAAAATATAAAAAAACCTTTCAGTTAAATCGGAAAAAAGTAAAATAATCATTCAAGTCAGAAAATAAAATAAAAAAATATTAGGGGTTTAAAGTCGGGAAAAAAAATAAAAAAACCTTCAGTTCCAAAAGGAAAAAAGTTAAAAATCATTCAGTTCAAAATCGGCAACTTAAAAAAACCTTCTTAAAATCGGGAAATTTTTAAAAAACCATTTCGTTAAAGTCAGGAAAAAAAAAAAAATAACCTTTTGTTCAAAGTCGGAAACAAAATCCATTTCAGTTAAAGTCAGGGAAAAAAAAGCTGTAAAATAACCCTTTCAGTTCAAAATCCCCGGAAAAAATTTTTTAAAATAACATTACAGTTCAAAATCAGGAAAAAAAAGCGTAAAATAACCATTGCAGTTCAAAATCAGGAAAAAAAGGAAAATAACCTTATAAAATTCAAAATCAGGAAAAAAAGTGTAAAAAACCATTTCGTTGTCGAAAAAAAACAAAATAACCATTACAGTTAAGTCGGAAAAAAAAACTGTAAAAAACCCTTTACAAAACAGGGAAAAAAAATTTAAAAAAACATTTCAGTTCAAAAAAGGAAAAAAATTAAAATAACATTGTCAGTTTAAAATCAGGAAAAAATGAAAAAAACCATTGCAGTTAAAGTCAAAAAAAAAGCGAAAATAACTTGTCAGTTCAAAGTCAGGAAAAAAAAGCTGAAAATAAATTTCAGTTAAACAGGAAAAAAACTGTAAAATAACCATTTCGTTCAAAGTCCGGAAAAACAAGCGTAAAAATAATATTCATTCAAAGTCCCGGGAAAAAAATTGGTTTTTTTTCGTTAAAGTGGAAAAACGCTGTAAAATAACTATTTTCATTCAAGTCGGAAAAAAACTTAAAAAAAACCTTTCAGTTCAAATCAGGAAAAAGGGTAAAAAATAACCTTGTCCCTTAAAATCCCGGGAAAAACCTTAAAAAATATTCTTCAAAAGAAAAACAAAATGTAAAAAACTGAGCGGGAAAAAGGAAAAAAATTAAATAAAATATTGGGATTCAAAGAGGAAAAACAAATTAAAATAATATTGGCGTTAAAGTAGGAAAAACAAACGAAAATAACATTGGCAGAAAAGTCGGAACAAAATTAAAAAAACTATTGGCAGTTCAAACGGAAACAAAATTAAAAAAACCATTGCCAAATTAAATAGAAAAACAAACGAAAAAAAACTTTAGTTCAAATCAAAAAAAAAAAAAACTTAAAATAATTTCAGTTAAATCGGGACGGGGGTAAAAAAATTGGCAGTTCAAATCAGGAAAAACAAATGTAAAATAAATAGTCAGTTAAAATCCCGAAAAAAAAGCTGTAAAAATCCTACCGGAAAATAAAAATTTAAACTTTTTTCCTTAAATATTTTCCCCATCCCTTTTAAATTTTTTGGTTTCCTTTGCCCCCCGAATTTTCACCAATGAGAATTCTTTCGAAAAATCCCAACACATGCTAACCCCAATGTTTTATTCATCTTTCAAAGATTTTCCTCCAAGTAAAATTTCTCCCCAACTTCAAACAACCCCCTTTTTAAATTATTTGTTTTTTATCTGAAAAACTTTACCTGTGCCAATTTCTTCAAATGACACATCTTTCTTCCCATTTTAGGGACTTCCCTGGGCCCTACCCCAACCCCTTCGGTATATGTATTTTGGGGGTTTTTTTTCCCTCCCCTATTTGGCCCCGAAACCCCACACTGGCTGGATAAGATGATACTCAAAGATAAAATTATTTTTAAAATCAAAATCAATAAAGAATGGGAAAAGGGGATTAATTATTCTAAAACAAGAACAATGGGTGTTCCGAAGGGGGCCGATAATTAGAAAACATGTTTTTGAATCAAAACTTTAAAAATTTTTGGGTTACTTCCCGGTAGGTTACAATTACAACTTTGCAAAATGGAAATAAGCAGATTAGACCAGTGTACAATTTGTTCTCTTGTCTGCAACACTTCAAAGTTATCCCCTTTCCTGTAGCAGCATCCCTTTACAACATTGCCTTCCCTATTGCCCTCCCTGTAGAACCATAATCTCCACCCCATGTAGCGCCATTATCTACCTCCCTTGTAACACCATCATCTCCCTCCCCTGTAGCACCAGCATGTCCCTCTCCTGTAACACAATAGTTTCTCCACCCTGTAACACCATCATCTCCCTCCCCTGTAGCACCAGCATGTCCCTCCATGTAGCACCAGCATTTACCTCCCAGCAACACAATCATATCCCTTCCTTGTAGCACCATCCTTTCACGCCCTTGTAACAAAAACATCTCTGTAACACAATCATCTTCCCACTCTGTTGCACTAGCATTTCCCTCTTCTGTAGCTGCAACACTTCTGAGTTCTTTCCTTTCCTGCAGCAGCATCCTTTGAGAGCAACTCCCCATTAGCACCGGCATGTCCTTCCCTATACCATCAGCATCTCACTCCCCTGTAGCACCAACATCTCAATCCCTAGTAGGTGAAATACTTTAACGTTTTTCCCCTTCTCTGTGGCAGTACCCCCTGTGAGCACCTCCCTCCCCTGTAGCTACAACAGCACTTAAACCCGTACTGTCATCACTGAAGTAGATTCAAAGCGACAACAACGCAGAGCACAGTTTGCATAATTTACAAGATGACACTAAATTATTCACAACAAATGAAATGGCAAACGTTGCATAGGGCGGAGATTATTTGTCATATCTCGTTGAAATACCAATCGAACATTTCAGCAGCTGCTGTCACAGCAAATGTCTGGCTCTAGATACCATCTATCTGACTGAGTACATCATCTACTGGCAACTGCTAACGTAAATGTCTTGTACTGTTCTGTAATCAATTTCTCACGCTGAGTACGTGTTTTGGTTTCAATCGAAGATTGTGTTTATATCCATGATGACACGGTGAAAGCTGACTATCCATGATGACACGATGAAAGCTGAAAATAGTGGAGGAATTCCTTGATAACTTGAGATGAGGTTTTTATCGACATATATTGACAGATGTAGCATGTAGTTGAGATGGAGGGGGGTATAGATAGAGAGCAGAATATTGATTTTGTATGACATTTGTATATTTTGGGAATATCTAATACCGTCATTGGCGTCAATGTTTACAATTCATAGTTTTTAAAAGAAAAAATAACTCAATCGTCAGTTTGATCAGATTTAGCTCTAGTTTCGTGTAGAAAATAAGTCACAATTGACGACTAATTCTATCATATTATTATAATTTTCCCTGGAGAAGTTACCATAGATTAGTTCTGCAGAAGTAACTTAGCATTGTTCAATGTGTGGATAACAGGAAGCCGAAGTAGAAATAAACTATAAATAGTAACTAAACAGCATCAGCGTTGTCAAGTGGATAACAATAATTTGGCCTCTAAATAAATATAAACATTAACATAGTCTTAGTTAGTTTGTTCCTTTCGTGCCAAAGGCGGCACATAGGGCATAGGTTTTAAATCTCCATGTGATGCGGTTCGTTGCTAGCAGTTGTATGGTTTTACATCCCAATAGTTTACTTTCTTGTTGGATTGTTCTTCGAAGAGTGGTCTTTGGTCTTCCACGTTTTCTTTTCCCAACTGGTGACCACATAAGGACTTGTCGATTTAGTCTCTTTTCGTCTGATCTAAGAACATGACCTAAATATTTCCACCTTCATTTCCTTATAATATTTTATACGGGTTGTTGGTGTGTTCTATCTCTCACTGTGTTGTTAGAAACGAAATCACTCCATTTTACTATCATTCGGAGATCACATCTCAAGAAAATGACTTGGCTGTACACGCCTGGACATGCTGGAGTGCGGGGTAACGAGCGTGCTGACTCTCTTGCAAACAGTGCCCCGACTCAAGTGGGCAGAAGTGGACAGAGCCGATATCATCAATGCGGTACGCTCTCAATTGTGTGACACGGGCGGGTCTCAGACACTGGAACGAGTTCGAGAATTAGGCGTTAAGTTTGGACATGCCAGACAGTGTCATCTTCGTAGTAGAGAGAGAAGATATAGTAATCAACTTCTCATGGGTACTGTGAGCAAATGGACTTTGGGATGGCTGCTGCAACGGAGGACAGAGCACGAATGGGAATGCCCAATGTGCCATGACGTCGATAGCATAACATAACATAACATAACTCCATTTTACTTTTAATAATTTTCGGAGACATTTATTCTCAAAGCTGTCCAGTTTCTTATCAATTTTCTTTGTTGATTTCCAACTTTACAACCGTAGGTCAGTACAGGAATCATACATGACTTAAACAATTTAACTTTTTTGCATATCTAAGGTCTTGAGATTGCCAGATATTCGTTAATTTAGTGAAGGCACTAGCTGCTATAGCAATACGAAAGTTTATTTCTTTCATCGTGTCTCCGTTGTTTGACACTTTACTACCCAAATAACATAGTCTACTGGTTACATTTCTGAATTCAAATTAAAGTTTACTTTGGTCTCTTCCGGACACAATAACTCTTCAGTTGTCTCAGGTGAATATATGCTTATAGGTATGAAATAAAATTCGGTGACAAAGGAAAGGTAAACATGGGCACTAAATGGTAACGTCGTTCGATGTTTGAGCAAGATGGACCGAATTTGTAATATCCCTTCAATCTACTACAAGCATGTCGAACACTGGCTATCTTGTCTGTCTGCAATCAATTGAAAGAATAAAAGCAATAACCGTAGACAAATACTAAACTAGAAAACATCTTATAAACTCAGTGATCAAAGCAACAACGCCGACAACAAAGATAATAATAATGAGATCAAATACTAAACTAGAAAACATCTTATAGACTCAGTGATCAAAGCAACAACGCCGACAACAAAGATAATAAGGAGATCAAATACTAAACTAGAAAATATCTTATAGACTCAATGACCAAAGTGACAACGCCGACAACAAAGAGAATAATAAGGAGATCAAATAGTTTCTAGGCTTGAGTGAGGAGATCAAATAGTTTCTAGGCTTGAGTGAGATTTAAAAAAAAAGGTAGAGGGAAATTACGATGCCAACTTTGTGAAATACGACCCTTTCAATATAGACGGCAAACCCATACCAGAGCTTAGATACGCAGACGATACAGTATTATTATCCACCAGCAAAGAGAGTTTGGAAAACCTAATCATGACGACCAATAAACATAGTGAAGACCAACATCTATATTTGAATACACAAAAAATAAAATCATGTCAACTGACAAAGCAAAAGGCTCACCTAACAGCCAAGTAAACAATGAAGAACTCCAATGTGTAGAGAGCTACGAATATCTGGGCTCAATAATTAACAATAACGGTGACTGCTCCAAAGATGTCTCAAGAAGATTGGCAATAGCAATCAAGAAGTTAAACACAATGAAGAGCATGTGACAAAGCGCGAGCAAAATAATAAAATTAAAAATATTGAGAACATGCACTTATCCAGTGGCTACTTATAGTTGTGAATCATGGACCAATTCAGAAAACAAGAACGAAAATCCAGTACTTCGAAACTAAATGCTACAGAAAGATCCTACGAATACCATGGACAGAAAAAGAAAGAACACTGATGTCTTGAAAGAACTAAATGTTAAAGAGAATTGGCTGATAAACAACATACTATATAGAAAAATTACATACTTTGGTCACATTAAGCGTCACGAAGGCCTGGAAAGAACAATACTAGAGGGCAGGGTCCCAGGACGCAGAGGTAGACCAAGAAGAAGATGGCTACAAGATATTAAAGAAACCATGAATATGACCATCAACGAAGTGGGTGAACTGGCAAGAGACAGAGTGAATTTCAGATGTGCTGCAAAGAGAGCAACGTCCTATAAAGGACACGCAGCTTGATGATAATGAGAGGGAAATTAGGGGGTGGGGTATATTGAAAGCATAAATAAGAGAACATATTTTCAGCTAGACAGACAACACAGTCACTACTTAATTGAAAAAACTGAAGTAAAAACACGATGTGGCCGAATTATTATTTTTTTCTTCACGTTTGACAGCTTGAAAAATCTGGAGTTTCATACAATTTACACATTTTACTCAACTTCAGAACAGACCACAATGTCAAAATACATAGCTGTGCTCTAGGTAAAAATAAGAATGTGGACCAGAATGAGTTAATAGAAATGTTGAAGAATCTCTATGTGTTTATATAGATTCTGTTGTTCCTGTTTTTTCTGTAGTGTTATCTTACCATAGATATTCTGCGTCATCATCATCATCGTGTGCCATATTTGCTGACGTAGTGTACGAGTTTCCGGAAAAGTATGTCTTGAACATTGTATATCAGGCCGGCTATTTACTCTTTCCCCCACTTGTCTTCACTTAGGCTACTCATAATTTTTACTCCTTGCTTATCTTTGCCTCGTCCTCCATTTATTTTGTCTAATATCTCTATGTATTATGTGTGTCGTGTTCAGTGCTAATCTCATTGAAACAAATGTGTTTGAGTTCGAAACATTACACGATAACCTAAACTTGTTATCACTTTCTAGTTATTGTGATTTGTTTATAGCAATTTGTTTGTTTTTGTTAAAGTACGTCTTGTATCATATCTCACCACTACCCAGCATTCCTCCCTTCACGCGCAGTCACGCACATCGAACAATCAAGAGGAGACGAGTACAACACAGAGATGTCACCGACTGTGCAGTACGTCGATCACTCACCGGAGACAGACATTCAGAAGGCGCTAGCTTCGATAATTAAATGACAAAAGCTGAGCGCCAGGTAGGTTGCAACAACAAGAACTCTAGCATTGATATTGTATATATGTATACAATACCTGAGTGCCACAGAGCTCTGGACTTATTGATCGTGTATGGTGTATGAATGTTTGTGTTTCTGACATTACATAGTTTCTCTCTGTGATTCTACTTTGTATGGATTCTTCAACAGGTAAGAACAGTCAGGTAGGCAAATAGATTAATGTAGATACACAGGTAGATAGATATATAGCTAGGTAAACTGGCAGTAAGACAGGCAGGCTAGTAATATTGGAGTTTGGGTAGTAAGATTGTTAAAATTGGATGACAGAGACTTGTAGATTGCAGTAAGACTGTAGATTGGGAGTAAGACTTGTAGTTGAAGTAAGATTTAGTGAGATTTTGACAGTAAGACTTAGATTGACAGAAAGATTGATACAGTAAGACTGTAGATTGACAGTAATCTTGTAGATTGACAGTAAGACTAGTAGATTGACAGTAAGACTAGTAGATTGACAGTAAGACTGTAGATTGACAGTAAGACTGGTAGATTGACAGTAAACTGGTAGATTGACAGATAAGACTTGTAGATTGACAGTTAAAACTGGGTATTATCGAAACGAGTAAGACTTGTAGGTTGACAGTAAGACTGGTAGATTGGTAGAAAGATAAATAGGTTTGTGAGCATTCAGGGTGGATGTCAAAATGATGAACAGATAGAGAGATTGAAATATGAAAAGATAGATATGTACAAAAAGAGCCGAGTAGATACATATATCGATATATACATCGCCATTGTGTTGCCGGGCCAGCAAAAAGGAGCAAAGAATAGTAACACTGCGACCTACAAGGCATATGGTAAGAAACGATTAAGGTAGGGGACTAGGACAGCTATCCTAGTAAATAAAAAGCATCGCAGAAATCGGATATACTGGTTTACTTGTCGGCGCATAACCACCACAACGTACACTCGCTCTTAGGTTCAGATCCCATACAAATCGCAATGAATGGTTTAACAAGTGGTCGATACGGAGCGTTCGAAGAAAAAGATACAAACATAGCCAGACACATTGATACATTAGATATATGAATGTATAAAGAGAGTTTTGACTGAACTATTACATTATTCTGCAAAGCGATTGATTAATCAACATCGAACTGGCGTATTAGGCAGCTGGACGCTGTTCGATTTGTTGAGGCGGAGATCGGAGCAGCTAAAGACATGTCCGGAGTGCTATGTTGAAAGTCCTCAAATGATAAATGATGAACCTCTTCTGTTAGTTATTGAACAATTGTTACATTTTTTCTTGCCCTTTGACGATGTCTTTCAGTTCTCTTATCGACATATATTACTTGTATGTTAATTAAAGCCTCCACGAAACACTGTCATGTCGTTTACTCTGTTAACTGACTATTGTCGTTTACTTTGTTATAACTGACTATTTCGAGCTCTGTGTAGAATATATCAAACATCTTACTCTGACCACACCTGGTGACCACACCTGGTGACCACACCTGGTGACCACACCTGGTGACCACACCTGGTGACCACACCTGGTGACCACACCTGGTGACCACACCTGGTGACCACACCTGTGACCACACCTGGTGACCACACCTGTGACACACCTGGTGACCACACCTGGTGACCACACCTGGTGACCACACCTGGTGACCACACCTGGTGACCACACCTGGTGACCACATAAGGACTTGTCGATTTAGTCTCTTTTGTCTGATCTAAGAACATGACCTAAATATTTCCCCTTCGTTTCCTTATAATATTTGATACGGGTTGTTGGCGTGTTCTATCTCTCACTGTGTTGTTGGAAACGAAATCACTCCATTTGACTTTTAATAATTTTCGGAGACATTTATATGTACTTGAAGAAAACTCAAAATCGGGGCCGAAGCTACACTGTAAGTGATCTACCACTAACATTTTCTGCAAACAAAAAGAGACCGAGTGCATATCTGGCGCGTCCTAAATGAAAACAAGTTGATTAAAAATGACCAGTTTTCTAAAGACCCCGCAGACATCACAATATATTAACAAGATAACAGATTGTCAACCCTCACACAAGTAACATTATTGAATTGTCAGTTTGGGATATCTCTGTAGCAAGGAGGTAAGGTGCTTGCATGTCGCTACAAAGGTAATCGGTTCGCTCCCCCCGGGGAACGATTGAAATATATTTCGAGGGATCCTTGATGTCAATGTAAATGAGATCGAGTTCCTAGTCCTATCTGAGACGAACTATAAAACACAGGTCCCGTGTTCAGGTAGTTTAAAAATCGATAAAATTAGGCTGTGGCGCTGCTGCAAAGGCAAACTTATTTTAAAATATTTAATAAAAATCGTATAAAATGTTCACCGACAATTACATCGGGAACCTTCTATATCGCTACGGAGTGTGTGCCCTGTCGCAGAGACCTGCCTGAAAGGGATCTGAACACAAATGGTTAATCATAGAAGTGTAATGATAATGGCCCTATCAATCACTCAATGTCAGCTGACATCGTGTTTTGAAATCAACGAGCTCAGAAATCGAATATTTTTAGGAAAAGCATTGTTTTATCTACGATTGATTTTTCAAACTTACATTTTAAATAAAGACTGTTTATCGCGCATTTGACGTGATTTCTTCCTTACGGCATTTTCAAATTGGAACATTTATTTGTCTCTATTAGAAGTAAAATGTCCAGATTATTTAGTAATCTCCCACCACCCCCTCTCCAAACATCGTATAATGCCTACTTTGGTACACAAAGCAAATCTAGTTTCTGACAGAGCATAGGCACTAGCCTAGGGCACAGAGCAGACAAAGTTTCTGACAGTTTCTGATAGCCTAGGGCACAAACGTGTTCATAGCATTTTCCAACAAAATGTAATGTTTACTTACGTATTCCTTTCCGCTCCTGTGGAGCAAGGGCCTCATCAGTTGTTCATCACTTTTTCAGGTCTCTGTTTTTTTATGTCTTCCAAGTATAGTCCGGCATCCTTAAGTTCCTCAAGAAGATTTATGTCACCATGTGTTTTTAGGACGTCCTATTTTCCGTTTTCCTTGAGGCTTCCACTCAAGTGCTTGCCTAGTCACACTGATACCGACAATTATCACACTGACGTGATACTAATTATTCATCTCTTGATGTTATCGCTCCCCCCATTTATATATATATATATATATATATCTTGCTCGTGTCAATGCCCCCCACCGTAATGGCTTTCAGGTCGACCTGGTCTCACTTGAGTGCCAGAGAAACACTAGCAAGTAAAGTCTGTGGACGTAATGCTGATCACATCGCCCGTTGCAGGTCCGTGTGGTGCCTGAGCCAGCTAGGGAAGCAAAGAATAGTACCACGGCGACCTACAAGGCATGTCATAAGAGGCGACTGATGTAGGGGACTAGGGAATCTAACCTAGTAAACAAAACAAACGTCGTAGAAATCGATTGTGCTCGTCAACTTATAGGCGCATAACTAGCACAACGTACAATCACTCTTAGACTTAGATCACATACAAATCACACAGAGTGGTTAACAAGTGGGATCACATACAAATCACACAGAGTGGTTAACAAGTAGGATCACATACAAATCACACAGAGTGGTTAACAAGTAGGATCACATACAAATCACAAGAGTGGTTCAAGTTGATCACATACAAATACACAGAGTGGTTAGACAAGTGGATCACATACAAATCACACAGAGTGGTTAACAAGTAGGGGTCACATACAAATCACACAGAGTGGTTAACAAGTTGGATCACATACAAATCACACAGAGTGGTTAACAAGTAGGATCACATACAAATCACACAGAGTGGTTAACAAGTGGGATCACATACAAATCACACAGAGTGGTTAACAAGTGGATCACATACAAATCACACAGAGTGGTTAACAAGTGGTCGATATGGTGTGTTGAAGAAGAAGAAGAAGATACTCGTAACTGTAATATGATTTTTTCTCCCGTTTGCCCTCCATGAAATCATGTGCAGTCATGGCTCCTAATGCTAATTGTGCGTGAAGACTTTCAGTCCTAATCACCAGAGTTCCTCGTTATTCAAGCGAGCATTATTCCGACTTCATAGGTGCTTGTAAATGAAATACCCAAGTAAAGGATCAGGGTCTCCTTTAGTCCAACAGCGTACCGTGTGCACAGCACTCAATATTCATCCAACTCAACAGCGTACCGTGGGCACACCGAGAAATGTTAACCCAAGTCAACAGCGTACCGTATGCACACCAAGCAATGTTAATCCAAGTCAACAGTGTACCGTGTGTACACCAAGCAATGTTAATCCAAGGCAATAGCGTACCGTGTGCACACCAATCAATGTTAATCCAAGTCAACAGCGTACCGTGTGCACACCAATCAATGTTAACCCAAGTTGGCCACAAACCGCTGCATTTTTATGGCACGCAGTTCAAACACCGTTTCAATCATTGAAGAAAACCGAAGAACTAGAGTCCATAGACGCAACGAATGTAAATTGTTAATTCAACATCAGGATCAGTAAGATGGAATAATATGAGAAAATAGCACTTCCCCTATATTAATCACAACAACCGTTGCATGCCGCTGGTCAAAGAAATATTCGGTTCTGAAACTTCATTTCAAAGTATACCATTTGGTATAAAACCGAGAGAGCCGCAGTTGTTAGGGAACTCGCTTCTAATGCGCGTTGTCCGGGTTCCATTCCACAGTCGAGAGGCGTGGAATCTCTTTTCGCCTTCATTTCTCTCTGGTTGACCCAGTCTCAATTTGGTAACAGGAAAATCGTTTGAAAATAAAGGTGTCCGGTGGGATGTTGTCCACATCACTCATCGCGTGCCAACCGTCAATGGATGAGAATGTCTAATGTGTCATGACGTCGATCACATAACATAACATATCTAAACTTTAGTTTGATTGTTAGTAAACACATGACACACATACATAACAAACATGTAGTTTGTTGATAGAAGACACACGAGACGCACCAAGTTACTACGCACCTAACCGTGTCATAAAACAATAAGATGTGTGGATGATGTTTTACAAATTAATTTTCTATGATATGATGTCTTCGTTGAAATCTGTATTCTTTATTAAGATTCCAGATTTCAACTGAAGTATCATATTTTAAAAATTAATTAGTAATTTCTTATATTTTTAAAATGCTGAACGAAGTATAATTTTATTTTCATATCCCACTCGTTTATGACGAGATTCATACATACATTAGTTGGTATACTTGTATCACCACAACAGTTGTTAAGTAATATGAGAGAGGGATAGTAGGCTCATATGGAACCACAGAGACGTGAGAGACTACAGATAGAGAGGGAGAGCGAGCGATAGTAAGTGGAGTGAAGGCTTCCAGAGCTTCTCTTAGTGCAAGACAATCAGAGATGAAAACAACTGTGTAGAATTCAATCAATAATCCGCCAAGTACGACAAGTTTCTATTTTCAAATGTAAACATAGTAATATAATTCGAAGTATTCCACAAACAAGTTGACATGTTATATCTTGCAATAATTCAGTTTCATATCATCGCTTGCAATAATTCAGTTTCATATCATCATCATATGTTTACTTTAATTAATTTTGTTATTACGATATGATGACGATGTGATATCTAGTAGTATTAACTTTATTATCAAGTGTCATGTGATATATTTTCCAATCTCAACGACTATCAGCAACCAGCTTCTAATGGGTACAAGAGAAACAATGGAACTAAAGGTGGCCGGCGTTATATTGACCAAAACACCCACCGCGTGCCGTAGGTCAAAGACAAATATTTATCTAACGCTGTATTCTCTAATATAATCTTGGGATGAGAACAGGATATTTTTCCTTTCTTTAATAATATATACATTTCATATTTCATTATATATATTTTTTTTAAATCTAAAAGAAAGTGATGTTTGCTTGATAGGAAAAAAAATGGAAACGAAATTCAGTATTCACAATTTACACATTGTAAATGGGAGAAGTAGGTGGGAAGCATGGACATTGAACACGGTAGTAGGAAATTAGATATTAGCTTTAGAATATACGTTTTACAGAAGAGTTATCCGTATATCATGTACAGAGAAGAAAACACATAGATTTATACCACAGTAGGAACTCAAGATCAAGGAATACGTGCCGATTCTAAAACTAGAATGAAGAAATTGAAGTATTGTGGACTTTTAAAAAGGCACAAAGGGTTGTAGAAGACCAATATGAAAGGAGACATCAAGGAAATGGGGAGAAGAGGAAGACCGAGCAAAAAATGGATTCAGGATGTAACAGATGATTTGAGAATAACGGCTGCGGAGGCAGAATATCTGGTCTATGAGAGAAAGAAATTCTGAAGCACTTTTAGGGTGGCAAAGTTCTATTAAAAACTATTTGATGATGAGATGGCAGATAGACTAACTTTCTATGATTTGTCTCTATTACCATTGTTATGAAATTGCATATTTCAACTTTATATGATAACGTTTCATAAGACTATTCAATTGCACAAATGTAACACGTGCTGAGTTTGTCTCCTGTGTTTTGATAAGCAAACAAACCTTCATAAATGGTGCTTCTTAGTTTTGCACGCAACCGTTGCGCATGAATTAACCAATCTCTCTCTCTCCTCTCTATCTCTGTCGCGCTCTCTCTCTCTCTCTCTGTAGCATGTGACGTCCCTGGCTCGAAAGGGCAACAACAAATGCACGCCATTCTTCTCTGTTCTTTGCCGTCCTTTGTTTTATTTTTCAGTTCTGATTTTTTTTTTCAGTTTGTTCTCCTCATGGTCGTTTTGGGTCTTCCCCGTTTTCGTTTACCCGCTGGTGTCAATCTAAGTGCAGTTTTAATGACAGAATTAGTCTTCATGCGTATCCCATGTCCCATCCATCACCGGCGTCTCTTTTTATATGATGGTGCTCATATTCACTTGCTAACAATGTACAAGCACTGTTTGGTTAGAAATAGTAGTTGTCCAGAACATGCGTAAGATCTTTCGCAGATAAGTTGTATGAAAGGTGGAGAATTTGGACATATCTTCTTCTGCCATTATCAAGCATTCTCATCCATGTAGTCAAGGAATTAATCAATCACCTAGTGTAATGGCTGCTTGAACAAGCTAAAAAATATGTACATTTTGTAACTAACTTAACTAACTAATACCCAGTTAAAGTATTTCCGTAAAGAGTTGGGAATATCCGCGCTAATACACGCATTACTGCAAAAATATGATGTGCACATTTCATGATTTTAAAGTTTGACATTCCAAATTGTGTCATGTTTCCCACAAATAGACACGGCGACAACGAGGCTGATATTATATGATTGTTTACCAAAACATAATGTGGTGAAATGTTCCAGTAAGCAAGAATTTAGTCATCATCACGATAGATAAGTATAGACAACACAAGGATTGGGTGTCAGAGCTTGAGTACTTATGTCAAGTTTCTTCTTCTTCTTCTGCTTCTTCGAACGATCCATATCCACCACTTGTTAAGCACCCTGTGTGATATGTATGTGATCTGAGCCTAAGAGCGATTGTACGTTGTGCCAGTTATGCACCAATAAGTTGCCAGTACATTTTATTTCTGCGATGATTTTTATTTACTAGGGTAGCTTCCCTAGGTCTTACATCAGTCGCCTGATACAACTTGTCTTGTAGGTGGCAGTAATGTTATTCTTTCTTCCTTGTGCCTGATACAACTTGTCTTGTAGGTGGCAGTAATGTTATTCTTTGCTTCCCTTGTGCCTGATACAACTTGTCTTGTAGGTTGCAGTGATGTTATTCTTTGCTTCCCTTGCGCCTGATACAACTTGTCTTGTAGGTGGCAGTAATGTTATTCTTTGCTTCCCTTGTGCCTGATACAACTTGTCTTGTAGGTGGCAGTGATGTTATTCTTTGCTTCCCTTGCGCCTGATACAACTTGTCTTGTAGGTCGCAGTAATGTTATTCTTTGCTTCCCTTGTGCCTGATACAACTTGTCTTGTAGGTGGCAGTGATGTTATTCTTTGCTTCCCTTGCGCCTGATACAACTTGTCTTGTAGGTGGCAGTAATGTTATTCTTTGCTTCCCTTGTGCCTGATACAACTTGTCTTGTAGGTGGCAGTGATGTTATTCTTTGCTTCCCTTGTGCCTGATACAACTTGTCTTGTAGGTGGCAGTGATGTTATTCTTTGCTTCCCTTGCGCCTGATACAACTTGTCTTGTAGGTCGCAGTAATGTTATTCTTTGCTTCCCTTGTGCCTGATACAACTTGTCTTGTAGGTGGCAGTGATGTTATTCTTTGCTTCCCTTGCGCCTGATACAACTTGTCTTGTAGGTGGCAGTGATGTTATTCTTTGCTTCCCTTGTGCCTGATACAACTTGTCTTGTAGGTGGCAGTGATGTTATTCTTTGCTTCCCTTGCGCCTGATACAACTTGTCTTGTAGGTGGCAGTGATGTTATTCTTTGCTTCCCTTGTGCCTGATACAACTTGTCTTGTAGGTGGCAGTGATGTTATTCTTTGCTTCCCTTGTGCCTGATACAACTTGTCTTGTAGGTGGCAGTAATGTTATTCTTTGCTTCCCTTGCGCCTGATACAACTTGTCTTGTAGGTGGCAGTGATGTTATTCTTTGCTTCCCTTGTGCCTGATACAACTTGTCTTGTAGGTGGCAGTGATGTTATTCTTTGCTTCACTTGCTAACCCCCACATCACTCGAGCGGTTCCAGTAAACAAGAATATATTCATCACGATAGAAAAGTACTAACAATACAGGTATTGCTGTCAGAGCTTTAGTACTTAAGTAAAGTTTGACAACCGCCAATTACAACTTCAGACTTAGATTCTACGTAAAGATTTATTTTCTACTTTTGTAATGTTTGCTGGTCAATTTAACGCTATAATATAACCAAAGTAAGACTCGCTCTTAGGTTGACAAGAACGTGCTTTCTCTTAACAAGACTTTAATTCTCTACAAATCAAACAATTAGATAGCATGTTGTCAAGCGGTTAGAGATGTAATATCTCAATCTGGATCAAGCGAGTTCAATCTTATGTAAATTCGTGACTTTTATCTTATCGAAATTTCCAATTAAAAATAAACTAACTTGTAGGAACAAACGGTTTTTATCCACCAGTCGATATTGACTATCGATCTAGTGACTACATAACATCATCCGTCTGACTATCGATCTAGTGGTGACATAACATCATCAGTCTGACTATCGATCTAGTGGTTACATAACATCATCAGTCTGACTATCGATCTAGTGACTACATAACATCATCCGTCTGACTATCGATCTAGTGGTGACATAACATCATCAGTCTGACTCTCGATCTAGTGACTACATAACATCATCAGTCTGACTATCGATCTAGTGACTAAATAACATCATCAGTCTGACTATCGATCTAGTGGTTACATAACATCACCAGTCTGACTATCGATCTAGTGGCTACATAACATCATCAGTCTGACTATCGATCTAGTGGCTACATAACATTATCAGTCTGACTATCGATCTAGTGGTTACATAACATCATCAGTCTGACTATCGATCTAGTGACTACATAACATCATCAGTCTGACTATCGATCTAGTGGTTACATAACATCATCAGTCTGACTATCGATCTAGTGGTTACATAACATCATCAGTCTGACTATAGATCTAGTGGCTACATAACATCATGATCGAGAGTTGCAATCAGAGATTTACAAGATGATTTACTCAGGAAGGAACACACACACATGACAGAGAGGTATAAATAATAACAGATTCACGAAGATTGAAACCAGTGAAGGGATTCTCAACTCGTCAGATAAAGACCCCTTAGCCTACTTCTTCTTCGCGTTCGTTCTTTACGACCAATCTTAATCACTTTTAGTGATAAAATCTGGCCAGCAATGGCAGAATGCTGGAGGGCCATTCAGAGTCGGGACTGTTTGATTCTGGACACGGCTTTGCTAGTGCATTTCCACCATGTTTGGTCGTGTATTTTCCGGTTTCGTTTGCCGAGCTACTGAGTTAGTGCTCGAACAACGCTGTGAGCTATGAATGTTACATGGAATGCTTTTCGCTGTGTTAACCGGGCGTTTGTTGTGTGTATTCAGAAAATGGCGGACAGCGGTTATGACGAACTGACTCAGTTTGCCGTATGCTGTGATATTGCGGGTGCAGAAAGCTGGATTGTGTCATGATTGATGTTCCCTTCGACATGAATTGCAAATCAAGTGATGAACTGTTTTATGTTGACACTTTATAGTGACGGCCATATGCATTTATACGGTGAGGATTGATTTTTGTGGCGGTACACGACTGTTTCCTTCTGGAATTAGTTCACACAGGAGATATTTCACAGTTGTTAGCATTTCGTTGATTTTCGTTGGCACAGGAACGGAGCAATTACGGGTGACCTTTACAGTGAAGTTGGAATCGTACATATGAACTATGAACTTCTTCTTTGCGTTCGTTCTTTACGACCAATTTTAATCACTCTTTGTGATATGTTTGATCTTTGCCAAGAACGTGTATACGTTGCACATTGGTTTGTAGGCCCTTAAACGCATAGACTTCTACACGTTTAGGACACACGCATCCGATTTCAGCCAAATCTTCCTAGTCGTCTCTTACGACATGGGTGGCAGGTAACAGTGGTTCTATTCTTTACACCCCAAATTTGGGCCCCGGTAACCACTCGGGCTAGACCCGCTAGTGAAAATGAAAAGAAGAAATGTTGATATCAATATTTTACAAATTTATTCACCGAAAACGTGGAAGACCAAAGACCACTCTTCGAAGAACCATCCAACAAGAAAGTAAACTATTGGGATGTAAAACCATACAAGATCTCCAACTGCTAGCAACGAATCGCATCACATGGAGATCTAAATCCTCTGCCCTATGTGCCGCCTTTAGCACAAAAGGAACAAACTAACTAACTAACTAACATATACCAGTTTTCAGCTTTAATGGACTAGTAAATCGACAGTAGTAGGAACTAACACATTGCAACTGATTTACTCAATTACAAGTCATTTCATTTGTTTGTTATGTAGGGATTAATGTCTCTTTAAGCCGAGACACAGTCTTCAACCAACCAAAGGACGAGTCTTTGTTAGTTTTATCAGAGCGTAAATGCCAACAAACATTAAACATAAGAATGAGATCGTTGTG
This sequence comes from Arion vulgaris, assembly GCA_020796225.1. Taxonomy (NCBI): domain Eukaryota; kingdom Metazoa; phylum Mollusca; class Gastropoda; order Stylommatophora; family Arionidae; genus Arion; species Arion vulgaris. The sequence goes on from CM036760.1 coordinate 66,219,012, forward strand.
AAGCCTTCAAGTAACTATGATACAACTGTATGTGGAGACTTCAAGTAACTATAATACAACTGTATGTGGAGACTCTAACTATAATACAACTGTATGTGGAGACTCTAACTATAATACAACTGTATGTGGAGACTCTAACTATAATACAACTGTATGTGGAGACTTCAAGTAACTATAATACAACTGTATGTGGAGACTCTAACTATAATACAACTGTATGTGGAGACTCTAACTATAATACAACTGGATGTGGAGACTTCAAGTAACTATAATACAACTGTATGTGGAGACTCTAACTATAATACAACTGTATGTGGAGACTCTAACTATAATACAACTGTATGTGGAGACTCTAACTATAATACAACTGTATGTGGAGACTCTAAGTAACTATAATACAACTGGATGTGATTTAGCTGAGTATTTATTTATTTATTATTTTGAGATTTTACAAATTGAAGTCAATAAGTTTTGGTAAATTTCTACCAGTTTATATATTAATGGTTTCTAGCCACGGATTAACATATATTGCAGTGAGAGTTAAATGATAGAAAAACCGCTCTAAGGAAACCCTGACATAAACGTGACCGGGAGAAACAAGAAATATCTGTGTCTATTCCATAAAGGATATTGAACGAGTTGTCTAGGATAGAGCGTTATTGAGAAATTGATTGCAGACCATATGTAATGTATGGATACTAACACATAAGTAGACACATGTGAATACTAAAGTAAATTTGATACAAACTATTGTTAGGCCAACATTATGCTATCAATGTCAAACATGATTACTCACAACAGTTAATAAGCGGAAAAATCATAGTAACAGAGACAAGATGCCTTAGAAGAGATGCATGAGTAACAGAGACAAGATGCCTTAGAAGAGATGCATGAGTAACAGAGACAAGATGCCTTAGAAGAGATGCATGAGTAACAGAGACAAGATGCCTTAGAAGAGATGCATGAGTAACAATGAGAGATCAAATTAGAAATGGAGAAATTAAAAGAACACTACGTTCGAAACCAATCATACGGTTCATAATAAAATAAAAACAGATTAAATGATTTAGTCACATGACAAGAATGTCCTGGTATCGGCTACCACAAAGAACCAAATTGAAAATGAAAAATATATTGAATACAGAACAAGAGGAAGATCGTTCACAAGATGGAGTGACGGCATCACGAACAACTTTAGTGAAATAAATGATGCTTGTTTATCATGTTTCATCCAAGATATTATAATTGCATTATGTTTGTCTGTGTATGTAGATGATAGAGTCAGATGTGGGCTTGATCATCTAAGATATAATGCATTTGTTTGTCTGTGTAGAGTGACTATGGAGTGGCTTGAAATGTTCTTTTACAATTTGGGCAAGAAATATTTGCATATGTGGGGGAGTTTTACTGCCTTTCTGGTTTCTTCCTTCTGTTCTATCCGTGCAGTTCTACCTGTCTCGCAGGCCGAACAACCGTGCGGAAGAAGTGTGCGCCAGGCTAATCAGTCCTTGAGCAACATTCTCCCAGTTGTCGACATCTATGCCAGAGGATTTCATAGAATTCTTGAGTATATCTTTGAATCTCTTTTTTTGACCATCCTGGGAACAGAAATAAATAAATCGAATAAATAAGAGAAATTATGTCCACCTTACAAAGTGCATTAAAGAACAGAAACAGTCAACATCTTGCCTCAAACATGTCCATACATCTTGCCCTCAAACATGTCCATACTTTGCCCTGCAAACATGTCATACTCTTTCAAACATGTCAGTGAAATACAATTAAGAAATAGAAAGAGAAGAAATGGTAACATTTTATTGGAGAATTGATCTGTCTACACTTTCAATTATTGTTTTCCGTCTACAAATGGGTACGTATTTTTTTTTCTTCAATCAATCAAGAAATGAAATATCTTTCCATCCGTCACACAAGCTTGAATATTTCATGATATGGTCAATGAATTCTGTTGTGATCTTTCCGCCTATTCCCATGAGATAACAAAAACAACATAACCGAGGTTTGTTAATAAATGATACAGCTATCATCGTTGTCGGATTTATGATGGACTGTTTGCGTTGATTTTCTGATTTATGTGTGTCTCGGTGATCAATAATTTAGTTTTGATAGTTTATGATCGTGATCAATTGCATACGTCTCATAGCCAAGCATGTTGTTCTGTGAACATTGTATACGTCTCATAGTGAAGCATGTTGTTCTGTGAACATTGTATACGTCTCATAGTCAAGCATGTTGTTCTGTGAACATTGTATACGTCTCATAGCCAAGCATGTTGTTCTGTGAACAGTGGCACAAGTGATTTGGTTCGTGATATGTAATCCTTGACACTAGTTGATATTAATGTGCAATTGTTCTGTCGACCAAGCAGTACCCGATGCCATAGTATAACAGTCTAATTACGCATCGAGATTACATTATTCAGTCTAAAGTCTACAAGAGTATTTGTGGCAAAGTGGTTAAGCTTTGGCCATGTGCTCCGAGCAGTCATGGTGTCTCGAATTGACCTGCCATGTGCCTGTCACATGTTCAGCCTGTGCCATGTGCATGTCCAGTGATTGTTGCTCGAGCATGGCCATGTCATGCCATGTGAATGCCATGCATGTCTGAGCATGTGGCATGTGCCATGTGCCATTGCTCGAGCCATGGCCACTGCTCCGAGCCATGTGCCATGTGCCATGTGCTCCGAGGGTCATGGGTTTGAATTCGGACCTCGCCGTTCTCTTCACGAGTTCACTTTTCGTGAGAGATTTCTAGGATTGTTGACGGAGCTACGGAATTCGTGCTTTGTGAAATATTCTTGACAAGTGGCGTCCCATTTTTGCGAAGATGGACTAGCCATGACAGGTAAAACACGTTACAATAAAGTCAATCCTTGCTCTTTATATTTTTTAGTCACTCTGTAATCATGTTGAACATTCAGTATACAATCATGTTGAACATTCAGTATACAATCATGTTGAACATTCAGTATACAATCATGTTGAACATTCAGTATAAAATCATGTTGAACATTCAGTATACAATCATGTTGAACATTCAGTATACAATCATGTTGAACATTCAGTATACAATCATGTTGAACATTCAGTATACAATCATGTTGAACATTCAGTATACAATCACGTTAACATTCAGTATACAATCATGTTGAACATTCAGTATACAATCATGTTTAATATTCAGTATACAATCATGTTTAATATTCAGTATACAATCATGTTTAATATTCAGTATACAATCATGTTTAATATTCAGTATACAATCATGTTGAATATTCAGTATACAATCATGTTGAACATTCAGTATACAATCATGTTGAACATTCAGTATACAATCATGTTGAACATTCAGTATACAATCATGTTGAACATTCAGTATACAATCATGTTGAACATTCAGTATACAATCATGTTGAACATTCAGTATCAATCATTTGAACATTCAGTATACAATCATGTTTAATATTCAGTATACATCTGTTTAATATTCAGTATACAATCATGTTTAATATTCAGTATACAATCATGTTGAACATTCAGTATACAATCATGTTGAACATTCAGTATACAATCATGTTGAACATTCAGTATACAATCATGTTGAACATTCAGTATACAATCATGTTGAACATTCAGTATACAATCATGTTGAACATTCAGTTACAATCATGTTAATATTCAGTATACAATCATTTTAATATTCAGTATACAATCATGTTTAATATTCAGTTCAATCATGTTTAATATTCAGTATGCAATCATGTTGAACATTCAGTATACAATCATTTACTTCATATCAATCATATGAACATTCGTATGATATCATTTTGACATTCAGTATCATAATATTGAACATCTATATCAATCATGTTAATCATTCAGTATACAATCATGTTAACATTGAGTATCATCTGTGACATTCAGTATCGTCATGTTGAACATCATATAAATCATGTTGACATTCATATACAATCATTTAACATTCAGTATGATCATGTTTAATATTCATATACAATCATGTTTAACTTATATACAATCATATGACATTCATATCAATCATGTTTAACATTCATATCAATCATGTTGAACATTCAGTATAAATCATTTGAACATTCGTATCATAATGTTTAACATTCATATACATCATGTTGAACATTCGTTCAATCATGTTTAACATTCAGTATACAATCATTTGAACATTCAGTATATTCAATGTTGAACATTAGTAGCAATCATTTGAACATTCGTTCAATCATGTTTACTATTCATATACAATCATTTAATATTCAGTATCATATGTTTAACATTCATATATCAATCATGTTAACATTCAGTATACAATCATGTTTAACATTCAGTATACAATCATGTTGAACATTCAGTATCAATCATGTTGACATTCATTCAATATGTTAACATTCAGTATAATCATTTTAACATTCAGTATCAATCATGTTGAACATTCATATCAATCATATTGAACATTCAATTTCATATGTTAACATCTATACAATCAATGTTGAACATTCAGTTAATCATTCTATATCTCATTGTTCTATGATATATTTATATCTCAATGTTCTATGATATCATCTATACTCAATGTTCTATATATCATATACTCAATGTTCTAATATATCTATATCTCAATTTCTGAAATCATCTATTCTCAATTTCTATGATATCATCTATTCTCAATTTCTGAATCATCTATCCTCAATGTTCTATAATATCATCTATATCTCAATGTTCAGATGATCAAATATATCTCAATGTTCATTATACATCTAATCTAATGTTTAGATATCATCTATATCTCAATGTTCTATGATATCATCTTATCTCAATGTTCCAGTTTATCATCTATAATCAATGTTCTAGATATCATCTTATCTCATTGTTCATATCATCTAATTCAATGTTCATGTATATCATACCTCAATGTTCAGTTTATCATCTATATCTCAATGTTCTACTGATATCATTATACCTCAAGTTCTATGTATCATCTAACTCAATGATGACTGTTATCATCTATACCTCAATGTTCCAGTTATATCATCTATATTCAATGTTCGTATATCATCTATATCTCAAATTCTATGATATCAAATCAATGTTCCATTAATATGCTATATCAATGTATTGATATATCTATACTCAATTTCTGATATATCATATCTCAATGTTCATTATATCATCTATAACTCAATGTTCTATGATATGACTATCTCATTGTTCTATGATATCATCTATATCTCAATGTTCTACTGATATCATCTAGTCCTCAATTTCAGTTATATATCTATTCTCAATGTTCTATATATCATCTATATCAATGTTCTATTATCATCTAATCAATGTTCTATGATATCATCTTACCTCAATTTCCGTTATATCATCTATATCTCATTTCCTTATATCATCTATATCTCAATGTTCTATGATATCATCTATATCAATTTCAGTATCATCTATCCTCAATGTTCTGTTATATCATCTATATCTCAATGTTCTATATATGCATCTATATCTCAATGTTCTATGATATCATCTATCAATCAATGTTCTATGATATCATCTATATCTTAATGTTCTATGATATCATCATATCTCAATGTTCTAGAACATCTATATCTAACTTTCATGATATCTCTAATCAATGGTTCTAGACTATCATCTATTCTCAATGTTCTATATATGCATCTAACTCATATTCATGATTCATCTATACTTCAATGTTCTTGAACATCTATCATCTAATTTCTATGATTCATCTATATCTCACTGTTCTATGATATCATCTATATCTCAATGTTCATGATACATATGCTCTAATGTTCTATAACCATAAAAGTATATTTTCTCAATTCTTGTCTGAACTTTATACTTTCACTCAATTTAAATGTGATATAAACCAAGTGATCGATATTTAGCTCATTTCAGGCATATCTGCTCATTCTAACTTCAGCTCAGGTATCAGGGAGAGAGGAGAGAGAGAAGAGCAAATAATACTACCAGTTGTTTCTGAGATACGTTTCTCGTGTAAGAATGTTAGATCTGATCAATTGTAATCTTATTCGTTATCAATCATAGCTCTAATTGGCATGCTACAATATCAGATGGAGTTACAATGGACGAATAGGCATTCTACGCACTGAGTATTTCTTGAACAGAGGCGTTTCAGGGTTTATCACTCACTTCAGACTGAGAAGACGGGTGTGATATTGTCATCCAAAGAACATGCCAAATATCAACGAGATTGATAAATCAACATCGAACTGGAATATTGGGCCGTTGTACGCTTTGAATCATTGAAGCGGAGATCAGCACCTATGGACATGTCCGAGGCTATGATGATCAGTCCTCATACAATTGAACGGTAACTGGTCCCACAACAGCTAATATTCTTCCATCTTCTTTCATCTCTAATCATTGACTTTCAGCTTCAATCATTGGCTCTAGACTCTATCATTGATTTTACTCAATAATGGCTCTAGATCTTCATTGACTTACTAATCATTGGCTCAGACTCTATCATTGACTTTCAGCTTCAATCATTGGCTCTAGACTATCATTTACTTTCAGCTTCAATCAATGGATCTAAACTCTATCATTGACTTTCAGCTTCAATCATTAGCTCTAGACACAATCATTGACTACAAGATTCAAGAGTTTCTTTCAGTGACTCTTCTCATGCAACATGTCCTGGGCAAAACGTAGTTCTGATCACAGCTTGTCTGAAAGACTCTCAATGCCGTCTTGGTCGTTCCCTGTCTCGTCATCCTGAAACTATCACGTATATTATTAACCTCTCCAAGCCACAAGAATTTTTGTTGAGGTTTAAAGAATTCCGTAACATGATAATGTTTATGGAAAGCGAGCTGTAAGAATGGTTAAATGCTGTGATGTTTCCTGACAAAATGGTCCCGCGTTCAAACTATCGGAAAACTATCGAAATAATGCACCAGTGTACTCTCGTAATTTGAAACACACCGTTATAATCACTGATAATGACTAGGAAGATCACGTAAAAGATGGAGCAACGACATCGAGAACAGCTTTAAATTAGGCGGGCGACGCACCCAGAACAAGGGTTGTCTTAAAAAAAATTGAAAGAAAAAAATTAACAAACATATTGTCATACAATTTGGCCACATGTTGCCAAATACAATCATTGTTTTTGATGATAAGCAATGTAAAGTGTATGCAACAGAACATCGGGAAAGAAGGCAAGAGGAAGACCACGGAAAAGATGGTTAGATGGCGTAGCAGAATCCTGTGAAAGAGCAAAGATAACAATCACACAAGCCACCAGAACAGTACAAGACAAAAAACCACGACACTGGGCAACAACCTGGTAGCAGTGTGACGACAAAAGAAGAAAGAAGAAGAAGTGTATGCATTGCAAGTATTTACTTACAAAAATAATTAATTTTCTGGAAAATATTTGGTAAATCTTCTGTAAGACAGACAGACTACTTCATCTTCTGTAAGACATACTACTTCATCTTCTGTAAGACAGACCATACTTCATCTTCTGTAAGACAGACAGACTACTTCATCTTCTGTAAGACAGACTACTTCATCTTCTGTAAGATAGACTACTTCATCTTCTGTAAGACAGACAGACTACTTCATCTTCTGTAAGACAGACTACTTCATCTTCTGTAAGATAGACTCTACTTCATCTTCTGTAAGACAGACTACTTCATCTTCTGTAAGATAGACTCTACTTCATCTTCTGTAAGACAGACAGACTACTTCATCTTCTGTAAGACAGACTACTTCATCTTCTGTAAGACAGACAGACTACTTCATCTTCTGTAAGACAGACTACTTCATCTTCTGTAAGATAGACTCTACTTCATCTTCTGTAAGACAGACAGACTACTTCATCTTCTGTAAGACAGACTACTTCATCTTCTGTAAGATAGACTCTACTTCATCTTCTGTAAGACAGACAGACTACTTCATCTTCTGTAAGATAGACTCTACTTCATCTTCTGTAAGACAGACTACTTCATCTTCTGTAAGATAGACTCCTTCATCTTTTGTAAGACAGACTACTTCATCTTCTGTAAGACAGACAGACTACTTCATCTTCTGTAAGACAGACAGACTACTTCATCTTCTGTAAGACAGACTACTTCATCTTCTGTAAGATAGACACTACTTCATCTTCTGTAAGACAGACTCTACTTCATCTTCTGTAAGACAGACTCTACTTCATCTTCTGTAAGATAGACTCTACTTCATCTTCTGTAAGACAGACTCTACTTCATCTTCTGTAAGACAGACTCTACTTCATCTTCTGTAAGACAGACACTACTTCATCTTCTGTAAGACAGACGCTACTTCATCTTCTGTAAGACAGACACTACTTCATCTTATGTAAGACAGACACTACTTCATCTTCTGTAAGACAGACACTACTTCATCTTCTGTAAGACAGACTCTACTTCATAAGACATCCTCAGCTTCATCTAAAAAACGACTATTTAAAAACATATTATCAGTAAATTCGGAAGTAGATTTACAAACAATACAACAAGAAATAAGAATGGTACTATTGAAATGAATAGTGTCAACTAATCGCTGAATGCTCTGTTAATTACAGAGTCATGAAAACGTTATTATCTCAGCTATAATCTAGTCTTCTTTTTCTGTAGAAAATGTGGTTTATTTTTCAACCATTCCTACAACAAAGACACAGGAAGAAATGTTGAGCGGAGTTAGTTGCTAACAAATATTGTATCTCGTGCGCACAAGCGAATGATCAATAGAAAGCACTGTTGGATGCGTTCAATCGTTTTATCTGGTCGCCAACTAATTGTTGTGTCAATTCTAGTTTCTAGGCAAACTACAAATCTATCCATTAAGTGGAAGAGATTACATTCACTAAAGTTGAAAGTATTTTTATTTTTCTATGTTGTTCTTAGAAGAGTGATACTTCTTTGTTGATTGATTCAATGATAGGACCATTATCATTGCACTTTAATGAGTAAACGTGTGTGCTCTGATCTCTTTCTTATACAAGAAGATCTCACAGGCAGTGTATGAAGATCTCAGCGGCAGTGTATGAAGATCTCACAGGCAGTGTATGAAGATCTCACAGGCAGTGTACGAATTCCGTAGCACTAGCGAGGTTCCTTGATGTAACTTAGAGGATGGTCAAAACAAAATTTTATGAATTGTTTTTTATTTGTCTAATCAATTTTGACAGGGCAGCGGCTTTGAAGCCTACTACTCTCCATTTTGGAAGTGCAAAGGGTTCATTTCAGTGCTCGACTTGAACACGGAAGCTATGTTTTATCGTCTGTCTATATAGATAGGATTAGGAACTAGATCTCACCTACAATGAAATCAGAGATCTCTGACAGACATTCCGATCGATTCACGAGGGTGCGAACCGAGTATCTCTATTTAAAAAAAAAGGGTTTTAAAGCCGAATGATTGACTTCATTGCACCCCATATGGCTCGGTCCCTCTCCGCAGAAATGGCACGCCACCTGTTCAGAGTATTGCACAAAGCACGAACTCCGTAGCTCCAGCAACAATCCTAGGGGTCTCTGGAAAAAACTGCAATTGTGAACGGAAGGCCGCGGTCCGGATTCGAACCCACGACCTTCGACTCGCAAGGTAAAGGGCTTAACCACTCAGTCACAGTGACCCTTTCATCTCTGTAACGACCGGAAGGTCTCTAACCTCTACCACACCGAAACTTCTTTGTGTGTTAGCTAACATTGCAAACATATACACAAGCTTTCTGAAGTGTGTTAGCTAACATTGCAAACATATACACAAGCTTTCTGAAGTGTGTTAGCTAACATTGCAAACATATAAACAAACTTTCTGAAGTGTGTTAGCTAACATTGCAAACATATACACAAGCTTTCTGAAGTGTGTTAGCTAACATTGCAAACATATACACAAGCTTTCTGAAGTGTGTTAGCTAACATTGCAAACATATACACAAGCTTTCTGAAGTGTGTTAGCTAATATTGCAAACATATACACAAGCTTTCTGAAGTGTGTTAGCTAACATTGCAAACATATACACAAGCTTTCTGAAGTGTGTTAGCTAACATTGCAAACATATACACAAGCTTTCTGAATTGTGTTAGCTAACATTGCAAACATATACACAAGCTTTCTGAAGTGTGTTAGCTAACATTGCAAATATATACACAAGCTTTCTGAAGTGTGTTAGCTAACATTGCAAACATATACACACGCTTTCTGAAGTGTGTTAGCTAACATTGCAAACATATACACAAGCTTTCTAGTAAAGATGAGAAAGCTGACGATTTGATAATAATAGATGTTCACATTTATAGAGAAAGCAAGCGGTGTTGTTGTTTCCTTGCTGTCTTCTAAATTCTGTTTAAATTAGTGAACCAGTCAACAACATTGTCAAGTCAACCATCAGGTGAGCATGTGAGTTGGATATACACAAACTTGTCTCTGACGAGAGAGAGAAGAAAGCGTTATACATATTGTACTTTGCTATGACTACTAAGTACTATTGTTCTTCTTCTTCAAATGCTATCCACTTTGTTAACCACTCTGTGTGATTTATATGTGATCTGAGCATAAGAACTATTGTACGTTGTGCCAGTTATGAGCCTTCAAGTAGGCCACCACATCCTATTTCTGCAATGCTTTTTATTTACTAGGTAGCATCCTAGGACTAGGTAGCATCCTAGGACTAGGTAGCATCCTAGGACTAGGTAGCATCCTAGGACTAGGGCATCCTAGACTAGGTAGCATCCTAGACTAGGTAGCATCCTAGGACTAGGTAGCATCCTAGACTAGGAGCATCCTAGGGCTAGGTAGCATCCTAGGACTAGGTAGCATCCTAGACCTACATCAGTCGCCTCTTACCACATGCCTTGTAAGTCGCAGTGGTACTATTCTTTGCTTCCCTTGCGGGCCCCGGCACCCCACGGGCGTTAAGTACTCTGATGTGACTACTAAGTATTCTGATGTAACTACTAAGTACTCTGATGTGACTACTAAGTATTCTGATGTAACTACTAAGTACTCTGATGTGACTACTAAGTATTCTGATGTGACTACTAAGTACTCTGATGTAACTATAAGTACTTTGATGTAACTACTAAGTACTCTGATGTAACTACTAAGTACTCTGATGTAACTACTAAGTACTCTGATGTAACTACTAAGTACTCTGATGTGACTACTAAGTACTCTGATGTGACTACTAAGTACTCTGGTGTAACTACTAAGTACTCTGATGTAACTACTAAGTACTCTAATGTGACTACTAAGTACTCTGATGTAACTACTAAGTATTCTGATATAACTACTACGTACTCTGATGTAACTACACAGTACTGTATTGCATCTTAAAAGTATTTCACTGTGTCGAGTCAACATTTTATTGCTACAACTATTACATACCAACAACAGAGCGTTATACGATCTGACGATAACAAGATTAACTCTGATAGATTGTAATCGAATGAGCTGATAGACTGTAATCGAATGAGCTGATAGACTGTAATCGAATGAGTACAATAATCTGTCACTAGACAAGGATTAACTAACTTGTCATTAGATTATGTCAGAACTACAGTGAATTTGACATTGATTCTTACATAATAAATATTCTGTGATGTTTATATCAGATTTATTTGTTTACTTATAAAAAAATTTTGACTCTTTCTTACTTATTTATTGATCTTCGCTCCCCGTGGAGCATAGGACCTCAATAGTTATCCTCAACGGTTTCCGGTATCTATCTTCTGTATGCATTTCCATGATAATCCAGCGTCCCTCAGTTCCTCAAGAAGTCTCTGTCTCCAGGTCTGTTTAATATGTTCCTTTTTTCTTTTCTCCTTCGGGTTCCACTGAGAAACAAATTGGATAAACAATAAGACAAGTTTTCCGATGTCACTTGGAAAGCATGATGAAGTATGAAGGATATATTTGTATGAATATGATCTTAATCTCTTGAGAACTGTGATTGGGAATATTCTTCTTCTTCTTCTCATTCTTTCACTGACATACAGTAGCTAGAATGTGTTCAAAGAAAGAAGCAGAGCATGTTGGTATCCGTTTATCAATAACTTGTCCTGGAATCGTATCTATGGCAACCTTCATCCACATTAACTTACTTTATCGTGGTTGAAGTGTCTTGGTAATATGCAGGCAATGTCGGCGGAAATTTAACTCCTGGCTGGTCTAGCGAGGGCCAAACGGATTAAAGATGAAAGGCTTGACCAAAGGGCGCACAACAGGATAGCGACCTAGAAGTGGACATCGCAGAACCGACCAGTGAGTGGTCAATGCTCTGACTACAACCAACCCATCCCCCTGTTATGGGACAAATAGGACCCTGTGGCCTAGGGGTTAGTGACTCGGTCTATTAACCCCGACGTTCTGAGTTCGAATCACTTTGCGGACAGTTTGGTTGCAAATTATTTCCGTTGATTTTAACAAAAGGACGACGACGCCACCCGTTCAGAAAGCAATGGCAAACTACTGAACGTATAAGTGGTGCCTAGAAAATCAACGACTCGTTTACTGTGGTTGATGGCTACGTCCTTTAGGATATGCCACGATTTTCATTTCATCTCCCTTGAAAAGAACATTTTGTGGGCGTCTAATTTCTACTGCATTTCTTAAATATTTTCTCAAGTATATGAGGACTAAACCATAATGTCATGTTAGCGCACACACACAGCACTAAATCCCAGACTGATGACCCTGACCGCAGGAGGCTGAAATCACGATGCTAACAAAACATTGCTTTGTATTGATGCCTGCTTATAAAATATACACTTTTGTTAATTGAACTCTATTAGCTTCCTGCTAAAGTAGTCACGTGATTTCCTAACTACAGCGCGATAAGGTGTTTCAACTTTCTTGGTAGCATGATCTGATGTCAAACCTTCTACAGAATATTTCAACTTCTGGTAGCATGATCTCTGATATCAACTTTCATTCACAGAATATTTCAACTTTCCTGGTAGCATGATCTCTGATATCAAACCTTTCATTCACAGAACACATTGTGACCTCTCTATGCAATGACTTCTATCCATGTAAAACCAAAGTCCAAATAGCGATCATGATATTATCTAATGTTACGCTTCTTGACACGTTAAGACGATGTATGCTATTGACTTTCACTCTCACATTGTTCTTTGATCTTTAGTTCAAACTCAACCATGTTAAATGTGTTTGAAACAAACAAAAACTTGTTATTTAATTACACATTGTGTTTTTGTACTTTGTAAAACTACAGTACTGTGTTTTGACGTGTCTCACCGTTGCTACATTATTTAGAGAGATGCATAGAGCGTAGGTGTTAGTGAACTAGCTTCTTAGACTATTGGTCCGGGTTCAATTCCACAGTGGGTGAGGAATTTTTTTTCAGACCGTAACAACTCTCATGTTGATCGAGTCTCAACTGAGTACCAGGAAAAGCACTGGGAAGTAAAGGCATCCGGCGTGATGTTGACCATATCACCCATCGTGTGCCGACTGTCAATGAAAAATACGGGCCTAACATCGTCTTACCCAATATACCAGTTGGTTAACAAAAGGGTTCCTTTACATTACTGTTTACATATTTGTTACTGCAGTCTTACTGTTTACATATTTGTTACTGCAGTCTTCACTTACATTGAAGAAAAGCACCTTCTAAATCACTGGCATAGAAAGAAATCTCTCCGCGTGTGTGACGAGGCCCGAAATTGGAGCAAAGAATAGTAACACTGCGATCTACAAGACATGTCATTAAAGTCGACTGAGGTAGGGGCCTAGGAACTACCTAGTAAATAAAACGCATTGCAGATTTCGGATGTCTATATTAATTTTTGAAGCCTAACTGGCAAAACGTACAATCACTCTTAGGCTCGGATCACATACAAACTACAAAGAGTGGCTAATGAGAAGTCGATATGGAGCGTTCGTAGAAGAAGAAAAAGAAGAAGAAGAAAGCAATCTCAGAAAAAGATGTGCCCAAAAACAGAATATATCAACCATTGTTGGAGAGGAGACAATGACACGAATAACTCACTGATCATATTATCTAGATTGTGAAGACAGCGTTCATAAATGAGTAAACATTCTTAAAACCCACCAAGAGAGTACATCTTGTCACTGCATTGTCAATATTGAATCACTATACTATTGAATCTTCTAGATATTATTATCTCACACGGGTGTGTGCACGCGCAGATAACACGTCAATAACTGTCAACGTTTAAAATTCTCTTCAAGATACATCATATCGACGATACAAATGATTAATACCTTCAGCTGAGACACAGATGTATAGTCACTCGCACCAACATCTAAATATATACTTTAAAAAATATATATGGATACCAAATTTCTATTTTAAAAAACTGATGACGAAAATAAAGACAGATCGATTTATGTAATTGATTTGAAGCTGTTCTGTGCGTAGTCAAGTTAGAATCATATTCTGTTTATTAATCTCAATCTATGACGTAGTTAGTCATATATTTATCTAAGCGGAGTCTGTTTGGTGTGATTTAGCGCTCGCTTCTCGTGCCAAGAGTATTCGGTTCGCTCCCTCGTGCAGCAATCGGGATATTTTTTCTTATCGGAGACGGACGATAAAACGCAAATCCCTGTACAATTTGAGCATGTAAAAGAACCCTTGGCAATTCAAAATTGAGAATAGCATGCTGGAAATACGCTGCCCGTGCAAAATTCATTAGAAAAGATTAAAAATAAAATTCCAACAAACCATCTTTACCATCTTCAAAATTACATTGGGGACCCTCGCCGGTGCTACTGAGTTGAGATCTGCAGTTGAGATCTTGCTGTTAAGAAACAGATCGGATCACATGTTTACTGTACTGATCTGTCCTCTCTAATCCTTTAAATCGCATATCAAAGAGTTCATATGCTCTCCAGTCTCATGATTCGTTGCTCTTGTTAATCTTTAAATGTTTAAAACCAGGCCCATCAGTTGAGCCTCTGTGATGTTCCTAGAGTCTCGAGTTTCATTGTCTCTTCTCTGTGTCCATATGAGTTAGAAGATCTTCTTCTCATGCTTTAAATGTGTCGCTTATCAGACAAATTTAAATAATAAAATTGATACAATAATCTAGCTGTCTCTGATCTAAAGACATTGGTCGAAATCGGACCATTGAGGAAGAATTCTTCTAAGACACTTCATATGATCAGAAATCTAAACGTTCTTACTAGAGCGTTGCTTCTCAGCTCACCCATAGCATATGTTAAAAATTTTGGAATGTTCCACCGTGATTAGCAAGACTTCTGCCTTTTAAGATGCTTTCAGCTGAATTGGACTTACCCATTGATATTTGACAATTTGTTAAAGCACTTGATGCCAATGCGATTCTGTGTGGAATTTCTGGCGCTGTATCCCCGTAGATGACATCATACTCCCTAGGTATGTAAAGCTTTGACTTTTCAAGAGTGTAGTTTTTTAGTTGAATATTTTCTGGACTGCTGGTAAGGTTAACAATTTTGTTTTGTGGTGTTTATTTGGAGACCAATTTGTCACATGTTTACTTACTGAAATACAATGATCATGGTCCTATCAATCAACCAATCAACTAAATCGATCAATTTTTATCTATCAAACAGATGTTCTCATGTCGCTACAAATAACCAGTCAAATTCATTATATCTTTTCTCTTCGTTCAATCTACATTAACCACTTGTTAAACCACTCGCTGTAGTGAATATGTGATTTGTGTCATAGAGCGCGAGTTCATTGTCTCAGTAACTTGCCAACATATCAGTAGACAAGCACTTCCTATTTCTGCATGCTTTTTAAATCGTGTTCGCCTTACTACGTAGAACAAATAAAATTAAAATAAACTACAAAGTACAAAAACAATAAGAAAACACAGCGATGTTTCGATCAAAAGACATTTATCAAGCAAAGGACATACCAGAAGGGAAGAAATTCACTTCTTACATGACACGCTACATATAGAATTAGACAATCTAGAACGTTCTTACAATCAAACGTTGCTTCTCAGCTCACCCAGGATAGGACAGTATTGTAGAATATACTTTGGTATATGTTCCACCTGCTGATATTAGCAGAGTACTGTCTCCCTTTATTCAGAGATGTATTCAGACTTGGACTAACTGCGACTGGTACCCATTGAGCTAAGAAAGTAGGAAAGTGATGTTGTTGGAAATATCTACAAAAGAAGATCCAGTGTTAATAAGATTGTTAAAACAAAACATCAAAACAATTGCAAGAGCATGTATGTCTCGGTGAACAGCAGAAATTGAAACAAGAGCATGTATCCTTAGTGAACACAGAAATTGAAACAAGAACATGTATACCTCAGTGAACAGCAGAAATTGAAACAAGAACATGTATACCTCAGTGAACAGCAAAAATTGAAACAAGAACATGTATACCTCAGTGAACAGCAGAAATTGAAACAAGAACATGTATACCTCAGTGAACAGCAAAATTGAAACAAGAGCATGTATATCTCAGTGAACAGCAAAAATTGAAACAAGAACATGTATACCTCAGTGAACAGCAAAAATTGAAACAAGAACATGTATACCTCAGTGAACAGGAGAAATTGAAACAAGAACATGTATACCTCAGTGAACAGCAGAAATTGAAACAAGAACATGTATACCTCAGTGAACAGGAGAAATTGAAACAAGAACATGTATACCTCAGTGAACAGCAAAAATTGAAACAAGAGCATGTATACCTCAGTGAACAGCAGAAATTGAAACAAGAACATGTATACCTCAGTGAACAGCAGAAATTGAAACAAGAACATGCATGCCTCAGTGAACAGCAAAAATTGAAACAAGAACATGCATGCCTCAGTGAACAGCAGAAATTGAAACAAGAACATGTATACCTCAGTGAACAGGAGAGAATTGAAACAAGAACATGATCCTCAGTGAACAGCAAAATTGAAACAAGAACATGCATACTCAGTGAACAGCAGAAATTGAAACAAAACATGTATATCCTCAATGAACAGCAGAAATTGAAACAAGACATGATGCCTCATCAGATGAGACAAAGTTCAGACGTGACTGGCACTCTCGTTAACGCAGAACTGACAGAACCTTATATTGTGTCCTAGTAAACAAAACTATGATATAGAAACACAGCATGGCATCCTAGTTGACCAGCAAAAGGAGGTTGGAACAAGGAGCGATGATTAAACAACTCTTTCTATTGATGCTAGGGGTTGAAACGAACGTCCAATTGTCATCGAGTGATCAGCAGAAATTGAAAAACAAGAAACATGTCATTTTTCCAGTTGCAGTCTCTGATATTGAGCATGACACAACCCAGGAACAAAAAGAAACGATCATTTTTAATACCTCCAGTTGCGCACATTGAACAACGAACATGCATGCCTCATGAAAACAGAGAGATTGAAATACCAACATTTCACCTCGTGAACGCGAAATTGAAACAAGAATTGTGTAGCTATGCCTCTGATACACCGGGGTAAAAGTTGAAGCGTTTAAGAGCCATGGGTAAATTACTCACTGTTTTTAGGTCATTCAGAGAGTAACACGTAATTAGTGATGGATTAGTGAACAGTTTCCAGATGTAATAACAAAGCAACATATGACTCAGTGAGACTGCAGGAAATTAAGACAAGAGCATGTATACCTCAGTGAACGCGAAGGGTTGAAACAAGAACATGTATGACCTCAAGTGAACAGCGAAATGACAAGAGCATGTATACCTCAGTGAACAGCAGAAATTGAAACAAGAGCATGCATACCTCAGTGAACAGAGAGTGAAACAGAACATGCATACCTCAGTGAACAGCAGAAATTGAAACAAGAACATGTATACCTCAGTGAACAGCAGAAATTGAAACAAGAGCATGTATACCTCAGTGAACAGCAGAAATTGAAACAAGAACATGTATACCTCAGTGAACAGCAGAAATTGAAACAAGAGCATGTATACCTCAGTGAACAGCAGAAATTGAAACAAGAGCATGTATACCTCAGTGAACAGCAGAAATTGAAACAAGAGCATGCATATCTCAGTGAACAGCAGAAATTGAAACAAGAACATGTATACCTCAGTGAACAGCAGAAATTGAAACAAGAGCATGCATATCTCAGTGAACA
The DNA here is from genome assembly GCA_020796225.1 of Arion vulgaris. Classification (NCBI taxonomy): domain Eukaryota; kingdom Metazoa; phylum Mollusca; class Gastropoda; order Stylommatophora; family Arionidae; genus Arion; species Arion vulgaris. Next base: position 66,237,158 of record CM036760.1, read on the forward strand.
GCAGAATTGAAACAAGAACTTGTTCCTCAGTGAACAGCAGAAATTGAAACAAGAACATGCATACCTCAGTGAACAGCAGAAATTGAAACAAAAACATGTATACCTCAGTGAACAGCAGAAATTGAAGCAAGAGCATGTATGCCTCAGTGAACAGCAGAAATTGAAACAAGAACATGTATACCTCAGTGAACAGCAGAAATTGAAACAAGAGCATGTATACCTCAGTGAACAGCAGAAATTGAAACAAGAGCATGTATACCTCAGTGAACAGCAGAAATTGAAACAAGAGCATGCATATCTCAGTGAACAGCAGAAATTGAAACAAGAACATGTATACCTCAGTGAACAGCAGAAATTGAAACAAGAGCATGCATATCTCAGTGAACAGCAGAAATTGAAACAAGAACTTGTATACCTCAGTGAACAGCAGAAATTGAAACAAGAACATGCATATCTCGGTGAACAGCAGAAATTGAAACAAGAGCATGTATATCTCGTGAACAGCAGAAAATTTAAACGTCAAGGCTCATAAAATAATAGCCTTCTATCGCTAGCGATGATGACAACAGTCTCAGGCGTGTGCTGCCGCACTCTCTGATTAATCTCATATAACCGACAAATTCTACTTATATTGTGTTCATAAAAATTAAAAACAAAGATCAGTTATCAGTTTATGGGACTATCACACAGCACTCCGGACACGTCCTAGGTACTCTATCTCCGCCTCAACAAACCCGGCAGCGTTCAGCGGTCCATCAAGCGAGTTCGATTTTGATTAATCAATCTCTTTGTATCTGGTATGTCGTTCCCTTGGGCTGCACCAATATCGACACCCATTTTCTCAATCTGGTCATCGAGTGGGATTCACAACCTTGAAACTTCTCTGTTCGGAAAGACTCTCTCAATGCGTTAAGAATGTCAGTTTTATCCCTTGCAGCTCCTCTGATATTGTAGCCATGCCTCCAACCCAGGGACAAAAACGAAGATGCTTTCTCGATCATTGTCTGTACCAGTACCTCCACCCAGTTGCGTCTCACCATTCCTGATTCGATTTTACGAATCATGTTCATGGAACCACTAGTATGAAAATACAAGAGTAGTTGTGAGATACCAATCATTTCACTTCCTCTGTAACCGCCCGTACCATCATTGTCAAACTACTTGTGGTTGTCCGTAGGCCCTACTGGCCTCTCTTATTATCCCCCACTCTGTGCGTGCTTAACAAGCTCATGCACAGCGTTGTTGGTGAATGACTGAACCATCGGTGTAAATTACTGCATCTGTTTCATTGACGGTCATTCAAGAGAGCCTCAACCTCCACGTTAATTAGTGATGGATTATTGTGTTCACAGTTTGTCTTCATAGATGTAATAACAAAGAACTACACATTAATGAGTGCAGGCTGGAGAAAACTGCACAAGTTGATAAATATAATAAGATAAGTTAGAGTGTGGATAATAGATATACTCTGAAGGGATGTAGAGGCCATCACAAAGATTGTCCTGTAGTGGACTTCTAAAGTAGAACGAAAGAAAGACCGTCTCTGTTGGTATTATCACTGACGTCGTTGATAAACAACAGTCTCTGATATCACATTAGAATAGCTTGTGTTCTCGTGACCTAGAATCATTACCACGAGATATCGTATTAGACATTTTACCATCTACTTATTGATTCATTGATAAGGTTTGACCCTCGATATGGCCTGTTGTTATGATATTATGTAAGAAATCTATTATGGATAACGATGTTGTAGAACTTTATAAGCTTGACCTCGATATGGCCTGTTGTTATGACATTGACTAGGATGTGAATCTGATTAGGATAACGATGTTGTATGAACTTTGATAATGTTTGACCCTCAATATGGCCTGTTGTTATGACATTATGTAGGGTGGTGAATCTATTATGGATAACGATGTTGTAGGAACTTTGATAAGGTTTGACCCTCGATATGGCCCGTTGTTATGACATTATGTAGGGTGGTGAATCTATTATGGATAACGATGTTGTAGGAACTTTGAATATTTGGTAATAGTAGGAGTTTAGAATCTATTTTCTTAGTTTTATGCGGTTTGTATAGTACTTTCAATTGAGTTCTTATTTTAGCAATGCATAAGTTGTGGTCGCTGCCAATATCTGCCCCTCTGTACGCTCTTACATCTAAGACAGACGTACGAAATTTCGTGTTTATACAGAAGTGGTCAATCTGGTTTTTTGTATGTTTGTCAGGAGAAGTCCAAGTTGTTTATGAATGTCTTTTTTATAGGTTATTTCTTTTAGTTTTTTCAAAGCAATGCTCAACTTTCTTTTCCTTTCTTTTATAACATTCTTGTCATTTGTCAGCAATGCCCCAAGGTACACATAGCTGTCGACTCTTTCTATTGGGTGACCGTTGACACATATATTAGCCATCAATTCTGTTTTATCAGTTGTAAATATCTTCGTTTTCATTGTATTGAGATACAGGTTTTGATTTTCGTGTATCAATTTCTATTTACATATATTGATAATACGTTGAAAGAATGGTGTTAGCAAGTACATATATAGTATCTATTACCAGTATATGTGTGTTCATCTTGTTTATGCCATGTTCTGTCTGTGTGTGTGTGTGTGTTCATTTTGTTTATGCCATCTTCTGTCTGTGTGTGTGTGTGTGTGTTCATCTTGTTTATGCCATCTTCTGTCTGTGTGTGTGTGTGCGTTCATCTTGTTTATGCCATCTTCTGTCTGTGTGTGTGTGTGTGTTCATCTTGTTTATGCCATCTTCTGTCTGTGTGTGTTCATCTTGTTTATGCCATGTTCTGTCTGTGTGTGTTCATCTTGTTTATGCCATGTTCTGTCTGTGTGTGTGTGTTCATCTTGTTTATGCCATGTTCTGTATGTGTGTGTGTGTTCATCTTGTTTATGCCATGTTCTGTCTGTGTGTGTGTCATCTGTTTATGTCATGTTCTGTCTGTGTGTGTTCATCTTGTTTATGCCATGTTCTGTCTGTGTGTGTCATCTTGTTTATGTCTGTTCTGTTTGTGTGTGTGTGTGTTCATCTTGTTTATGCCATGTTCTGTCTGTGTGTGTGTGTTCATCTTGTTTATGCCATGTTCTGTCTGTGTGTGTGTGTTCATCTTGTTTATGCCATGTTCTGTTGTGTGTGTGTTCATCTTGTTTATGCCATGTTCTGTTGTGTGTGTGTGTGTTCATTTGTTTATGCCATGTTCTGTTTGTGTGTGTGGTTCATCTTGTTATGCCATGTTCTGTCTGTGTGTGTTTGTGTGTTCATCTTGTTTATGCCATGTTCTGTTTGTGTGTGTGTGTGTGTTTCATTTGTTTATGCCATGTTCTGTTTGTGTGTGTGTGTTCATCTTGTTTATGCCATGTTCTGTCTGTGTGTGTGTTCATCTTGTTTATGCCATGTTCTGTCTGTGTGTGTGTTCATCTTGTTTATGCCATGTTCTGTTTGTGTGTGTGTGTTTCATTTGTTTATGTCCATGTTCTGTTTGTGTGTGTGTGTTCATCTTGTTTATGCCATGTTCTGTCTGTCTGTGTGTGTGTTCATCTTGTTTATGCCATGTTCTGTCTGTCTGTGTGTGTGTTCATCTTGTTTATGCCATGTTCTGTCTGTGTGTGTGTGTGTATTCACTTACAACTATTTTCTCTACTTCAGGTTCCAGACATTATGGCACAACAACCAGGAATCAGATGAAGTGAGAAACAAAGAAAAGGACGCTTGTATCTCATAGTTTCATGATATACATTAACTAGCAAACAGGAATTAAAGAAAGAGAGAGAGAGAGAGAGAGAGATAAGCGGAGACGAGGAGGTCTTGATATGAAAATTTATTCACAAAATGAAATCGCATTCCTTATCAAGAAGTTGAAAATATTAAGATAAGGAGAGAGAGAGAGAGAGAGAGAAGGAGAGTTGGGAGGAATATTTCACATCTGGATTCCCTTACAACATGATACACCAACAAACAGTCAAGAGGTGAAGTGATAGAGACAGGGATACACGAAACAGGTTTCAGTTTTAGCACCTGGATATCATAACAACAACGCAACCACAATGCCTCTGTTCGAAGGTACCAACACACCTCCAGCTCAGGACACGCCAAACATGCAGATGCCAGAAGTTGAGGAGGAGTTTCTACATGCTGTAGACTTTGGTGATGTTATGTTAGTGAAAAGTCTGTTGGAAGAGTACCCAAATCTCAACGTGGATTGTACTGATGCTCTCGGCAGGACACCCTTACGTATGGCGGTCAAAAATGAAAATAAAGAGGTAAGTTGTCAATATATAATTTATGTTGTTACTGTCGCTACAATAAACAGAGATCAGGCAATAGAGCCAAGGGAAGACCAAGAAAAAGATGGATAGACAATATAAAGAACACACTAAATAAACACGGATATAACACAACCAGGGCGACTCATCTGGCACTAAAACGCACATTACAGCTTCCACACCTACACTTAACTCACACACCTACACTTAACTGCAAGAATGGACAACCAATTCCATCATCCACCTGGGGAAAGACAATTCCATCACCCTGCCCCTGCCCTGGGATAGACAATTCTATCAACCACCTGGAGGATAGACAATAGATAGACTGTCGTTACTGCCTGTGTTATGGCTTGTGAGGGCGGTGTAGGACAGTGGGGACCAGAGCTTTGTGTTTTTCAAGCTTTAATAAAATTAATCGGTTTTATTGATTACTCCTCGCATCTCATAATGAGCATTATTGTTTTTAACATTGAAATTGTTAACATTAATCACCCAAATCACCTACTTAATCACCATTTTAACCTTATTTACCCCCAAGTGATATATTTCAGCTTAGAAACTGTGTAGTGCAGATTTTGACATGTTTATATTTTGAGTAAGTCCTGTTGATTGTATGTAAAACCAAAGCAATTGTTGAAACCTTAGAAAGTTAAAAAAATACAGGTTTAACAAAAATTAAGTACTTTGCTGCTCATTAGTTTATTCCACGCTTGAGTGAGTACTGTAGCCTTTTTTATTTACCAGTTAATGGTTATATAATTATTATTTATTGGTACCAAAATTAGAAATATTAAATATCGTATAGTGCTTGAAACTAGTCCGTATAGTGCTTGAAACTAGTCCGTATAGTGCTTGAAACTAGTCCGTATAGTGCTTGAAACTAGTCCGTATAGTGCTTGAAACTAGTCCGTATAGTGCTTGAAACTAGTCCGTATAGTGCTTGAAACTAGTCCGTATAGTGCTTGAAACTAGTCCGTATAGTGCTTGAAACTAGTCAAAAATTTAGACACGTTTGACAATTGAATATATGAATGTGACACATTTTTTTTATTTGCATAAAAATAGAATTATCAAAGAATAATTCATTCAAGTTTAGTCCTCTGATCATCATCCCTGCACATAGAACCAATTAGTCCATGCATGCTGCGATCTCACCCTCAGTATGTCTCTCAGTTTAGTTTTGTCCTCTGATCATCATCCCTGTACATCGAACCTATTAGTCCATACATGCTGCCATCTCCACCTCAGTATGTCTCTCAGTGTGTGGCGACTAACGACTCCGGTTCTTTGTTGGTTGATTATTATTCTTTGGCTACCAGCATTCAGATCGACGTCCGCCATTTTCAACTGAGGAAAATACCAAACCAAACCGTCAATACACGCCGATGACAAACACTGAGGAAAATTCTAGCACAGATGTATGAAACTCCGTAGCACCGGCGAAGATCCTCAATGAATGGACTTCCTATTCGTCTGGCATCACTTGCTGCATAAGAGGGAGGAAATAAACAATCTCTCTTACATGAAATAGTTGTATTACACAAAAACAAAACAAAAACTACACCTTCCAAACGCGCTGTCTCAGGCGAATATACAACATCCGATGGCAAGATCACATCTCCAATATAGAAGTCCTGAACAATGCTGGCATTCCAAGCATGCACACTTTACTGAGTCAGCGACGTCTCAGATGGCTGGGACACGTGTGCCGTATGAGCGATGATAGAATCCCAAAGAACATTCTATATGGTCAACTCGCATCTGGTGCTAGACAGCATAGGCGCCCATTATTACGCTTCATTGACACCTGCAAGCGTGATCTAACTTCATGCGACATAGACAAAAACACTGGGAGCGGCTGGCCAAAGACAGGCAAGCATGGCGAGCGGCAGTGAGGGGCGGCTCAAAAGAAAGAAGAAAACAACATCACATGTGGAGCAAAAAGAGCACAGAGAGCAGAGAGAACATCCCATGCATCGGCTCTAGTCTCCAGTTTACCTGCAGCAACTGTGGCAAGGATTGCCACTCCAGAATAGGCCATTACAGCCACATGAAACGTTGTGATTCAGCACAGAACATACTACGTGACGCAACACCTATTGTCTCCTGAGACAGCACAGAACATACTACGTGACGCAACACCTATTGTCTCCTGAGACAGCACAGAACATACTACGTGACTCAACACCTATTGTCTCCTGAGACAAAGAGGCAAATGACACAAAAACAATACTTTAACGTTCGTCTATTGGAATCGAAGAATACATTAGTGATAAACTTTATTAGAATCGAAGAATACATTAGTGATAAACTTTATTAGAATCGAAGAATACATTAGTGATAAACTTTATTAGAATCGAAGAATACATTAGTGATAAACTTTATTAGAATCGAAGAATACATTATGATAAACTTATTAGAATCGAAGAATACATTAGTGATAAACTTTATTAGAATCGAAGAATACATTAGTGATAAACTTTATTAGAATCGAAGAATACATTAGTGATAAACTTTATTAGAATCGAAGAATACATTAGTGATAAACTTTATTAGAATCGAAGAATACATTAGTGATAAACTCATTTTAATAGAACGTTTTGGCACAAACTAGATTTGTTTCCATTACTGAAACTACTTTGTAAATAGTTATAACAATTCCAGTAATAGCTTGTACAATTAAGTGTTACATCAATGCAAGAGAAGAGAGAAACCGGGAGGAAACATTTGTTCAAGTATTAGTACTGGACTCTGTATACTGAGTGCTCATGGGGTTGGTAAATGGCAACTGAGACAGAATTCATTATTGATCCGGTATTTGTCCAGTTTTAACACGGTTCAGAGAAAGATTACATAATTTGTTAAACGACAGAAAAGGTTAGGATAAGAAAACATATATTAACTGTAATGTTTATAAAATTGTGAAAGTAAAACAACATATTGTCATACCATGAGGTTTATTGGAGAATACGGTGTTAGGCTCGTATTTTTCATTGATCGTCGGCACACGATGGATGATATGGTCAATATCACGCCCGCATAGAGTGTGGCCGCAAAGAGGACTTTGATTGAAACTAATGCACGTCAACTACTATATTGGGAGCTGGGATTGAAGATTGAAGGGGCAAGAAAAGAACAACACAATAGGTATCTGAGTAGACTCGTCAATAAAAATCGAACTGGTGTGCTCAGTCGCTGGACGCTGTTGGAGATATTGCTAATGGGATAGGAGCAGCTATGGACATGTCCGGACTGCAATGAAGATATTGCTAGGGATCGAGCAGCTATGGACATGTCCGGACTGCAATGAAGATATTGCTAATGGGATCGGAGCAGCTATGGACATGTCCGGACTGCAATGAAGATATTGCTAAGGGGATCGGAGCAGCTATGGACATGTCCGGACTGCAATGAAGATATTGCTAATGGGATCGGAGCAGCTATGGACATGTCCGGACTGCAATGAAGATATTGCTAAGGGGATCGGAGCAGCTATGGACATGTCCGGACTGCAATGAAGATATTGCTAATGGGATCGGAGCAGCTATGGACATGTCCGGACTGCAATGAAGATATTGCTAATGGGATCGGAGCAGCTATGGACATGTCCGGACTGCAATGAAGATATTGCTAATGGGATCGGAGCAGCTATGGACATGTCCGGACTGCAATGAAGATATTGCTAATGGGATCGGAGCAGCTATGGACATGTCCGGACTGCAATGAAGATATTGCTAATGGGATCGGAGCAGCTATGGACATGTCCGGACTGCAATGAAGATATTGCTAATGGGATCGGAGCAGCTATGGACATGTCCGGACTGCAATGAAGATATTGCTAATGGGATCGGAGCAGCTATGGACATGTCCGGACTGCAATGAAGATATTGCTAAGGGGATCGGAGCAGCTATGGACATGTCCGGACTGCAATGAAGATATTGCTAATGGGATCGGAGCAGCTATGGACATGTCCGGACTGCAATGAAGATATTGCTAATGGGATCGGAGCAGCTATGGACATGTCCGGACTGCAATGAAGATATTGCTACTGGGATCGGAGCAGCTATGGACATGTCCGGACTGCAATGAAGATATTGCTAATGGGATCGGAGCAGCTATGGACATGTCCGGACTGCAATGAAGATATTGCTAATGGGATCGGAGCAGCTATGGACATGTCCGGACTGCAATGAAGATATTGCTAATGGGATCGGAGCAGCTATGGACATGTCCGGACTGCAATGAAGATATTGCTAATGGGATCGGAGCAGCTATGGACATGTCCGGACTGCAATGAAGATATTGCTAATGGGATCGGAGCAGCTATGGACATGTCCGGACTGCAATGAAGATATTGCTAATGGGATCGGAGCAGCTATGGACATGTCCGGACTGCAATGAAGATATTGCAAATGGGATCGGAGCAGCTATGGACATGTCCGGACTGCAATGAAGATATTGCTAATGGGATCGGAGCAGCTATGGACATGTCCGGACTGCAATGAAGATATTGTAATGGGATCGAGCAGCTATGGACATGTCCGGACTGCAATGAAGATATTGCTAATGGGATCGGAGCAGCTATGGAATGTCCGGACTGAATGAAGATATTGCTAATGGGATGGGAGCAGCTATGGACATGTCCGGACTGCAATGAAGATATTGCTAATGGGATCGGAGCAGCTATGGACATGTCCGGACTGCAATGAAGATATTCTATGGGATCGAGCAGCTATGGACATGTCCGGACTGCAATGAAGATATTCTAATGGGATCGGAGCAGCTATGGACATGTCCGGACTGCAATGAAGATATTGCTAATGGGATCGGAGCAGCTATGGACATGTCCGGACTGCAATGAAGATATTGCTAATGGGATCGGAGCAGCTATGGACATGTCCGGACTGCAATGAAGATATTGCTAATGGGATCGGAGCAGCTATGGACATGTCCGGACTGCAATGAAGATATTGCTAATGGGATCGGAGCAGCTATGGACATGTCCGGACTGCAATGAAGATATTGCTAATGGGATCGGAGCAGCTATGGACATGTCCGGACTGCAATGAAGATATTGCTAATGGGATCGGAGCAGCTATGGACATGTCCGGACTGCAATGAAGATATTGCTAATGGGATCGGAGCAGCTATGGACATGTCCGGACTGCAATGAAGATATTCTAATGGGATCGGAGCAGCTATGGACATGTCCGGACTGCAATGAAAATATTGCTAATGGGATCGGAGCAGCTATGGACATGTCCGGACTGCAATGAAGATATTGCTAATGGGATCGGAGCAGCTATGGACATGTCCGGACTGCAATGAAGATATTGCTAATGGGATCGGAGCAGCTATGGACATGTCCGGACTGCAATGAAGATATTGCTAATGGGATCGGAGCAGCTATGGACATGTCCGGACTGCAATGAAGATATTGCTAAGGGGATCGGAGCAGCTATGGACATGTCCGGACTGCAATGAAGATATTGCTAATGGGATCGGAGCAGCTATGGACATGTCCGGACTGCAATGAAGATATTGCTAATGGGATCGGAGCAGCTATGGACATGTCCGGACTGCAATGAAGATATTGCTAATGGGATCGGAGCAGCTATGGACATGTCCGGACTGCAATGAAGATATTGCTAATGGGATCGGAGCAGCTATGGACATGTCCGGACTGCAATGAAGATATTACTAATGGATCGGAGCAGCTATGGACATGTCCGGACTGCAATGAAGATATTGCTAATGGGATCGGAGCAGCTATGGACATGTCCGGACTGCAATGAAGATATTGCTAATGGGATCGGAGCAGCTATGGACATGTCCGGACTGCAATGAAGATATTGCTAATGGGATCGGAGCAGCTATGGACATGTCCGGACTGCAATGAAGATATTGCTAATGGGATCGGAGCAGCTATGGACATGTCCGGACTGCAATGAAGATATTGCTAATGGGATCGGAGCAGCTATGGACATGTCCGGACTGCAATGAAGATATTGCTAAGGGGATCGGAGCAGCTATGGACATGTCCGGACTGCAATGAAGATATTGCTAATGGGATCGGAGCAGCTATGGACATGTCCGGACTGCAATGAAGATATTGCTAATGGGATCGGAGCAGCTATGGACATGTCCGGACTGCAATGAAGATATTGCTAAGGGGATCGGAGCAGCTATGGACATGTCCGGACTGCAATGAAGATATTGCTATGGGATCGGAGCAGCTATGGACATGTCCGGACTGCAATGAAGATATTGCTAATGGGATCGGAGCAGCTATGGACATGTCCGGACTGCAATGAAGATATTCCAAACTGAAACTGAACTAATTTCCAATTCTTTTCTGGTGAAGCTGGGTCGACCGAGAATCATATTTCTGGTACCAATTGAAGCTGGGTCGACCGAGAATCATATTTCTGGTACCCAATTGAAGCTGTGTCGACCCGAGAATCATATTTCTGGTACCCAATTGAAGCTTGGTCGACCCGAGAATCATATTTCTGGTACCCAATTGAAGCTAGGTCGACCCGAGAATCATATTTCTGGTACCCAATTGAAGCTGTGTCGACCCGAGAATCATATTTCTGGTACCCAATTGAAGCTGTGTCGACCCGAGAATCATATTTCTGGTACCCAATTGAAGCTGGGTCGACCGAGAATCATATTTCTGGTACCCAATTGAAGCTGGTCGACCGAGAATCATATTTCTGGTACCAATTGAAGCTGGGTCGACCTGAGAATCATATTTCTGGTACCTAATTGAAGCTGGTCGACCGAGAATCATATTTCTGGTACCCAATTGAAGCTGGGTCGACCGAGAATCATATTTCTGGTACCCAATTGAAGCTGTGTCGACCCGAGAATCATATTTCTGGTACCCAATTGAAGCTGGGTCGACCGAGAATCATATTTCTGGTACCCAATTGAAGCTGGGTCGACCCGAGAATCATATTTCTGGTACCCAATTGAAGCTGTGTCGACCCGAGAATCATATTTCTGGTACCCAATTGAAGCTGGGTCGACCCGAGAATCATATTTATGGTACCCAATTGAAGCTGTGTCGACCCGAGAATCATATTTCTGGTACCCAATTGAAGCTGGGTCGACCGAGAATCATATTTCTGGTACCCAATTGAAGCTGTGTCGACCCGAGAATCATATTTCTGGTACCCAATTGAAGCTGGGTCGACCGAGAATCATATTTCTGGTACCCAATTGAAGCTGGATCGACCCGAGAATCATATTTCTGGTACCCAATTGAAGCTGGGTCGACCCGAGAATCATATTTCTGGTACCCATTGAAGCTGGTCGACCGAGAATCATATTTCTGGTACCCAATTGAAGCTGTTCGACCGAGAATCATATTTCTGGTACCCAATTGAAGCTGTGTCGACCCGAGAATCATATTTCTGGTACCCAATTGAAGCTGGGTCGACCGAGAATCATATTTCTGGTACCCAATTGAAGCTGTGTCGAACCGAGAATCATATTCTGGTACCCAATTGAAGCTGTGTCGACCGAGATCATATTTCTGGTACCCAATTGAAGCTGTGTCGACCCGAGAATCATATTTCTGGTACCCAATTGAAGCTGGGTCGACCGAGAATCATATTTCTGGTACCCAATTGAAGCTGTGTCACCTGAGAATCATATTTCTGGTACCCATTGAAGCTGGGTCGACCCGAGAATCATATTTCTGGTACCCAATTGAAGCTGGGTCGACCCGAGAATCATATTTCTGGTACCCAATTGAAGCTGGGTCGACCTGAGAATCATATTTCTGGTACCAATTGAAGCTGGTCGACCGAGAATCATATTTCTGGTACCCAATTGAAGCTTGTCGACCGAGAATCATATTTCTGGTACCCAATTGAAGCTTGGTCGACCCGAGAATCATATTTCTGGTACCCAATTGAAGCTGGGTCGACCCTAGAATCATATTTCTGGTACCCAATTGAAGCTGGGTCGACCGAGAATCATATTTCTGGTACCCAATTGAAGCTCGTGTCGACCGAGAATCATATTTCTGTACCCAATTGAAGCTGGTCGACCGAGAATCATATTTCTGGTACCCAATTGAAGCTGGGTCGACCTCGAGAATCATATTTTGGTACCCAATTGAAGCTGGTCGACCGAGAATCATATTTCTGGTACCCAATTGAAGCTGGTCGACCGAGAATCATATTTCTGGTACCAATTGAAGCTGGTCGACCGAGAATCAATTTCTGGTACCCAATTGAAGCTGTCGACCGAGAATCATATTTCTGGTACCCAATTGAAGCTGGGTCGACCGAGAATCATATTTCTGGTACCCAATTGAAGCTTGGTCGACCCGAGAATCATATTTCTGGTACCCAATTGAAGCTGGTCGACCTGAGAATCATATTTCTGGTACCAATTGAGCTGGTCGACCTGAGAATCATATTTCTGGTACCCAATTGAAGCTGGGTCGACCGAGAATCATATTTCTGGTACCCAATTGAAGCTTGTCGACCGAGAATCATATTTCTGGTACCCAATTGAAGCTGGGTCGACCGAGAATCATATTTCTGGTACCCAATTGAAGCTGGGTCGACCCTAGAATCATATTTCTGGTACCCAATTGAAGCTGGGTCGACCGAGAATCATATTTCTGGTACCCAATTGAAGCTGGGTCGACCGAGAATCATATTTCTGGTACCCAATTGAAGCTGTGTCGACCCGAGAATCATATTTCTGGTACCCAATTGAAGCTGGGTCGACCTGAGAATCATATTTCTGGTACCCAATTGAAGCTGTGCGACCTAGAATCATATTTCTGGTACCCAATTGAAGCTGTGTCGATCGAGAATCATATTTCTGGTACCAATTGAAGCTGTGTCGACCCGAGAATCATATTTCTGGTACCCAATTGAAGCTGGGTCGACCGAGAATCATATTTCTGGTACCCAATTGAAGCTGGGTCGACCGAGAATCATATTTCTGGTACCCAATTGAAGCTGTGTCGACCTCGAGAATCATATTTCTGGTACCCAATTGAAGCGTGTCGACCGAGAATCATATTTCTGGTACCCAATTGAAGCTGTGTCGACCCGAGAATCATATTTCTGGTACCCAATTGAAGCTGGTCGACCGAGAATTTTAGTAATTGGCTACGAATCTATTCTGTACCGAGCTGTGTCGACCCGAGAATCATATTTCTGGTACCCAATTGAAGCTGGGTCGACCGAGAATCATATTTCTGGTACCCAATTGAAGCTGGGTCGACCCGAGAATCATATTTCTGGTACCCAATTGAAGCTGGGTCGACCGAGAATCATATTTCTGGTACCCAATTGAAGCTGGATCGACCCGAGAATCATATTTCTGGTACCCAATTGAAGCTGGGTCGACCGAGAATCATATTTCTGGTACCCAATTGAAGCTGGTCGACCGAGAATCATATTTCTGGTACCCAATTAGCTGGTCGACCGAGAATCATATTTCTGGTACCCAATTGAAGCTGGTCGACCGAGAATCATATTTCGGACCAATGAGCGTCGACCATCATATTTCGGTACCCAATTAAGCTGGGTCGACCGAGAATCATATTTCTGGTACCCAATTGAAGCTGTGTCGACCCGAGAATCATATTTCTGGTACCCAATTGAAGCTGTGTCGACCCGAGAATCATATTTCTGGTACCCAATTGAAGCTGGGTCGACCGAGAATCATATTTCTGGTACCCAATTGAAGCTGGGTCGACCGAGAATCATATTTCTGGTACCCAATTGAAGCTGGGTCGACCTGAGAATCATATTCTGGTACCAATTGAAGCTGTCGACCGAGAATCATATTTCTGGTACCCAATTGAAGCTGGTCGACCGAGAATCATATTTCTGGTACCCACTGACCATTGGGTCGACCTGAGAATCATATTTCTGGTACCCATTGAAGCTGGTCGACCTGAGAATCATATTTCTGGTACCCAATTGAAGCTGGGTCGACCGAGAATCATATTTCTGGTACCCAATTGAAGCTAGGTCGACCGAGAATCATATTTCTGGTACCAATTGAAGCTGTCGACCGAGAATCATATTTCTGGTACCCATTGAAGCTGGGTCGACCCGAGAATCATATTTCTGGTACCCAATTGAAGCTGGGTCGACCGAGAATCATATTTCTGGTACCCAATTGAAGCTGGGTCGACCGAGAATCATATTTCTGGTACCCAATTGAAGCTGTGTCGACCCGAGAATCATATTTCTGGTACCCAATTGAAGCTGGGTCGACCGAGAATCATATTTCTGGTACCCAATTGAAGCTGGGTCGACCGAGAATCATATTTCTGGTACCCAATTGAAGCTGGGTCGACCGAGAATCATATTTCTGGTACCCAATTGAAGCTGTTCGACTGAGAATCATATTTCTGGTACCCAATTGAAGCTGGGTCGACCGAGAATCATATTTCTGGTACCCAATTGAAGCTGTATGACCGAGAATCATATTTCTGGTACCCATTGAAGCTGTCGACCCGAGAATCATATTTCTGGTACCCAATTGAAGCGTCGACCGAGAATCATATTTCTGGTACCATTGAAGCTGTGTCGACCGAGAATCATATTTCGGTACCAATTGAAGCTGGTCGACCTGAGAATCATATTTCTGGTACCCAATTGAAGCTTGGTCGACCCGAGAATCATATTTCTGGTACCCAATTGAAGCTGGTCGACCTGAGAATCATATTTCTGGTACCCAATTGAAGCTGTGTCGACCCGAGAATCATATTTCTGGTACCCAATTGAAGCTGGGTCGACCGAGAATCATATTTCTGGTACCCAATTGAAGCTGGGTCGACCCGAGAATCATATTTCTGGTACCCAATTGAAGCTGGGTCGACCGAGAATCATATTTCTGGTACCCAATTGAAGCTGTGTCGACCCGAGAATCATATTTCTGGTACCCAATTGAAGCTGTGTCGACCGAGAATCATATTTCTGGTACCAATTGAAGCTGGTCGACCGAGAATCATATTTCTGGTACCAATTGAAGCTGGTCGACCGAGAATCATATTTCTGGTACCCAATTGAAGCTGTGTCGACCCGAGAATCATATTTCTGGTACCCAATTGAAGCTGTGTCGACCGAGAATCATATTTCTGGTACCAATTGAAGCTGGTCGACCCGAGAATCATATTTCTGGTACCCAATTGAGCTGGTCGACCGAGAATCATATTTCTGGTACCCAATTGAAGCTGTGTCGACCGAGAATCATATTTCTGGTACCCAATTGAAGCGTGTCGCCCGAGAATCATATTTCTGGTACCATGAAGCTGGGTCGACCGAGAATCATATTTTGGTACCCAATTGAAGCTGTGTCGACCGAGAATCATATTTCTGGTACCCAATTGAAGCTGGTCGACCTGAGAATCATATTTCTGGTACCCAATTGAAGCTGTGTCGACCCGAGAATCATATTTCTGGTACCCAATTGAGCTGGTCGACCGAGAATCATATTTTGGTACCCATTGAAGCTGTCGACCGAGAATCATATTTCTGGTACCCAATTGAAGCTGGTCGACCGAGAATCATATTTCTGGTACCAATTGAAGCTGGTCGACCGAGAATCATATTTCTGGTACCCAATTGAAGCTGTGTCGACCGAGAATCATATTTCTGGTACCAATTGAAGCTGTGTCGACCCGAGAATCATATTTCTGGTACCCAATTGAAGCTGGGTCGACCGAGAATCATATTTCTGGTACCCAATTGAAGCGTGTCGACCGAGAATCATATTTCTGGTACCCAATTGAAGCTGTGTCGACCGAGAATCATATTTCTGGTACCCAATTGAAGCAGTCGCCCGAGAATCATATTTCTGGTACCCAATTGAAGCTGGCCGACCTGAGAATCATATTTCTGGTACCCAATTGAAGCTGTGTCGACCCGAGAATCATATTTCTGGTACCCAATTGAAGCTGGGTCGACCGAGAATCATATTTCTGGTACCCAATTGAAGCTGTGCGACTCGAGAATCATATTTCTGGTACCAATTGAGCTGTGTCGACCTGAGAATCATATTCTGGTACCCAATTGAAGCTGTGTCGACCGAGAATCATATTTCTGGTACCCATTGAAGCGGTCGACCCGAGAATCATATTTCTGGTACCAATTAGCTGTTCGACCCGAGAATCATATTAATAATGGTTAACCTAAGTTCTAAGTATATTTGATGGAGTCACATGAGAAACATTTATGGTTCTAATTATATTTGAGGGTCACATAGAAACATTTAGACGGTTCTAATTATATTGTGGCACATAGGAAACATATGGTTCTAATTATATTTGATGGATACATATGGAAACAGTTAGACGGTTCTAATTATATTTGATGGAGTCACATAGAAACATTAGATGGTTCTAATTATATTTGATGGAGCACATATGAAACAGTTAGACGGTTCTAATTATATTTGATGGAGGCACATAGGAAACAGTTAGACGGTTCTAATTATATTTGGTGGAGACATACAGGAAACAGTTAGACGGTTCTAATTATATTTGATGGAGTCACATAGGAAACAGTTAGACGGTTCTAATTATATTTGATGGAGGCACATAGGAAACAGTTAGACGGTTCTAATTATATTTGGTGGAGGCACATAGGAAACAGTTAGACGGTTCTAATTATATTTGGTGGAGACATACAGGAAACAGTTAGACGGTTCTAATTATATTTGATGGAGTCACATAGGAAACAGTTAGACGGTTCTAATTATATTTGATGGAGTCACATAGGAAACATACGGTTCTAATTATATTTGATGGAGACATATAGGAAACAGTTAGACGGTTCTAATTATATTTGATGGAGTCACATAGGAAACAGTTAGACGGTTCTAATTATATTTGATGGAATCACATAGGAAACAGTTAGACGGTTCTAATTATATTTGATGGAGTCACATAGGAAACATTTAGACGGTTCTAATTATATTTGATGGAGACATATAGGAAACATTTAGATGGTTCTAATTATATTTGATGGAGTCACATAGGAAAAGTTAGACGTTCTAATTATATTTGATTGAGACACATAGGAAACATTTAGATGGTTCTAATTATATTTGATGGAGTCACATAGGAAACATTTAGACGGTTCTAATTATATTTGATTGAGACACATAGGAAACATTTAGATGGTTCTAATTATATTTGGTGGAGACATATAGGAAACATTTAGACGGTTCTAATTATATTTGATGGAGACATATAGGAAACATTTAGATGGTTCTAATTATATTTGATGGAGGCACATAGGAAACAGTTTAAAAAATGTTACGGTCAAAAAGATGTCCATGATTTGAACCGGGTTCACGCGCCTAAGAAGCGTTTTCACTGACCAATAAACTATCGCGGCTCTTATGAATCAATATGTTGGACAGTTAAACGTCTACACAATATTACACTTGTCAGAAAGTATCAGTTTAGGTAGTAGAAAGATTACATGAAGAACACTTGTAACTCGAATCGTGACACATCAAATAATTTTCTGACATATATTTAATGGTAAGAGACATCACCAACAAAAGATGCATTTAAAACTGCAATTGAACATTTAGAGAATAGTTGAGACTTGATATTAACCCTTTCGCTGCTACATACTTTCAGAAGGCTGAGCTAAAAATAGCTACTCTTTGTTTCTAGGTCGCAAACGTGAATGTAGGCCTATAGCAGTGACAGTAGCAATGTATAACATGTTAACACGTCTTCAGCCCACAGAGGAGAGATAATTACAGATGTGTTAATGAGTCTCTAGAAGTGAATGGGAAAAACGTATATATACGTCCTTCGCAGCTAAAGGGTTAAAGCAAATTCTAGATACAACTGAGTATATATTACGAGTTGCTATGTGTAAGCAGTTTATAAATCATCATCATCCACCAGCTTGTCCTAGCCAGAACTGGGAAACTGTAACAGTTCTACATAATTTCTCTCTCTCATAGGCCAGATATCTCGCCTTAACCGTCGCCATGCTCAGATAATCTATTATATCATGAATCCATTTTCGCAGTTGTCTTCCTCAGCTCCTCTTTGCCGGAATGTCTTTCTCCATTATTGTCTTTCTCAGCTATTCATGTATTTTTATATGTCCAAAATATTTCAATTTCTCATTCCTATCTGTAGCATCAATTAGATTTCTTTAGTTTTTAGTTCTTTCTGATATATATATATATATATATATATATATATATATATATATATATATATATATATATATATATATTTGTTGTCTTCTCTGTCCGTGATATACGGAAGACTCTTCTTTAACAATGTATATTCAAAAGCCCATATTTGCTTTCCCACTGCTTTGTTAAATGTCAATGTTTCACAACCATACGTTGCTAATGAGAATATACATATTATTAGTATTCTTACCTTTGTTTTCCTATCAGCTACATTCCATAATCTGTTACACAGACGAACATATCAGCAATGTTTAGTACAATATATGTCAGATGTTTCCGAACATACGACCAAGGTCCAGTGTGTTATATGTGTAAGCTGCTAGACAACACATACACACAGACACACACACACAAACACACACATCTGTGTTTGGTAAAATGTTGTTATCCGAGGTCCTTAATACTTGTAGATATAATATATACATATATTCTTCTCTACCGTTATACTGTACATAGGGCCTGCAAGTAATTTCTCCATACCGCTCTGTTCTGGACAACTCGTTAACCCTTTAGCTGCTAAGGACGTATGTATACGTTTCCCCAGTTACTTCTAAAGACGCATTAACACGTCTGTTCTTATCTCTCCTCTGTGGGCTAAAGAGGTGTTAACGGTATGTTATACATTGCTACTGTCACTGCTACAGGCGTACATTCACGTTTGTGACAGAGAAACAAAGAGTAGCTATTTTTAGCTCAGCTTTCAGAAAGTATGTAACAGCGAAAGGGTTAAATCTCTTTCATGGAATTGAGTCTGATATTTCTGCCTCTCTCAGCAAAGTTCGTTTCACGGTTTCCTAGGGCACCATTTTGTTCTTGAACCTTTGTTTCCGGTTTCTAGGTGCCCTTCTGTTATTGAACCTTTTGTTTCACGGTTTCCATAGGGCGCCCTTTTGTTCTTGAAACTTTTGTTTCACGGTTTCCATAGGCGCCCTTTGTTCTTGAAACTTTGTTTCCCGATTTCCTAGGGCGCCATTTTGTTCTTGAACCTTTGTTTCACGGTTTCCTAGGCGCCCTTTGTTCTTGAACCTTTTGTTTCCCGGTTTCCTAGGTCGCCATTTTGTTCTTGAACCTTTGTTTCCCGGTTTCTAGGTCGCCATTTTGTTCTTGAACCTTTGTTTCCCGATTTCCTAGGCGCCCTTTTGTTCTTGAACCTTTGTTTCCGGTTTCTAGGTCGCCATTTTGTTCTTGAACCTTTTGTTTCGAACTTCAATGCCTGCTTTTTGATTCTTAGATAATTTCTTCTCAAGGTATGCCCAACATATTTCCATCTTCTTTTTCTTATAAGATGTGTTACTAATGGTTGACAAGACAATCTTCTGACGTCATCACTTCTCCTGAATACTAGTTTATTGTTTGACTTATTGACCACATTCATTAGTTCCCTTGCTTACTCCGTTGTTCATTAGTTCCCTTGCTTACTCCGTTGTTCATTAGTTCCCTTGCTTACTCCGTTGTTCTCAAGTTCCCTTGCTTACCTGTTGTTCTCAAGTTCCCCTTGCTGTTCACTCCGTTGTTCTCAAGTTCCTTGCTTACTCCGTTGTTCTCATCTTTACCGTTTCCCGTCTGCTTATCCGTTGTTCTCAAGTTCCCTTGCTTACTCCGTTGTTCTCAGTTCCTTGCTTACTCCGTTGTTCTCAAGTTCCTTGCTTACTCCGTTGTTTCAAGTTCCTTGCTTACTCCGTTGTTCTCAAGTCCTGCTATCCTGTCTCAACCTCATGCTATCCTGATTTTCAAGCGTTACCACAGATTGTTACAAGTCACTTATCCTTACCACAAATCAAGTGTCTGCCTTTATTATGCTGCAAGCATGTTTCCAGCAGATTGATTAAAACAGTTGAACTGTTCATAACAGATATCTAAGAATGTTTGATTCTACTGTCTTGTCAAGACATGATGGTTGAAGAAATGTGTTGATTTCTTCCTTGCTCAAGACAGATGTGGTTTGGAAGAAATGTGTTGATTTCTACTTTGTTCAAGACAGATGTGGTTGGAAGAAATGTGTTGATTTCTACTTTGTTCAAGACAGATGTGGTTGGAAGAAATGTGTTGATTTCTACTTTGTTCAAGACAGATGTGGTTGGAAGAAATGTGTTGATTTCTACTTTGTTCAAGACAGATGTGGTTGGAAGAAATGTGTTGATTTCTACTTTGTTCAAGACAGATGTGGTTGGAAGAAATGTGTTGATTTCTACTTTGTTCAAGACAGATGTGGTTGAAGAAATGTGTTGATTTCTACTTTGTTCAAGACAGATGTGGTTGGAAGAAATGTGTTGATTTCTACTTTGTTCAAGACAGATGTGGTTGGAAGAAATGTGTTGATTTCTACTTTGTTCAAGACAGATGTGGTTGGAAGAAATGTGTTGATTTCTACTTTGTTCAAGACAGATGTGGTTGGAAGAAATGTGTTGATTTCTACTTTGTTCAAGACAGATCTGGTTGGAAGAAATGTGTTGATTTCTTCCTTGCTAAAGACAGATCTGGTTTGGAAGAAATGTGTTGATTTCTACTTTGTTCAAGACAGATGTGGTTGGAAGAAATGTGTTGATTTCTTCCTTGCTCAAGACAGATCTGGTTTGGAAGAAATGTGTTGATTTCTACTTTCCTCAAGACAGATCTGGTTTGGAAGAAATGTGTTGATTTCTACTTTCCTCAAGACAGATCTGGTTGGAAGAAATGTGTTGATTTCTACTTTGTTCAAGACAGATGTGGTTGGAAGAAATGTGTTGATTTCTACTTTGTTCAAGACAGATGTGGTTGGAAGAAATGTGTTGATTTCTACTTTCCTCAAGACAGATCTGGTTGGAAGAAATGTGTTGATTTCTTCCTTGCTCAAAACAGATCTGGTTTGGAAGAAATGTGTTGATTTCTACTTTGTTCAAGACAGATGTGGTTGGAAGAAATGTGTTGATTTCTACTTTGTTCAAGACAGATGTGGTTGGAAGAAATGTGTTGATTTCTTCCTTGCTCAAGACAGATCTGGTTTGGAAGAAATGTGTTGATTTCTACTTTGTTCAAGACAGATGTGGTTGGAAGAAATGTGTTGATTTCTACTTTGTTCAAGACAGATGTGGTTGGAAGAAATGTGTTGATTTCTACTTTGTTCAAGACAGATGTGGTTGGAAGAAATGTGTTGATTTCTACTTTGTTCAAGACAGATGTGGTTGGAAGAAATATGTTGATTTCTACTTTGTTCAAGACAGATGTGGTTGGAAGAAATGTGTTGATTTCTACTTTGTTCAAGACAGATGTGGTTGGAAGAAATGTGTTGATTTCTACTTTGTTCAAGACAGATCTGGTTGGAAGAAATGTGTTGATTTCTACTTTGTTCAAGACAGATGTGGTTGGAAGAAATGTGTTGATTTCTACTTGTTCAAGACAGATGTGGTTGGAAGAAATGTGTTGATTTCTACTTTGTTCAAGACAGATGTGGTTGGAAGAAATGTGTTGATTTCTACTTTGTTCAAGACAGATGTGGTTGGAAGAAATGTGTTGATTTCTACTTTGTTCAAGACAGATGTGGTTGGAAGAAATGTGTTGATTTCTACTTTGTTCAAGACAGATGTGGTTGGAAGAAATGTGTTGATTTCTACTTTGTTCAAGACAGATGTGGTTGGAAGAAAAGTGTTGATTTCTACTTTGTTCAAGACAGATGTGGTTGGAAGAAATGTGTTGATTTCTACTTTGTTCAAGACAGATGTGGTTGGAAGAAATGTGTTGATTTCTACTTTGTTCAAGACAGATGTGGTTGGAAGAAATGTGTTGATTTCTACTTTGTTCAAGACAGATCTGGTTTGGAAGTAATGTGTTGATTTCACTTGTTCAAGACAGATGTGGTTGGAAGAAATGTGTTGATTTCTACTTTGTTCAAGACAGATGTGGTTGGAAGAAATGTGTTGATTTCTACTTTGTTCAAGACAGATGTGGTTGGAAGAAATGTGTTGATTTCTTCCTTGTTCAAGACAGATGTGGTTGGAAGAAATGTGTTGATTTCTACTTTGTTCAAGATAGATGTGGTTGGAAGAAATGTGTTGATTTCTTCCTTGTTCAAGACAGATGTGGTTGGAAGAAATGTGTTGATTTCTACTTTTTTCAAGACAGATGTGGTTGGAAGAAATGTGTTGATTTCTACTTTGTTCAAGACAGATCTGGTTGGAAGAAATGTGTTGATTTCTACTTTGTTCAAGACAGATGTGGTTGGAAGAAATGTGTTGATTTCTACTTTGCTTCAAGACAGATCTGGTTTGGAAGAAATGTGTTGATTTCTACTTTGTTCAAGACAGATGTGGTTGGAAGAAATGTGTTGATTTCTACTTTGCTTCAAGACAGATGTGGTTGGAAGAAATGTGTTGATTTCTACTTTGTTCAAGACAGATGTGGTTGGAAGAAATGTGTTGATTTCTACTTTGTTCAAGACAGATGTGGTTGGAAGAAATGTGTTGATTTCTACTTTGTTCAAGACAGATGTGGTTGGAAGAAATGTGTTGATTTCTACTTTGTTCAAGACAGATGTGGTTGGAAGAAATGTGTTGATTTCTACTTTGTTCAAGACAGATGTGGTTGGAAGAAATGTGTTGATTTCTACTTTGTTCAAGACAGATGTGGTTGGAAGAAATGTGTTGATTTCTACTTTGTTCAAGACAGATCTGGTTGGAAGAAATGTGTTGATTTCTACTTTGTTCAAGACAGATGTGGTTGGAAGAAATGTGTTGATTTCTACTTTGTTCTAGACAGATGTGGTTGGAAGAAATGTGTTGATTTCTACTTTGTTCAAGACAGATGGGTTGGAAGAAATGTGTTGATTTCTACTTTGTTCAAGACAGATCTGGTTGGAAGAAATGTGTTGATTTCTACTTTGTTCAAGACAGATGTGGTTGGAAGAAATGTGTTGATTTCTACTTTGTTCAAGACAGATGTGGTTCGAAGAAATGTGTTGATTTCTACTTTGTTCAAGACAGATGTGGTTGGAAGAAATGTGTTGATTTCTACTTTGTTCAAGACAGATGTGGTTGGAAGAAATGTGTTGATTTCTACTTTGTTCAAGACAGATCTGGTTGGAAGAAATGTGTTGATTTCTTCCTTGCTCAAGACAGATCTGGTTTGGAAGAAATGTGTTGATTTCTACTTTGTTCAAGACAGATGTGGTTGGAAGAAATGTGTTGATTTCTACTTTGTTCAAGACAGATGTGGTTGGAAGAAATGTGTTGATTTCTACTTTGTTCAAGACAGATGTGGTTGGAAGAAATGTGTTGATTTCTTCCTTGTTCAAGACAGATCTGGTTGGAAGAAATGTGTTGATTTCTACTTTGTTCAAGACAGATGTGGTTGGAAGAAATGTGTTGATTTCTTCCTTGCTCAAGACAGATCTGGTTTGGAAGAAATGTGTTGCTTTCTACTTTGTTCAAGACAGATGTGGTTGGAAGAAATGTGTTGATTTCTACTTTGTTCAAGACAGATGTGGTTGGAAGAAATGTGTTGATTTCTACTTTGTTCAAGACAGATGTGGTTGGAAGAAATATGTTGATTTCTACTTTGTTCAAGACAGATGTGGTTGGAAGAAATGTGTTGATTTCTACTTTGTTCAAGACAGATGTGGTTGGAAGAAATGTGTGATTTCTTCTGCTCAAGACAGATCTGGTTGGAAGAAATGTGTTGATTTCTACTTTGTTCAAGACAGATGTGGTTGGAAGAAATGTGTTGATTTCTACTTTGTTCAAGACAGATCTGGTTGGAAGAAATGTGTTGATTTCTTCCTTGCTAAAGACAGATCTGGTTTGGAAGAAATGTGTTGATTTCTACTTTGTTCAAGACAGATGTGGTTGGAAGAAATGTGTTGATTTCTTCCTTGCTCAAGACAGATCTGGTTTGGAAGAAATGTGTTGATTTCTACTTTCCTCAAGACAGATCTGGTTTGGAAGAAATGTGTTGATTTCTACTTTCCTCAAGACAGATCTGGTTGGAAGAAATGTGTTGATTTCTACTTTGTTCAAGACAGATGTGGTTGGAAGAAATGTGTTGATTTCTACTTTGTTCAAGACAGATGTGGTTGGAAGAAATGTGTTGATTTCTACTTTCCTCAAGACAGATCTGGTTGGAAGAAATGTGTTGATTTCTTCCTTGCTCAAAACAGATCTGGTTTGGAAGAAATGTGTTGATTTCTACTTTGTTCAAGACAGATGTGGTTGGAAGAAATGTGTTGATTTCTACTTTGTTCAAGACAGATGTGGTTGGAAGAAATGTGTTGATTTCTTCCTTGCTCAAGACAGATCTGGTTTGGAAGAAATGTGTTGATTTCTACTTTGTTCAAGACAGATGTGGTTGGAAGAAATGTGTTGATTTCTACTTTGTTCAAGACAGATGTGGTTGGAAGAAATGTGTTGATTTCTACTTTGTTCAAGACAGATGTGGTTGGAAGAAATGTGTTGATTTCTACTTTGTTCAAGACAGATGTGGTTGGAAGAAATATGTTGATTTCTACTTTGTTCAAGACAGATGTGGTTGGAAGAAATGTGTTGATTTCTACTTTGTTCAAGACAGATGTGGTTGGAAGAAATGTGTTGATTTCTACTTTGTTCAAGACAGATCTGGTTGGAAGAAATGTGTTGATTTCTACTTTGTTCAAGACAGATGTGGTTGGAAGAAATGTGTTGATTTCTACTTTGTTCAAGACAGATGTGGTTGGAAGAAATGATTTGATTTCTACTTTGTTCAAGACAGATGTGGTTGGAAGAAATGTGTTGATTTCTACTTTGTTCAAGACAGATGTGGTTGGAAGAAATGTGTTGATTTCTACTTTGTTCAAGACAGATGTGGTTGGAAGAAATGTGTTGATTTCTACTTTGTTCAAGACAGATGTGGTTGGAAGAAATGTGTTGATTTCTACTTTGTTCAAGACAGATGTGGTTGGAAGAAAAGTGTTGATTTCTACTTTGTTCAAGACAGATGTGGTTGGAAGAAATGTGTTGATTTCTACTTGTTCAAGACAGATGTGGTTGGAAGAAATGTGTTGATTTCTACTTTGTTCAAGACAGATGTGGTTGGAAGAAATGTGTTGATTTCTACTTTGTTCAAGACAGATCTGGTTTGGAAGTAATGTGTTGATTTCTACTTTGTTCAAGACAGATGTGGTTGGAAGAAATGTGTTGATTTCTACTTTGTTCAAGACAGATGTGGTTGGAAGAAATGTGTTGATTTCTACTTTGTTCAAGACAGATGTGGTTGGAAGAAATGTGTTGATTTCTTCCTTGTTCAAGACAGATGTGGTTGGAAGAAATGTGTTGATTTCTACTTTGTTCAAGATAGATGTGGTTGGAAGAAATGTGTTGATTTCTTCCTTGTTCAAGACAGATGTGGTTGGAAGAAATGTGTTGATTTCTACTTTTTTCAAGACAGATGTGGTTGGAAGAAATGTGTTGATTTCTACTTTGTTCAAGACAGATCTGGTTGGAAGAAATGTGTTGATTTCTACTTTGTTCAAGACAGATGTGGTTGGAAGAAATGTGTTGATTTCTACTTTGCTTCAAGACAGATCTGGTTTGGAAGAAATGTGTTGATTTCTACTTTGTTCAAGACAGATGTGGTTGGAAGAAATGTGTTGATTTCTACTTTGCTTCAAGACAGATGTGGTTGGAAGAAATGTGTTGATTTCTACTTTGTTCAAGACAGATGTGGTTGGAAGAAATGTGTTGATTTCTACTTTGTTCAAGACAGATGTGGTTGGAAGAAATGTGTTGATTTCTACTTTGTTCAAGACAGATGTGGTTGGAAGAAATGTGTTGATTTCTACTTTGTTCAAGACAGATGTGGTTGGAAGAAATGTGTTGATTTCTACTTTGTTCAAGACAGATGTGGTTGGAAGAAATGTGTTGATTTCTACTTTGTTCAAGACAGATGTGGTTGGAAGAAATGTGTTGATTTCTACTTTGTTCAAGACAGATCTGGTTGGAAGAAATGTGTTGATTTCTACTTTGTTCAAGACAGATGTGGTTGGAAGAAATGTGTTGATTTCTACTTTGTTCTAGACAGATGTGGTTGGAAGAAATGTGTTGATTTCTACTTTGTTCAAGACAGATGTGGTTGGAAGAAATGTGTTGATTTCTACTTTGTTCAAGACAGATCTGGTTGGAAGAAATGTGTTGATTTCTACTTTGTTCAAGACAGATGTGGTTGGAAGAAATGTGTTGATTTCTACTTTGTTCAAGACAGATGTGGTTCGAAGAAATGTGTTGATTTCTACTTTGTTCAATACAGATGTGGTTGGAAGAAATGTGTTGATTTCTACTTTGTTCAAGACAGATGTGGTTGGAAGAAATGTGTTGATTTCTACTTTGTTCAAGACAGATCTGGTTGGAAGAAATGTGTTGATTTCTTCCTTGCTCAAGACAGATCTGGTTTGGAAGAAATGTGTTGATTTCTACTTTGTTCAAGACAGATGTGGTTGGAAGAAATGTGTTGATTTCTACTTTGTTCAAGACAGATGTGGTTGGAAGAAATGTGTTGATTTCTACTTTGTTCAAGACAGATGTGGTTGGAAGAAATGTGTTGATTTCTTCCTTGTTCAAGACAGATCTGGTTGGAAGAAATGTGTTGATTTCTACTTTGTTCAAGACAGATGTGGTTGGAAGAAATGTGTTGATTTCTTCCTTGCTCAAGACAGATCTGGTTTGGAAGAAATGTGTTGCTTTCTACTTTGTTCAAGACAGATGTGGTTGGAAGAAATGTGTTGATTTCTACTTTGTTCAAGACAGATGTGGTTGGAAGAAATATGTTGATTTCTACTTTGTTCAAGACAGATGTGGTTGGAAGAAATATGTTGATTTCTACTTTGTTCAAGACAGATGTGGTTGGAAGAAATGTGTTGATTTCTACTTTGTTCAAGACAGATGTGGTTGGAAGAAATGTGTTGATTTCTTCCTTGCTCAAGACAGATCTGGTTGGAAGAAATGTGTTGATTTCTTCCTTGTTCAAGACAGATGTGGTTGGAAGAAATGTGTTGATTTCTACTTTGTTCAAGACAGATCTGGTTTGGAAGAAATGTGTTGATTTCTACTTTGTTCAAGACAGATGTGGTTGGAAGAAATGTGTTGATTTCTACTTTGTTCAAGACAGATCTGGTTGGAAGAAATGTGTTGATTTCTACTTTGTTCAAGACAGATGTGGTTGGAAGAAATGTGTTGATTTCTACTTTGTTCAAGACAGATGTGGTTGGAAGAAATGTGTTGATTTCTACTTTGTTCAAGACAGATGTGGTTGGAAGAAATGTGTTGATTTCTACTTTGTTCAAGACAGATCTGGTTGGAAGAAATGTGTGATTTCTACTTGTTCAAGACAGATGTGGTTGGAAGAAATGTGTTGATTTCTACTTTGTTCAAGACAGATGTGGTTGGAAGAAATGTGTTGATTTCTACTTTGTTCAAGACAGATGTGGTTGGAAGAAATGTGTTGATTTCTACTTTGTTCAAGACAGATGTGGTTTGGAAGAAATGTGTTGATTTCTACTTTGTTCAAGACAGTTGTGGTTGGAAGAAATGTGTTGATTTCTACTTTGTTCAAGACAGATGTGGTTGGAAGAAATGTGTTGATTTCTACTTTGTTCAAGACAGATGTGGTTGGAAGAAATGTGTTGATTTCTACTTTGTTCAAGACAGATGTGGTTGGAAGAAATGTGTTGATTTCTACTTTGTTCAAGACAGATGTGGTTGGAAGAAATGTGTTGATTTCTACTTTGTTCAAGACAGATGTGGTTGGAAGAAATGTGTTGATTTCTACTTTGTTCAAGACAGATGTGGTTGGAAGAAATGTGTTGATTTCTACTTTGTTCAAGACAGATGTGGTTGGAAGAAATGTGTTGATTTCTACTTTGTTCAAGACAGATGTGGTTGGAAGAAATGTGTTGATTTCTACTTTGTTCAAGACAGATGTGGTTGGAAGAAATGTGTTGATTTCTACTTTGTTCAAGACAGATGTGGTTGGAAGAAATGTGTTGATTTCTACTTTGTTCAAGACAGATGTGGTTGGAAGAAATGTGTTGATTTCTACTTTGTTCTAGACAGATGTGGTTGGAAGAAATGTGTTGATTTCTACTTTGTTCAAGACAGATGTGGTTGGAAGAAATGTGTTGATTTCTTCCTTGTTCAAGACAGATGTGGTTGGAAGAAATGTGTTGATTTCTACTTTGTTCAAGACAGATGTGGTTGGAAGAAATGTGTTGATTTCTACTTTGTTCAAGACAGATGTGGTTGGAAGAAATGTGTTGATTTCTACTTTGTTCAAGACAGATGTGGTTGGAAGAAATGTGTTGATTTCTTCCTTGTTCAAGACAGATGTGGTTGGAAGAAATGTGTTGATTTCTACTTTGTTCAAGACAGATGTGGTTGGAAGAAATGTGTTGATTTCTACTTTGTTCAAGACAGATGTGGTTGGAAGAAATGTGTTGATTTCTACTTTGTTCAAGACAGATGTGGTTGGAAGAAATGTGTTGATTTCTACTTTGTTCAAGACAGATGTGGTTGGAAGAAATGTGTTGATTTCTACTTTGTTCAAGACAGATGTGGTTTGGAAGAAATGTGTTGATTTCTACTTTGTTCAAGACAGATGGGTTGGAAGAAAGTGTTGATTTCTACTTTGTTCAAGACAGATGTGGTTGGAAGAAATGTGTTGATTTCTACTTTGTTCAAGACAGATGTGGTTGGAAGAAATGTGTTGATTTCTACTTTGTTCAAGACAGATGTGGTTGGAAGAAATGTGTTGATTTCTACTTTGTTCAAGACAGATCTGGTTGGAAGAAATGTGTTGATTTCTACTTTGTTCAAGACAGATGTGGTTGGAAGAAATGTGTTGATTTCTACTTTGTTCAAGACAGATCTGGTTGGAAGAAATGTGTTGATTTCTACTTTGTTCAAGACAGATGTGGTTGGAAGAAATGTGTTGATTTCTACTTTGTTCAAGGGGAATTATGGCAAGAAAAAAGAAGAAGAAGAAGAAATCTTAACAATAGACAGTATCTTTAGAAAATAAAAAGATGATAAATCATTGTTTACGCAGGACAGGGAAAAACAAACAGAACAAACACCTACACAGTCTACGAGTGTCTCCTGCTCTTCTGTGTCCTTGTGATCAAACAACAGAACACGTCCTCAAGACTGTCCACTGTATGTCCTCCCTAGAAAGGGATGTTGGCCCTACAACACAACATTACATTCAAAACTTACTGGCACCAGAGATGAGCTTCATTTAATAGCCGACTTCATCATAAGAACGCGTCTGACGGTATAATTAATCATCAAAATAGCTATCGCAAAAAATAAGACTATGAAATGAAAAGATTTCATTAACATTTTAATTTGATGTCACCGAAGACAGTCAACAACAGAATTAAAACATATCGTGTTGAAGATAAACACGAGAAGAGACATAATTGCTTCTATCAGTCAATATGGATCATGCAGGCACGACATTTTACTGTCCTCCCAGTCTACACCTCATACTATTGCTAGGCTAGGCATTGCTTGCGTGATATTTGAGTTCGATCATGTCAATTTGTAAGACTCTGGCTCCAAGTTCGTGTTTTTGTGTGCATGTCGTCAATATCAGAGGATCTCAACGTGTTGTTGGTCACAACCCTCTTAACGTTAACGCAGTATAGACATGGATACATTAATACGTATTTTCATATTATAATAGGTTTAGTTTAATCATCAGATCATCATCACTGCACATCACTGCACATCACTGCACATCACTGCACATCACTGCACATCACTGCACATCACTGCACATCACTGCACATCACTGCACATCACTGCACATCACTGCACATCACTGCACATCACTGCACATCACTGCACATCACTGCACATCACTGCACATCACTGCACATCACTGCACATCACTGCACATCACTGCACATCACTGCACATCACTGCACATCACTGCACATCACTGCACATCACTGCACATCACTGCACATCACTGCACATCAGACCAAGTAGTCCATAAGTGCTACT
The DNA here is from genome assembly GCA_020796225.1 of Arion vulgaris. Lineage (NCBI taxonomy): Eukaryota > Metazoa > Mollusca > Gastropoda > Stylommatophora > Arionidae > Arion > Arion vulgaris. The sequence goes on from CM036760.1 coordinate 66,267,662, forward strand.
GTGGCAGTGGACGTTGATAGATTTTTATTATGAGTCTATGATGAAGTTCTCATATGAATGACATACTGGTCCCTGTAGACGTCTTGAATGCTCTTTTTCTATTCTATTAGTTTGACACGCACCACTGGTATTTATACCAGAACTAAGATTCTCTGCATTTGTCTTGAAGTTTTCTATTTCTGCTGCTATAGAAACAGAAGTATAAAAATAATCTCACTCTCCAAATCAAATCACAAATACCAAATATCAGAAAAATGTCAATCAAATTTTAATTTCTCTCTCAGCTGTTCTTACTGAGAACTTCATCATTTTTACATGAATTAAAACAACAATCATACAGAAATCAATAAGTCTCAAGAGATCCCAGGGCTTGACCAAAAATTACACTGTCTTGAATATCTAGCTAGGCCTACCAGATAATCCCAACTGGTCTGTCAGATCTTCCATTTCTACTGGATCTCTACAAATAGCAGCGGGTCTGCTCTGCTCGAGCTCCCCTCCACAGAGAGGTACAAGGTCTGCACTCTGCGTGCAGCCGTCATGCCTCTGCCTGTCTTCAGTGTCTTTTTCAGTCTGTCTCCCAAATTCCGTCCCACAGTATTTATACCAGGTTGGCATTATACAATATCCCCCCGAAAGTTCTAGATCGGGGTTGTTTATCTCAAAATACTACGCTTAACAATACTCTATGAATTTCATTTGTCTATTTACTTCAACCTACCAATCCAAATAGTTTTCTCCACTTGTTTACCAGGCTGCACATATACGATGGCGTCATCCCTTCTCGAACATGGTTCTATGAAGTAGTGGTAAACATGGAATTTTCCTGTCTTTAATTCCTCATCATTACCAAAATGTGTTGTGTTATACCAAACCTTTCATCAGTTCATTGTCCAATAGAACATGGATATCATGTGATGTTTACTACATAATACGATTCTTATTGACGTCCAATTTTCTTGGGTATACTTTTTTTTTCTTCTAGACGCCAAGATTTTATAATGGCCTTGTCATTCTTTCCTTGCTGGCTTTCATTCTACTAGAAATATATCTTTATTTATTGTTATCTCCTGGTAGAAATAAAAATAACCTCACTACTACACTCCGATCTCTTCCTTTGTATGTCGTCTCTTAGCGTGTGGCAACTAACGACACCAGTTCCAATTTTAGTTTAGTTTAGTTGTTGGATAATCATCACTGCACATTAAACCAACCAGTTCTAAAGTGCTCCGATCTCCTCCTTTGTATATCTCTCAGGTTGTGGCAACTAATTACACCAGTTCTTAGTTTAATCGTCGGATCATCATCACTGCACATCGAACCAATTAGTCCATAAGTGTGCTCTGATCTCCTCCTCAGTATGTCTCTCAGCTTGTGACAACTAACGACACCGGTTCTTTGTTGGTTTACTATTCTTCTTTGGTTACCAGTTTAGTGTTCTTGTCTAGCTACACCACATTTACTTAGTATGTTGCAGTCTGGTTAAGCTTGTACATTTCCACTAACATTTACTTGAATCATTTACACGTCCTCTCTCCTTTAGTGAATTCAGAATATCAGCGTGGTCCATTGTTCGCCCGCTTTGTACAACAGTCATACCTTCAAGCCTATCATCGGCATATTCATTTCTCCATACACCTGATTGTCCTGACAACAAAATATTAGAAGGAAAGATAATCATCGAATGAATGTCAAGATTTTGTTTGTTGTTATAAAACACAATTTGTGACAATATGTTTTACTTCTACATCAAATATAATTGCAACCGCTGGGCTGTAGAAACTATTCATATTTATGTTGTCTTTCGTTTAACAAGTAGACAAAACAGTACAACGATAAAGTGAAATTACATGCTTCGTGATAGAGACAGAGAGAGACAGAGAAATAAATAGAGACGTGTATTGCACTTGATAAGAGATACATACAAAGAAAGACATGTCACATGACACAGAGCGAAATCTAATGAAATAGAGACGTGCCCTGTGATAAAGAGAGAAATAGAGAGAAAGAAGTATGACACGTGAAAGAGAAAGAATTTAGTGGGAATGACACGTTAGAGAGAGAGACAAACATATAGTATACGAGTATAACACATGAGAGAGAGAAAAATAGTGAGATGGGGAATAACCCATGTCAGAGAGAGAAAGAGAGGAGAGAGAGAGAGAGAAGAGAGAGAGAGAGAGAGAGAGAGAGAAAGAGAGAGAGAGATAGGGGAATAGTACACATATATATATATAACAAGAGTAAGGTAGCATAGAAGGTTAGTAGTATCCCATTAACGTAGTGAAAGTCATGCACTATGCAACTATGTCAAACCTGGTCAGCGCTGTCCAAGTCGGTGCCCGCCGGGACCTTCCCGCCCTTGTCATACATTCATGGCGCCATATTTTACTCGGATCAGATTTCATGAAAACACTTTGATCTGTTTTTTATTTCATATTACTTCCCCTTGAACATGATCTTCCCGTTTTAGTAAATCTGTTTTTATTTCATATTACTTCCTTGAACACGATCTTCCCGTTTTAGCAAACTTGTTTCATTTTGTAACCATTCTACTGCCCCTTGAACACGATCTTCCCGATTTAGTAAATCTGTTTTTATTTCATATTACTTCCTTGAACACGATCTTCCCGTTTTAGCAAACTTGTTTCATTTTGTAACCATTCTACTGCCCCTTGAACACGATCTTCCCGTTTTAGAAACTGGTTTGATTTTGTAACCATTCTACTGCCTTAATCCTACTCTTTGTTTTGTTATTTCCCTGGAGAAAACGTGGACATCTTGACAATATTAACATTACTACGTCACAGAGACTACAATATATAAAACAAACGCCGGACAACACTGCTTCCGGTTATTCGATTGAAACTTGTGTACAACTTTGAACCATTTCAGGCCCGTGTGTTGTCGAGACTGCAAGGAGCACAGAATAGTAACACAGTGACCTATAAGGCAAGTCATAAGAGGCGACTGAAGTAGGGGACTAGGAAGCTACCTAGTAAATAAAAGTCACGAAATCAGAGTGCTGGCCTACTTGTAGGCGCATAACTGGCACAGCGTACTATCGGTCTTAGGCTCGGATCCCATCAAAGCACAACGATGGTTTAATAGGTGGTCGATATGGAGCGGTCGAGGAAGAAGAAGAAGAAGAGCGTTGTCAATAATAAATAATATGACATTTACAGAGACAAGGTGTCAGTCAGCACAAACGTACAGGGTCTCAGTGGGATGCTTTGATATAAGCTGAACATTCAGACAAGGTGTCAGTCAGCACAAACGTACAGGGTCTACGTGGGATGCTTTGATATAAGCTGAACATTCGGGTTATCATGGAAGCAGAATGTACAGAAGTTGGAAAAGAACAACTCTGGAGACGCCATAGTTTGGTCCTCTCATTTTGGGAGGAGATCGAAACACTTCTAGACAATCCTGCCTGGAATGATGTTATGATGATGATCTTTCGTTGATTGATTGATTGATCGATTGATTGATTGATTGATTGGACAGTCATCATTGCACTTTGGTGAGTAACCATGTGGGCTCCGATCTTTTTCTTACACAGTAAGATATCAGTGGAAGTGCACGAACTCCGTAGCACCGGCGATTGTCCCTGATGTAAATTAGAAGGAGCTGAAAATAATGTGTAGGAATTTTGTTTTGTAATATTTCTATTAAATTTTGCAATGGCAGCGGCTTTCCAGCCTACTCCTATCGATTTTGAACTGGCAATGGTTCTTTCACGTGCTCACCGTGAACATGGGACTTACGTTTTATCGTCCGTCTCCGATAAGACTAGAAACTCAATCACACCTACACTGAGATCAGGGATCACTGGAAAAATATTCCTATGTCTCCACGATGGAGCTAACCAAGTACCTTTACAACAAGATACAAGCACCTAACCTCTAAGCTACAGAGACTATCTGTTTTCTTTCATGTTCTTCACAGACACAATAAGAAGTTATCCCTCACAGAGAGAGAGAGAGAGACACTAGCGTACATCTCTCATGTTGTACACAGACACAATATGAAGTTATCCCCACAGAGACACTATCGTACATATCTCATGTTGTACACAGACACAATAAGATGTTACCACCCACACAGAGAGACAGACACTAGCGTACATCTCTCAAAGATATGATGATAAACTGATTTAAAATCGTGTCTCAGATTGCTTCTTGACAATGCTATTTCTGTAATATCGTGATTATTTCATTCATCTGTGATCTCCCATCTCGTGAAAATATTGAATATTTGTTGATTTGTTCCAATTGTCTTAACTGATTGCATATTTTCTAACCAGCACGTTCTTATTTTCTTGTAAAATTGTCCGTCAATTGATTTGTTATTTTGCGTTCATGTTTTTCATCACCATGTTTCAACTTTTTAAACAAACACCATCAAAAACAATTCTTTGAAATAACATTTCGCAAAAGTGACGTCTTTAGAAAAAAGTACTTTGTTTGTACGTGTTTGGCTATTTTACCAAGTTTTACTGCAGTCTTCCCCCTTTTTTCGATAATCGTCTTTAGAAAATGAAGGGAAAAAAATACGTAACAACGAAGCAAGGTAGTTTACGTAACAACGAAAGCAGGTAGTTTACGTAACAACAAGCAAGGTATTTTCTTACAAAATACAAAAACAATAACAATACACAGCAACGTTTCGACAAGGAATTTATTGTCTGATTTGATATGTTCTGTGCCATGTAAGATGTGAATTTCTTCTCTGGTGATGTATCCTTTGTATAACTCCTTTTGGTCGAAACGTTGCTGTGTATTGTTATTGCATATGTAATTTATTAAACTGCAGTTCTTTGTTGTTACTTGTTTCGTCATTGCTACATAGTTTTACTGCAGTCTTACCTTGTGTCACCATTGCTACATAGTTTTACTGAGTCTTCCTTTATATTGATAAACAAATAAATAGCTGCTTACAAAGTGCATTAGAGCAAAACACACACGATCACTACACCCTCCCTCCCATCCCACCACCACCACTTCTATAAAAATAAATGGTGGAAAGAAAAAGAAGTGCTTTTACAGACAATGTTATCGTTACAACAACCACTACCTCATTACTATAATAAACATGATCGTTATAAATACAACCACAATAAACAGTACAAGTAGTGATGTCATCACCCTGACAGCCATCACTATCTTTGATTTCACCATCATTACTGCCATTAAAGTCATTACTTATAACTATCTACCCTCATCAACATCATCAAATCCATTATTACTGTTTAACATTACCGATGAAATAATCATAACACAACCACTCGTATCAGGACGCCTACCCCACTAGTTATTAGGATCCCCACACCTTGTATGAAAAAAAACCCACCACTCGTATTAGGACCACCACCACTGGTATTATACCACCACCACCTGGTATCAGGACCAGATCTCACTAGTATTAGGACCCCCTGCTGGTATAAGAGCTCTTAACACTGGTATAAGGACGTCCACCACTGGTATTAGAAAAACAACTAGATGTATCAGGACCCCCCTCACCACTGGTATCAGGCAGGACACCCACCACTGGTATCATGCCCCCGATCTCTGTCATCAGAACAACTAGTATCCCCATCATCACATAACAATCACCACCAGTTCTTCTGCCACCTCCGTCATTATCAACAACTGATATGTCTATATTCTCAGTTGGTTGAGATCTTGCTGTGCCTATCAAACCCAGAGAACATGCACGAGGCACTCTTACAAGCCATAGACTCTGGCTATACCAACATCGCTGAAGTTACTCTCAGGCATCCAACCTACATGGATACAACAAAAAGAATGCGGCGAATGGGGGAGACTGATCTGTTCTTTAAGGTTAGTCAACGAACTTACAGGTGTTAAATAATATATTTATTTAGGAGTATTTGATTTGATTACAGTATTGATTGCTTCCTACATAAGCTGGAGATATTCGAAAGTCAATGTTTAAAAATAATCCTGCAAATTTAATGGTCAAATACTATAGCAATAAATAGCTTTTAAAACGAGCAAACTATACGTCATTGGAGATCAAAAGAAGAAGATGGTGATGGATGTGACATATATGTCATGTACCGGTAGGGGTATTGTCTAGGAAAGTTCTCCCATAGACAGCAGATGGGAACAAAAGATAGGTTTGGAATGCCCAAATGAAATATGAAGAAAAATTGTGGAAAGAATGTTGAAAGACTGTGAGACCTGACGTGGAAAACAATTGCTAGAAGGGTAGAAGAACGACAACAATGGAACTGTCTTGGGAAATACTTATGTGTCAATTGTACGAGGATATTGATAGAATTGATTTGATGTATCAAACTATATGCCAAGAGGATATAGATAGAATTGATTTGATGTATCAAACTATATGCCACGAGGATATAGATAGAATTGATTTGATGTATCAAACTATATGCAAAGAGGATATGGATACAATTGATTTGATTAAACAATTTTTGTTCAGTCCACACAATTTAATTTGATACGATAGATTGTATTATAAATCAGATGTAACTTGTATTCTCCAAAATGAGTTAATTCTTATTGTTCATATTTTTTGGCATGGCCTACACGTTCTGATATAAACAAAACAAGATTCTATCTTAGGGTTAAAGGGTGGGCCTCGGCTTAAAGAAACTTTAATCTCCAACACAAACAAACAAACATATGTAATGTGTATTCATTCATTGTGGTGATTGTCTCTACAGCCTGAAAGGGCTCCCAGTTCCCTAGTTACTGACGCCCTGAATCTGGCAGCACAGAAGAACCAGTTTGTGATTGTACAGCTTCTACTACAGCGAGGGGAGATAATAACCAAACCACACAAGTTTGACTGCATATGCCAGGTACCATACAATATCAAATAAATAAATTACTAACCAAACGAGAGCATAATTTGCCATCAATCTTGTTTGCCTTTTGGCAAAGATCAAAGTGCTTGGGTCCATTTGATTGCAGCCAAGGGTAGGAGCCTTCATAGAGCCAATATGTAACTAGACAAAATAAAATAAATTCAAAGTAGCTTTCGTTCGAAAAGAATGACAAGCTCGTGGTTTTACTAAATAAAATGCACAGACAAGAATGTATGAAATCATCAATGGAAACACGACTTCCCATACGACATCACATGGGTAGCTACACATATACCACACACGATACCACACACGATACCACACAATGATGCTCGTCCATCACGGGTGATGATGACCACACAAATTGTCATCCAAGGGAATGTAGTTGCGCTATGTTTGTCTGTGTGTGCGTAGATGACTATAGTGCGTTTCAAAATGATTTTCCGTTGGGAAAATTTAATATCTCTGCAACCGCTTGACCGTAATTGTTGTAACTTTGCATATGATCTAATGATCGTAATGTCGAGTTGATATTTTTACTCAATAACAAACGTATGGTTTAAAATTTTCTTTATGTAAAGTATATAAAGTGACCATCTCCTTAGCCAACCATATAATGTGAAGTATTACCCTTCATATTTGTGAGATGTTGCAAGTTCCACGACTTGCACGTTTTTCACGTGATTTTCCCGATTTTAATCGCTTTATCGCACTTTAAAAAAATGTATAATGATCCTTCCAGTGTGTTTAGTTACAATTTATCGTTTGTGTTTTCAGAGCATAAGTGTATTACAAAACGTTTAGTATTCTAGATTTGTTAAACAATGGGTATGAAAATCAAGTTTCTTACACTGCATACAGTGGCTGTGAAAATGTATAAATATTTTATCAGAGAATCTAATCGTGGAAAACTGTATCGGAGTATATCAAATCCTGAACAGAGAACTATGCATGCTTTGGGCTTAAGTAAAGATATCTACATAAATTACTCAATGTTAATGGAGCTGTCAGTACAGTCAATACATTGACTCAAGGCAGAAAGTAGACTATTTTGACAGGGATGTGATTAGAAAAGAAATTTGCAGAATGTTCGATTCCAAAGAAACTGTGACACTAAGAAAGCTGAAGATTAGGTTAAGAATACACAATGACATTGATGTATCGAAATCAACGTTATGGAGAACTGTTAGAAGCATCGGCTTTACTTTTAGGAAGTACGCTAATGGGAGAAATGTCGTCTGCAGAAGCCGCATTTAGTACGTCTGAGAAGTAAATATTTACGTGAAGTACAGGAAATGCGTAATCAAGGTTAGGATATTGTGTATGTGGATGAAACCTGGATCAATGCTCACCACACTAATGAAAAGGGGTGGCAGTTATCCGATGGAACAATTAAACGATATGTACCTAGTGGAAAAGGACAACGTCTGATAATGGCACATGCAGGCAGCAGACAAAATGGGCTGGTTAAAGATGCTGAACTTATTTTCACTTCCAATTATACGGACAACAGGGACTATCATACCGAGATGAACGGTAACATATTTAGAGATTGGATTGAACATACTCTCCTTCCGTCCCTAGACAGACCATCCTGTGTGATAATGTACAACTCATCATACCACAACACTGTGTCAGAAGAAGACAAAATCCGACATCTTCGTGTACAAAGATGCTATAAAACTTTGGCTCAGAAAGGAGAACATTCCATTCAACGAGGGTTTTGAAGCCTGAATTACTATCTATTGTTAAAACATCACAGAAGACCAGGATATTCCAAACAGACAAGTTGATTCAACAGCATGGTCATGTGTTTGAGACTACCACCTTATCATTCACATTAAACCCAATTGAACTCATTTGGGCCAAAGTTAAAGGACTGGTAGCAGCTGAAAATAAAACTTTCAAGCTAAGCAATATGAAAGAACTAACATATGCCGCCCTGTCGAGATAGACAGAGATTATTGGTGTAAATTCGAAGACCATTGTCTTAAGGAGGAAAATGACTACTGGGACAAAGATGGACTGTCGTTCGTGCAGCCAAGAATAGTCATCAATAGTTTAGACTCATCGGACTCAGAATAAGTGAGTAAACACTTTATATGATTTATATAATATGAGTTATCTCACCCTCCAAAATTCGAATTGTATATACGCCTATGCCGAAAATATGTGATTTTTAAATTTACGGTAAATTATTTTCTTCCAGCACCAAATAATTACTAGGTTTGAAAAGATCAAAGGAATTCGCCGTTGCAAGAAAAGTACACTACCTGCAACATTGAATTTTAGAAAATCGTTGGGACATCGGAAATACAACACCACATGCAAAAATCACGTTCATCCATGCAATGAATATGGAGATATTTGAGGTCAATCGTACAGTGTGGGCAAGTTATACTTGCACTTGTGGGAGGTTTTACTGCCTTTCTGTTTTGACGTTTTTGCTCCATCCGTGCTGTTCTATCTGCCTCGCAGGCCCAGGAACCGTGTCGAAGAAGTGTGCGCCAGGCTGATCTGTCTTGAGCAGCATTCTCCCAGTTGTTGAAATCTATGCCAAAAGATTTCATCGAGTTCTTAGTGTATCTTTGAATCGCTTTTTCTGGACCCCCTCCCTGTGAACGTTTACCGCTATGTAGCTCATCATAAAAGAGTTGTTTGGGTATTCTACAATCTGGCATTCGAGCCACATGTCCTGTCCATCTTGTCTGGGACTGCATCAAGATTGTGTAGATGCTGGGGAGAGCAGCTATTTTTAGGACCTCTGTATCTGGGATCATATCCTGCCATTTGATGTTCATTATTTTTATATATATATATATCACACTTATACGACACGATACCACACACAAATACCACACACGATACCACACGATACCACGTGATACCACACGTGATACCACACACATATACCACACGTGATACCACACATATACCACACGTGATACCACACACATATAACACACGTGATACCACACACATATACCACACGTGATACCACACACGTGATACCACACGTGATACCACACACATATACCACACGTGATACCACACGTGATACCACACACATATACCACACACATATACCACACACATATACCACCGTGATACCACACACATATACCACACGTGATACCACACACATATACCACACACATATACCACACATTATACCAACACATATACCACACGTGATACCACACACATATACCACACGTGATATCACACACACATACCACCGTGATACCACACACATATAACACACGTGATACCACACACATATACCACACGTGATACCACACCCCATACCACACGTTTTACCACACACATATACCACGCGTGATCCCACACACATATACCATACGTGATACCACACACATATACCATACGTGATACCACACACATATACCATACGTGATACCACACACATATACCACACGTGATACCACAAACTAAAACATACATGACGTTACTTGATATAGCATAACACATTAACCACCATATCGTACATCAACAAACATATCACACATCAACAAACATATCATACAATATTCTATATGAGACGGGAGAGAGGGGGTTACTGTGGTGCGGAGGTAAGATGCTTGCATTTCGCCCCAAAGTTACTTGGTTAGTTCCTGGCCTGAAGTTATCATGATATTTTCCAACATAGCTCTGATGTAGGTGATATTAAGCTCCTAGCCTTATCAGAGACGGTCTTGTGTTAAAATTGGTCACGTAAAAGAAACATTGTCAGATACAAAAATCAATAAGAATAGGCTGTTAAGCGGCTTCCCAAGCAAAATTCATGAAAACTATTACAATAAAATTATTAAAACAATTCTCACCGTCTTTAAAATTACATTTGGGAGCGTCGCCGGTGCTATGGAGTTTGTACATTTCCGCTGAGATCTTCTTGTGTAAGAAAGAGATCGGACCACACATGGTTATTCCCCGATGTGCAATGATGATGGTCAAATCAATCAATCAATCAATCAATAATACAAGACTTTAAATCATAAATCGTACCCTTCAATATAGCAGACATTAAAGCTCACATCACAACACATATTACACATCATATCCACACATACACACGCACAGACACGCACACACACATGTGCACGCACATACACACACACATACACACGCAGAAACGTACACACACGCACACGCAGATACACATACACACACACAATATATATATCAAATACCGATATCTAACAAATAGATAACATTTCCAGGAATGCATCAACAAAAGTAAGTTTGACCAGTTGCGGTCAGCCAAGTGTAGACTGGACGCTTACAGAGGACTGGCCAGTGAAGCATATGTATCATTGTACAGCAAGGATCCTTTTCTAACTGCATTTGAGTTAGCCCATGAACTAAGAACTCTAGCCAATTCAGAAGTCTTTTTTAAGGTCAGTCAACTTTTATTATTATTTGTCATGTTGTTTCCCTTGTTTTCTACTTACATGGTTAGTTCTGTTTGTTTCCCTTGTTTTCTACTTACATGGTTAGTTCTGTTTGTTTCCCTTGTTTTCAACTTACATGGGTAGTTCTGTTTGTTTCCTTGTTTTCTACTTACTTGGGTAGTTCTGTTTATTTCTCTTGTTTTCTACTTACATGGTTAGTTCTGTTTGATTTCATTAGTTTTCAACTTACATGGTTAGTTCTGTTTGTTTCCCTTTTTTCAACTTACATGGTTAGTTCTGCTTGTTTCCCTTGTTTTCTACTTACATGGGTAGTTCTGCTTGTTTCCTTGTTTTCTACTTACATGGGTAGTTCTGTTTGTTTTCCTTGTTTTCAACTTACATGGTTAGTTCTGTTTGTTTCCCTTGTTTTCAACTTACATGGTTAGTTCTGTTTGATTTCATTAGTTTTCAACTTACATGGTTAGTTCTGTTTGATTTCATTAGTTTTCAACTTACATGGTTAGTTCTGTTTGATTTCATTAGTTTTCAACTTACATGGTTAGTTCTGTTTGATTTCATTAGTTTTCAACTTACATGGTTAGTTCTGTTTGTTTCCTTGTTTCTACTTACATGGTTAGTTCTGCTTGTTTCCCTTGTTTTCAACTTACATGGGTAGTTCTGTTTGTTTTCCTTGTTTTCAACTTACATGGTTAGTTCTGTTTGTTTTCCTTGTTTTCTACTTACATGGTTAGTTCTGTTTGTTTTCCTTGTTTTCAACTTACATGGTTAGTTCTGTTTGATTTCATTGGTTTTCAACTTACATGGGTAGTTCTGCTTGTTTCCCTTGTTTTCAACTTACATGGGTAGTTCTGCTTGTTTCCCTTGTCTTCAACTTACATGGGTAGTTCTGTTTGTTTCCCTTGTCTTCTACTTACATGGGTAGTTCTGTTTGTTTCCCTTGTTTTCTACTTACATGGGTAGTTCTGTTTGATTTCATTAGTTTTCTACTTACATGGGTAGTTCTGTTTGTTTCCTTGTTTTCTACTTACATGGGTAGTTCTGTTTGTTTTCCTTGTTTTCTACTTACATGGGTAGTTCTGTTTGTTTCCTTAGTTTTCTACTTACATGGGTAGTTCTGTTTGATTTCATTAGTTTTCTACTTACATCGGTAGTTCTGTTTGATTCCATTAGTTTTCTACTTACTTGGGTAGTTCTGTTTGTTTTCCTTGTTTTCTACTTACATGGGTAGTTCTGTTTGTTTCCTAGTTTTCTACTTACATGGGTAGTTCTGTTTGTTTCACTAGTTTTCTACTTACATGGTAGTTCTGTTTGTTTCCATTGTTTTCACTTACTTGGTAGTTCTGTTTGTTTCCTTGTTTCTACTTACATGGGTAGTTCTGTTTGTTTCCTAGTTTTCTACTTACATGGGTAGTTCTGCTTGTTCTTAGTTTTCTACTTACTTGGGTAGTTCTGTTGATTTCATTAGTTTTCAACTTACATGGGTAGTTCTGTATTGTTCTGTTTCACTTAATTGAATTCTGATGTTATCATTTTCAAGCTAACTATAGGTATTCTTTGTTTTTGATTCTCTTACTGATAGGTTCTTTTCATGTTTCAATATGTAGCATGTACTTGTTGATTTCATAGTTAATAGTATTAGTATTATAGTTTAGCTAGTTTAGATAGTAGTCTTATAATAGTAGTTGACTAGATGTTAGTCAGTAGTAATTAGTTAGTAGTAGTAGGTAGTGTAGTAGTATAGTAGTGTGTAATTGTAGTAGTAGTAGTAATAGGTAGTAGTTTGTAGTAGTATGTAGTATGTAGTAGTGATTGTAGTGTAGTAGTAATAGTAGTGTAGTGAATTGTAGTAGTTAGTAATAGTAGTAGTATAATTTAGTAGTATAGTAATTGTTAGTATGTATAGTAGTATAGTAATTGTAGTGTAGTATATGTAGTAGTATTGTAATGTAGTAGTAAGTGTAGTAGTAGTAGTAATTGTAGTAGTAGTAGTAATAGTAGTAGTAATAGTAGTAGTAGTAATAGTAGTAGTAGTTGTTGTAGTAGTAGTAATAGTAGTAGTAGTAATTGTAGTAGTAGTAGTAATAGTAGTAGTAGTAGTTGTAGTAGTAGTAGTGGCAGTAATAGTAGTATAGTAGTAGTAGTTTTCTTCTTCTTGCGTTCATTCTTTACGACCAATTTTAATCACTCTTTGTGACATGTTTGATCTTTGCCAGAACGTGTATACATTGCACATTGGTTTGGTAGGCCCCTAAATGCATAGACTTCTACACACTTAGGACACATGCATCCGATTTCAGCCAATAGTGGTAGTATTAATAGTAGTAGTAATAGTAGTAGTAGTAGTAATAGTAGTAGTAATGGTAATAGTAGTAGTAATAGTAGTAGTAGTAGAAATAGTAGTAGTAATAGTAATATAGTAATAGTATTAGTAGTAGTAGTAATAGTAGTAATAGTAGTAGTGGGAGTAGTAATAGTAGTAATAGTAGTAATAGTAGTAATAGTAGTAGTAGTAATAGTAGTAATAGTAGTAATAGTAGTAGTGGGAGTAGTAATAGTAGTAATAGTAGTAGTAGTAATAGTAGTAGTAATAGTAGTAGTAGTAGTAGTATCTGGAAATAATCCTAACATCTGATGGACGATGTAAAATGGAGATTAGAGGTAGAATATATCACGTGAAAGTAGCTTTTATGAGAATGAAAAACACACTATGCGAGGATTCACTTACAATGACACTGCGAAAACGAGTACTTCAGAGCTATTGTGAACCAACAATTATGTATGACAGTGAATCATGAACAATGAACAATCAATAAGATCATTGAAATCTACAGAGATGGGGATTTTACAGAAGAATACTTAAGTTCCATGAATAGCGAAGAAACAAATCAGGCCTGCACACAAAGAAATCTTACCAAAAGAATAAGAAACAGACAATCAAGGTTCTTAGGGCATTTAACGCGAAGAGAATGTTTAGAATATTTGGTAACTATAGGTCAAATTCAGGGAAGAATAGATCGTAGAAGATGGAGAAGATGTTGGATGGTCTGACATCGTGGTTCGACAAAAGATAAACGTCAGATCTGATTACCTCGCGCCAAGGAGAAAGAGTTGTGCAGTGACATGATTGCCTATCAGTTGTCACATCAGTTATCACATGTGTTATCACATCAGTTATCCCTTCAATTATCACATCAGTTATCACATCAGTTACCACATCAATTATCACATCAGTTACCACATCAATTATCACATCAGTTATCACATACCTTATCACACAGTTATCACATAGTTATCAGATCAGTTATTATGGTAGTCTTGATAATAGCTTTAATCTGCCTTATAGGCGCCGACTCTGGATATCAAGAGAATGTTTACTTCTGAATACAAAGAATAGAATACTAAGAGCATAATTTTCCTAATGTGAGCATATGTTCTTTGCTCGCAGCCACTTAGATGACGTTTATATACTTGTTATCACATTTTCAAGTCAAATTGATTCATTCCTTTGATGAGAGATTCTCACCTGTTTATCCTAACCATTTTCATTACTTTATTTGTTGGTTATTTTTGCCTGCAAGAATAGCAATAATGTCTTTCATATATTATTTTCATAATGTTAATATCAGAATTATATTAATATTATCATATTTACATTTATAGCGTCATGTTTATACATGTATTTATAGCATCATATTTGTATAGATAACATTGTATTTATATTGTTGACATCACCAGAAAGAGTACACCGATCTTGCTGACCAACTTAGCGACTATGTGGTCAAATTACTGGACAGAGTGTGGACACAGAGAGAGTTGAGCGCCGTCCTGGACAAGGCTGGTCCACCACAAGAAGACAAGTTTGAGAGTTTAGTCAGATTTAAAATGGCTGTCAGCTTTAAAGAAAAGTTGGTAAGTTATGATCGAAACGAGGGAGGGGGAATCTAGTTGGGAATATTTGTTTTGTTTATTTGTGTACGATCCTTGAGAGAGTTTGTACTTGTTTTCCTGTATGATGCATTGGAGCTGGTAATTTTGGCTGGATACAAAACTGAAAACTCCCCAAGCCGCTTTATGGTACATTTAGATAAGACAAGGCGAGACGAAATGAACATAACAATGTTCGACATAATCTTTTTCCTCACGCTATCAGTGTCAAACCTGAACGCTGACGTAAAATGATAGAAGAAAACTATTCACGACAGAGATGAAGTGTCTACGCAGAATACTGGGGGTAACAAGAAGAGACAGATTAAAAAATGAAGACATCAGGTAAATAGTGGGTACAACATCAGTACTGAGCTTCATCAAGAAACAACAATTTAAATGGTTCGGCCATATAAGCAGATTACCAACAGACAGTGAACTTCAAAGAGCGATGTTCCTCCGATAAAATGGATACAAAGCAAAAGGCCGGACACCCAAAAGTTGGGCCTCAGAGATAACAGAGGCCACGAAAGATACTGTTTATGAAGAGCACACTAGGGCTCGTTCTAGAAATCTCTTCTTATCCAAGCGCCGTGAGGCAAATCCGAATTAGAGACAAGAAAGACAACTGAGATGAAACTATGGACTTACTGCATATCTGTTATCCTGGTGACATCTGTCTGACTGGGTAGTTTTCTAGAAAGTGTTTTCATATTTCCAAACATCTTCTTACCTAAGCATTCATTTTCAGTCACTTAAAGATTATTACCAGGAGCAGAGCTGTTCAACGTTTTTTATATAATGGGACACATCTGACTGATGTTTGTGGCTCTGCCGGCGCCATGTGACGAATGCAATACTACTATTAGCACTAACACTAACAAAAGTAGCTGAGGTGCCCATGTTTTCTCCAATGAGAGAGAGAATATAGCTGAGGTGCCCACGTATTCTCCAATGAGAGAGAGAGAATATAGCTGAGGTGCCCACGTATTCTCCAATGAGAGAGAGAATATAGCTGAGGTTCCCACGTATTCTCCAATGAGAGAGAGAGAATATAGCTGAGGTGCCCACGTATTAAGATATCATCTGCAAATGTCAATGTCCGACCGAATCCGGTTGGCTGAATTTTAGCTACATTTGCTGTGTAAATATTAAACAACACGGTGATAGAGGAGAACCCTGGGGTAATCCCGGGCATATAAGTGCAGGATCCGATGTCCATGTTCCTAAACGGAGTGCAACGGTTCTCTCCATTAAAGAAGCAGATATCCAGTTTACCAGCCAAAGATTAACTTTACATTTTATCAAAGAGCGCACCATTATTGAAAAATTCACCTTGTTATAAGCATCCTCCAAGTCGATGGCCACAGCAACAGTCTCTTGCTTGGATTGGAAGCCTTCATAAACATCATATGCAAACGTGCCAGCATTGTCCCATGTCCCTTTCATTGGCCGGTAGCTACCCAAAGTGTCAGGGAGGATGTAGTCATTCTCCAAGTGACACATTACCTTTCTGGCTACTATCTTCTCTAGTAATTTGCCATATACATTTTGCAAGGTGAGTATGCGGTAGCTGCTGAGCAGTTTAGGATCCTTCCCATGTTTGTGGAGCGGTCGTAAATAACTATTAAGCCAATCCTCGGGTACCACAGCATTCTGTACACTTTTATTAAAAGCCATCACAACTGCATTAATAACAGTCTCGTCCAGCTGTTTGATGTGATGATATTGGACACCATCAGGCCCTGGAGCAGTGCTGTGGCTTGCCTTGAGTGCATTAACAACATCCTCCTTTGTTATTAAGTCAATGTAAGGTTCTCCAGAGCTAGTAATATCACGAAGAGCACTTATGATATTATGGCGGTCAGTTTATCACCTTTTTCTGTCTGTTCCACGAAACGATGAAGGAACCCCTGCCCCTTTTCTGCATCTGTTGTCAAGACGGATCCTGACGAGTCACGTAAAGTAGGAAAAGACTGGCTGGTATTTCTCCTGTTCATTTTGCGATGAAACTGCCAGAATTGATATAGAGACTTGTCGCCACAGACTTGCGTTATGAAAGTCTCCCATAACCCACTCTTTGCCTCACTAGCCAATACTTTGAAATCCCCAGTGGCTTTGTGGCGAATAGTAGACTTTTCAGCCACATCACACATATTTCTAGGTCGCTTCTTTCGTGCTCTCTGCCAAGACTTTGTAGCAGCCTCTTATAGAACTGGGTCAGATAGACGAGAGATGGTTGACGACATTCAGAAAACATTGCATATCATCTCGGGTTGGTGTAGAGAGTCTCGCTCTCAGGTCAATCCTGTAAAAGCGTGTATGTTGTGGTGCTCGTTGAATAATCACATCGTCAAGGCTGACCTACCCTGTGTAATCTTTGATGAACATACCATCGAGCGCAGAGACAGGCTGCGCTATCTTGGAATAACCTTTGATAGTAGTCTATCTTTCAAACACCATATTGAACAGACGATACAACGGTGCAAGCGTGGTCTTGCGGCTCTCAAAGTTATGGTGGCCGCACACCTTGAGCAGAGACTACTTGCCATTTTGTTCGATCGACTGGTAATGTCAGTGGTAGATTACGGACACGGAATTCTTACGATATCAAGATCACAATGTGAACGACTCGAACGGGTTCAGAATGAAGGTATGCGTATAGTTCTGAGCTGCACTAGAGATACCCCATTGTGAAGATGAGATATATGCTTGGCCTTCTGTCACTACGCTCCCGTCATGCAATCGCCCAAACCAAGGCATATATGCGGGTTACTTCGATAAGAGACATCCACTTCACAAGAACACTAATGATGTTAAGGGCACGAGAATCAAGAGTGGCATGTCGTGGATGGCCCAGGCTGAGAGAACAATTGGCCAGGTGACTATGGTTGCGACTCTACCAAAAGGGGAAGAATGGATCCCAACAGATGGTAGCATGATGAACTATCTCAACGTTATCATTACTCTTGGAAGAGAATGTAGAGATTGGGGCAACATGAAGGCTGATCGCGCAGTTAAGCAGCTGATAGAAGATAATGCAAGGGATGATGATGTTGTTGTATATACCGATGGGTCGGTTCAACGTGGTGAGAAATCCGGCTGGGGTTTCTTGGCTAATGCGCACGGTAGGGTTGTTGCAGAGCGAAGTGGGGCATACAGGACAACTACTTCTAGTATGAGGATGGAGGTTGAGGCCGTTACTGCTGCCCTCCATTGGATTTCTGGGACTTCCTTTACTGGGGCAGTTGTTGTATCTGACTCTCAGTCGATGCTTCACAAGATCCAGAAGGGCAGGTTTCGGTATGAGTGGATGTCGTCTATAGAAGTTTCTAACCTCCAGCGGCTTACGTGGATATACTGTCCTGGGCATGCGGGTGTTTACGGTAATGAGAGAGCGGACAGGCTTGCATCAACAGCATCGATTGTTGGGGAGTTGAAGATGGATAAGGGGATATTCTTCGGTCTCTTCGCGACTCTCTGTTGGATGAGGACACTAAAATCGATGTTGAATCGATCAAGCGATTTAAGCAGTTTGGAGTTACCCGTTGTTCAAGTCGAACTGGATGCCTGAGAGGCAGAGTGAGAGGTGTGTTTAATCAGCGAGCCACGGGAACCATCAGTATGCATACTCTTCGATATCTGTTGGGGAGACTGAGCACCTATGAGTCTGCCCGGAGTGCAATGACGTCAGTTTAGTAACCAATAACCAAAGCCCACGTATTCTCCAATGAGAGAGAGAGAGAGAGAATATAGCTGAGGTGCCCACGTATTCTCCAATGAGAGAGAGAATATATGATTGTGCTAGTGGACAATATAATGGTTAGAAAATAAAACAAGATCGTAAAAGTTGGAAGATCATTCTCATGGGAGTAGTATGAGAAAAACTGAAAAATATCTTTCTCTAAATATGATTAACCCTAAATCCAGAAAAAGAAATAGGGCGCCACGAATGTATGACACGTGCGTTATGACGCTCGCGTGTGCCGCCTTTGATAGTGCTGCTCTGGAGGATCGAGACTGACTGAGATCGTAGGCAATAGTTGAAGTTCTGAAGTGATAAACACTCACAAAAATATGTTCTATTTCTGTACCATGCATACAGTCGTAAAGTGAAATAAACGGAACGATAGATGTGCAGGGATGGCTAACATTCTCTGCATTCAAAGAATTATAATTGTTTGTGTCTACAACTTTTTGTTGTCCGTTACAAATACATGTTGTACCAGGGAATTTGTTATTGTTTGGTTTGTTTGTTAACAAAGAGGTCTCTCTATATGTCCCCAGTCTACTTCAACTGAAAGTGTCAGCGAAAACTCCCATATTAGCGCGTGACTGTATTTCCTGTTCTTTATTTACTTGTATTTAATTTCATATACTGTATTGTCATATGTAGTATTGTCATATGCTGTATTGTCATATGTAGTATTGTCATATGCTGTATTGTCATATGTCGTATTGTCATATGTTGTATTGTCATATGTTGTATTGTCATATGTTGTAAAGTCATATGTTGTATTGTCATATGTAGTATTGTCATATGTCGTATTGTCATATGCTGTATTGTCATTGCTTGTATTGTCATATGTAGTATTGTCATATGTTGTATTGTCATATGTTGTATTGTCATATGTTGTATTGTCATATGCTGTATTGTCATATGTTGTATTGTCATATGTAGTATTGTCATATGTCGTATTGTCATATGTTGTATTGTCATATGTTGTATTGTCATATGTTGTATTGTCATATACTGTATTGTCATATGTTGTATTGTCATATGCTGTATTGTCATATGTTGTATTGTCATATGATGTATTGTCATATGTTGTATTGTCATATGTTGTATTGTCATATGCTGTATTGTCATATGTTGTATTGTCATATGCTGTATTGTCATATGTTGTATTGTCATATGTTGTATTGTCATATGCTGTATTGTCATATGTTGTATTGTCATATGCTGTATTGTCATATGTTGTATTGTCATATGTTGTATTGTCATATGTTGTATTGTCATATGTAGTATTGTCATATGTTGTATTGTCATATGTAGTATTGTCATATGTCGTATTGTCATATGTCGTATTGTCATATGTTGTATTGTCATATGTCGTATTGTCATATGTCGTATTGTCATATGTTGTATTGTCATATGTTGTATTGTCATATGTTGTATTGTCATATGTAGTATTGTCATATGCTGTATTGGCATATGTTGTATTGTCATATGTCGTATTGTCATATGTTGTATTGTCATATGTCGTATTGTCATATGTTGTATTGTCATATGTTGTATTGTCATATGTAGTATTGTCATATGTAGTATTGTCATATGTAGTATTGTCATATGTTGTATTGTCATATGTTGTATTGTCATATGTTGTATTGTCATATGTTGTATTGTCATATGTTGTATTGTCATATGTAGTATTGTCATATGTAGTATTGTCATATGTTGTATTGTCATATGTCGTATTGTCATATGTAGTATTGTCATATACTGTATTGTCATATGTAGTATTGTCATATACTGTATTGTCATATGTCGTATTGTCATATGTAGTATTGTCATATGTTGTATTGTCATATGTCGTATTGTCATATGCTGTATTGTCATATGTTGTATTGTCATATGTAGTATTGTCATATGTTGTATTGTCATATGTAGTATTGTCATATGTTGTATTGTCATATGTTGTATTGTCATATACTGTGTTGTCATATGTAGTATTGTCATATGTTGTATTGTCATATGTTGTATTGTCATATGTTGTATTGTCATATGTTGTATTGTCATATGTTGTATTGTCATATGTAGTATTGTCATATGTCGTATTGTCATATGCTGTATTGTCATATACTGTATTGTCATATGTTGTATCGTCATATGTAGATACAAAAAGTAAGTGGAATGCATTTGAAAATAGATGTCTGCGAAAAATAATGAACATAAAATGTGACAAATTCAGGAGAAGTGATGAAATCAGAGAAATGTCTGGTCAAACGCTAGTAATAACTGTTTTAAGAAAGAGAAGATGGAGATATGTTGGACACACCTTGAGAAGAAATGATTAACGAATACCAAAGCAGGCATTGAAGTTGGATGCAAAATATTCAAAAAAGAGAGGAAAAGAGAAACTATGGAACGAACTTTGCTGGGACACGAAATATCGGACACATTTCCATGGAAGAATTTGAACGAGTTGTCCAGGACAGATTGGTATGGAGAAATTACTTGCAGGCCCTATGTAACTTATAACTGTACGAAATAAAGATATTTATATTGCCATGTATAGTATTTCGTGTTCTGTATTGTTAGTAGTAGGATTGGTACCAACTTATTGATACAAGATTGCTTACCTCAACAGTTTGTATTGTTAGTAGGATTGATACATGATTGCTTACCTCAACAGTTTGTATTGTTAGTGTGATTGATACATGATTGCTTACCTCAACAGTTTGTATTGTTAGTGTGATTGATACATGATTGCTTACCTCAACAGTTTGTATTGTTAGTGTGATTGATACATGATTGCTTACCTCAACAGTTTGTATTGTTAGTGTGATTGATACATGATTGCTTACCTCAACAGTTTGTATTGTTAGTGTGATTGATACATGATTGCTTACCTCAACAGTTTGTATTGTTAGTGTGATTGATACATGATTGCTTACCTCAACAGTTTGTATTGTTAGTGTGATTGATACATGATTGCTTACCTCAACAGTTTGTGTCACATCCCAACTGTCAGCAGAGAATAGACAGGTGTTGGTTTGAGGGGCTGGGCAAAATTGACAGAGCTGATTGGTCAAAACGAGTTGGTCTTCTCGTATTGTCTTTCATAGCCTATCCATTTCTGGTTTGTTGTTTTCTATTTGCACCGAAATCATCGGTAAGTGATTTCTTGATCATAAGTTTCTGATGTTGTATGTTGTAGACTAGTTTGTATTGTGATTAAGTTGTAGACTAGTTCGTATTGTGATTATAAGTTGTAGACTAGTTTGTATTGTGATTATAAGTTGTAGACTAGTTCGTATTGTGATTATAAGTTGTAGATTAGCTCGTATTGTATTATAAGTTGTAGACTAGTTCGTATTGTGATTATAAGTTGTAGATTAGTTTGTATTGTGATTAAGTTGTAGACTAGCTCGTATTGTGATTATAAGTTGTAGACTAGCCTGTATTGTGATTATAAGTTGTAGACTAGTTTGTATTGTGATTAAGTTGTAGACTAGTTCGTATTGTGATTAAGTTGTAGACTAGTTCGTATTGTGATTATAAGTTGTAGACTAGTTCGTATTGTGATTATAAGTTGTAGACTAGTTCGTATTGTGATTATAAGTTGTAGACTAGCCTGATTGTGATTATAAGTTGTAGACTAGTTTGTATTGTGATTAAGTTGTAGACTAGTTCGTATTGTGATTATAAGTTGTAGACTAGTTCGTATTGTGATTATAAGTTGTAGACTAGCTCGTATTGTGATTATAAGTTGTAGACTAGTTCGTATTGTGATTATAAGTTGTAGACTAGTTCGTATTGTGATTATAAGTTGTAGACTAGTTCGTATTGTGATTATAAGTTGTAGACTAGTTTGTATTGTGATTATAAGTTGTAGACTAGCTCGTATTGTGATTATAAGTTGTAGACTAGCTCTGTATTGTGATTATAAGTTGTAGACTAGTTCGTATTGTGATTATAAGTTGTAGACTAGCTCGTATTGTGATTATAAGTTGTAGACTAGTTTGTATTGTGATTAAGTTGTAGACTAGTTCGTATTGTGATTATAAGTTGTAGACTAGTTTGTATTGTGATTAAGTTGTAGACTAGTTCGTATTGTGATTATAAGTTGTAGACTAGCCTGTATTGTGATTATAAGTTGTAGACTAGTTTGTATTGTGATTAAGTTGTAGACTAGTTCGTATTGTGATTATAAGTTGTAGACTAGCTCGTATTGTGATTATAAGTTGTAGACTAGTTTGTATTGTGATTAAGTTGTAGACTAGTTCGTATTGTGATTATAAGTTGTAGACTAGTTTGTATTGTGATTATAAGTTGTAGACTAGCTCGTATTGTGATTATAAGTTGTAGACTAGTTCGTATTGTGATTATAAGTTGTAGACTAGTTCGTATTGTGATTATAAGTTGTAGACTAGTTCGTATTGTGATTATAAGTTGTAGACTAGTTCGTATTGTGATTATAAGTTGTAGACTAGCTCGTATTGTGATTATAAGTTGTAGACTAGTTCGTATTGTGATTATAAGTTGTAGACTAGTTCGTATTGTGATTATAAGTTGTAGACTAGTTTGTATTGTGATTATAAGTTGTAGACTAGTTCGTATTGTGATTATAAGTTGTAGACTAGTTTGTATTGTGATTATAAGTTGTAGACTAGCTCGTATTGTGATTATAAGTTGTAGACTAGTTCGTATTGTGATTAAGTTGTAGACTAGTTCGTATTGTGATTATAAGTTGTAGACTAGTTCGTATTGTGATTATAAGTTGTAGACTAGTTCGTATTGTGATTATAAGTTGTAGACTAGCTCGTATTGTGATTATAAGTTGTAGACTAGTTCGTATTGTGATTATAAGTTGTAGACTAGTTCTGATTGTGATTATAAGTTGTAGACTAGTTCGTATTGTGATTATAAGTTGTAGACTAGTTCGTATTGTGATTATAAGTTGTAGACTAGCTCGTATTGTGATTAAGTTGTAGACTAGTTCGTATTGTGATTATAAGTTGTAGACTAGTTCGTATTGTGATTATAAGTTGTAGACTAGCTCGTATTGTGATTATAAGTTGTAGACTAGTTCGTATTGTGATTATAAGTTGTAGACTAGCTCGTATTGTGATTATAAGTTGTAGACTAGTTCGTATTGTGATTATAAGTTGTAGACTAGTTTGTATTGTGATTAAGTTGTAGACTAGTTCGTATTGTGATTATAAGTTGTAGACAGTTCGTATTGTGATTAAGTTGTAGACTAGTTCTGCATTGGATTATAAGTTGTAGACTAGTTCGTATTGTGATTATAAGTTGTAGACTAGCTCGTATTGTGATTAAGTTGTAGACTAGTTCGTATTGTGATTATAAGTTGTAGACTAGTTTGTATTGTGATTAAGTTGTAGACTAGTTCGTATTGTGATTAAGTTGTAGACTAGTTCGTATTGTGATTATAAGTTGTAGACTAGTTCGTATTGTGATTATAAGTTGTAGACTAGTTCGTATTGTGATTATAAGTTGTAGACTAGCCTCTATTGTGATTATAAGTTGTAGACTAGTTTGTATTGTGATTAAGTTGTAGACTAGTTCAGTATTGTGATTATAAGTTGTAGACTAGTTCGTATTGTGATTATAAGTTGTAGACTAGTTCGTATTGTGATTATAAGTTGTAGACTAGCTCGTATTGTGATTATAAGTTGTAGACTAGTTTGTATTGTGATTATAAGTTGTAGACTAGCTCGTATTGTGATTATAAGTTGTAGACTAGTTCGTATTGTGATTATAAGTTGTAGACTAGTTCGTATTGTGATTATAAGTTGTAGACTAGCTCGTATTGTGATTATAAGTTGTAGACTAGTCTCGTATGTGATTATAAGTTGTAGACTAGTTTGTATTGTGATTAAGTTGTAGACTAGTTCGTATTGTGATTATGTTGAGACTAGTTCGTATTGTGATTAAGTTGTAGACTAGTTCGTATTGTGATTATAAGTTGTAGACTAGTTCGTATTGTGATTATAAGTTGTAGACTAGCTCGTATTGTGATTAAGTTGTAGACTAGTTCGTATTGTGATTATAAGTTGTAGACTAGTTTGTATTGTGATTAAGTTGTAGACTAGTTCGTATTGTGATTAAGTTGTAGACTAGTTCGTATTGTGATTATAAGTTGTAGACTAGTTCGTATTGTGATTATAAGTTGTAGACTAGTTCGTATTGTGATTATAAGTTGTAGACTAGCTCGTATTGTGATTATAAGTTGTAGACTAGTTTGTATTGTGATTAAGTTGTAGACTAGTTCGTATTGTGATTATAAGTTGTAGACTAGTTCGTATTGTGATTATAAGTTGTAGACTAGTTCGTATTGTGATTATAAGTTGTAGACTAGCTCGTATTGTGATTATTAGTAAGTTGTAGATAAGTTTGTATTGTGATTAAGTTGTAGACTAGTTCGTATTGTGATTATAAGTTGTAGACTAGTTCGTATTGTGATTATAAGTTGTAGACTAGTTCGTATTGTGATTATAAGTTGTAGACTAGCTCAATGGATTATAAGTTGAGACTTAGTCAGGATATAAGTTGTAGACTAGTTGTATTGTGATTAAGTTGTAGACTAGTCTCGTATTGTGATTATAAGTTGTAGACTAGTTGTGATATGTTGTGATTAGTTTGTATTGATTAGTTCAGTTCTATTGTGATTATAAGTTGTAGACTAGTTCGTATTGTGATTATAAGTTGTAGACTAGTTTGTATTGTGATTAAGTTGTAGACTAGTTCGTATTGTGATTATAAGTTGTAGACTAGTTTGTATTGTGATTATAAGTTGTAGACTAGTTCGTATTGTGATTATAAGTTGTAGACTAGTCTGATTGTGATTATAAGTTGTAGACTAGCTCTGTATTGTGATTATAAGTTGTAGACTAGCTCGTATTGTGATTATAAGTTGTAGACTAGTTCGTATTGTGATTATAAGTTGTAGACTAGTTCGTATTGTGATTATAAGTTGTAGACTAGTTTGTATTGTGATTATAAGTTGTAGACTAGCTCGTATTGTGATTATAAGTTGTAGACTAGTTCGTATTGTGATTATAAGTTGTAGACTAGTTTGTATTGTGATTATAAGTTGTAGACTAGCTCGTATTGTGATTATAAGTTGTAGACTAGTTCGTATTGTGATTATAAGTTGTAGACTAGCTCGTATTGTGATTATAAGTTGTAGACTAGTTCGTATTGTGATTATAAGTTGTAGACTAGTTCGTATTGTGATTATAAGTTGTAGACTAGCTCGTATTGTGATTATAAGTTGTAGACTAGTTCGTATTGTGATTATAAGTTGTAGACTCAGTTGCATTGTGATTATAAGTTGTAGACTAGCTCGTATTGTGATTATAAGTTGTAGACTAGTTCGTATTGTGATTATAAGTTGTAGACTAGTTCGTATTGTGATTATAAGTTGTAGACTAGTTCGTATTGTGATTATAAGTTGTAGACTAGTTCGTATTGTGATTATAAGTTGTAGACTAGCTTCGTATTGTGATTATAAGTTGTAGACTAGTCTCGATTGTGATTATAAGTTGTAGACTAGTTCGTATTGTGATTATAAGTTGTAGACTAGCCTGTATTGTGATTTAAGTTGTAGACTAGTTCGTATTGTGATTATAAGTTGTAGACTAGTTCGTATTGTGATTATAAGTTGTAGACTAGTTCGTATTGTGATTTAAGTTGTAGACTAGTTCGTATTGTGATTATAAGTTGTAGACTAGTTCGTATTGTGATTATAAGTTGTAGACTAGTTCGATTGTGATTATAAGTTGTAGACTAGCTCGATTGTATTAAGTTGTAGACTAGTTCGTATTGTATTAAGTTGTAGATTAGTTTGTATTATGTTGTAGGTTCTAATATACCTATAAGTAACTGACATTTAATTTATAACTTTAAGTAATTAGACGATATAATTTAATAAATTTATAAATAACTAGAAAATATAATTGTATAAATTTATTAGTAACTGACGATATAATTTAATAAATTAATACTAGATAAATTTAAATTTATAGACGACGATATAATTTATAAATTATAAGTAACTGACTTAAATATAATTTATAAATTTATAAATAACTACGATATAATTTTATAAATTTTTAAGTAAAGTGGTGATATAATTCATAGATTTATAAACAACTAGACGATATTATTTTATACATTTTTAAGTAACTTGGTGATATTATTTTCACATTTTATAAGTAACTTGGTGATATTATTTATACATTTTATAAGTAACTTGGTGATATTATTTTATAAACGTACAAGTTACTAGGAAGTATAATGTTATAAATTTATAAATAACTGGATGATATAATTTTAAATAATTTATAAATAACTTTGCGATATAATTTTACAAGTTTATTAGTAACTTGGCGATATAATTCATTAATTTATAAATAACTAGACGATATACATTTATAAGAAACTTGGTGATATAATTTTATAAATTTACAAGTAGCTAGAAAATATAATGTTATAAATAACTAGACGATATAAGTTTATATATTTATAAGTAGCTACATGATATATTTTTATAGATTTCTGACTGATTGAGCGAGATAATTATATAGATTTATAAGTAATTAAATGCCATCATGTTATATATTTATAATGATTGATATATTTTCTTATGATTGTAACTGTGTTTGATTGACATCATTTTAAAGTTGTAGGTTTAGAAACATAAATTTATAAATGTGGGATTGATTGATTGATGGATTGATATATAGTTACAGATGTTTATGTCGTTCAATGATGCAATCTTAACAGTGGAGAAATGATTTAATTACATTTAAGAAAAATAGATTGAGGATTGATAATTATTGGGATTGATATTGAGAATTATTATTATTACAACCACCATCATCGACATTATTATTATTACAACCACCATCATCGACATTATTATTATTACAATTACCATCATCGCCATCATTATTATTACAATCACCATCATCACCATTATTATTATTACAATCACCATCATCGCCATCATTATTATTACAATCACCATCATCACCATCATTATTATTACAATCACCATCATCGACATCATTATTATTACAATCACCATCATCGACATCATTATTATTACAATCACTATCATCGACATCATTTTTATTACAATCACCATCATCGACATTATTATTATTACAATCACCATCATCGACATTATTATTATTACAACCACCATCATCGACATTATTATTATTACAATCACCATCATCGACATCATTATTATTACAATCACCATCATCGACATTATTATTATTATAATCACCATCATCGACATTATTATTATTACAACCACCATCATCGACATTATTATTATTACAACCACCATCATCGACATTATTATTATTAAAATCACCATCATCGAAATCATTATTATTACAATCACCATCATCACCATTATTATTATTACAATCACCATCATCGCCATCATTATTATTACAATCACCATCATCACCATCATTATTATTACAATCACCATCATCGACATCATTATTATTACAATCACCATCATCGACATTATTATTATTATAATCACCATCATCGACATTATTATTATTACAACCACCATCATCGACATTATTATTATTAAAATCACCATCATCGAAATCATTATTATTACAATCACCATCATCACCATTATTATTATTACAATCACCATCATCGCCATCATTATTATTACAATCACCATCATCACCATTATTATTATTACAATCACCATCATCGCCATCATTATTATTACAATCACCATCATCACCATCATTATTATTACAATCACCATCATCGACATCATTATTATTACAATCACCATCATCGACATCATTATTATTACAATCACTATCATCGACATCATTTTTATTACAATCACCATCATCGCCATTATTATTATTACAATCACCATCATCGCCATTATTATTATTACAATCACCATCATCGCCATTATTATTATTACAATCACCATCATCGACATTATTATTATTACAATCACCATCATCGACATTATTATTATTACAACCACCATCATCGACATTATTATTATTACAATCACCATCATCGACATCATTATTATTACAATCACCATCATCGACATTATTATTATTACAATCACCATCATCGACATTATTATTATTATAATCACCATCATCGACATTATTATTATTACAACCACCATCATCGACATTATTATTATTAAAATCACCATCATCGAAATCATTATTATTACAATCACCATCATCACCATTATTATTATTACAATCACCATCATCGCCATCATTATTATTACAATCACCATCATCACCATCATTATTATTACAATCACCATCATCGACATTATTATTATTACAATCACCATCATCGAAATCATTATTATTACAATCACCATCATCACCATCATTATTATTACAATCACCATCATCGACATTATCGTAATGAAATATCTTTGTCAATTACAACATGATTATCACGCCCGTATGTTGCCAAGACTCGCAAAGGGAGCAAAGAATAGTCACCTATGAGTCTGTCAGAATGTGTACAATGCCGGTTCTGATATCAGCCCCCTTACCCATTATCGTCATCTTTATCATCACCAGAAAAATCACCATCACCGCTATTTTCATCATCACCATCATCCTCACCATCAATATCATTAAGATTACAGTTATCATCCCTGTCATCATCATCCAGTCATCATCCACATCATTATCATCAAATCATCAACATCATCATAATTATCATCATCCACATCATCATCCACATCATCATTCACATCATCATTCACATCATCGACCACATCATCATCCACATCCACATCATTATCATCAAAGCATCAACATCATCATAATTAGTATCATCATTATCATCATCCACATCATCATCTACATCATCATCGTCATCCACGTCATCATTCACATCATCATCCACATCATCGTCTGCATCATCATCTGCATCATCGTCATCATCATCCACACCATCATCCACATCATCATCATCAGCATCCACATCATCATCCACATCATCATCCACATAATCCTCTACATTATCATCCCCATAATCCTCTACATTATCATCATCATCTACATCATCATCCACATCATGATCTACATCATCATCCACAACATCATTCACAACACCATCCACATCCACATCATCATCTACATCATCATCAGCATCCACATCATCATTCACATCCTCATTCACATCATCATTCACATCATCATCAGTATCATCAGCTTCATCAATTCTGCATACTATCGTGCACATAACAATAACAATATCCTTGATTTCTGCTACAGTACGCTCAAAGTCTGTCAGTACCAGCAGTCAAATTTGTCTGCCATACAGCCTCCTTCGTCATCTTCCTGGTCCTGGTGATTGTGACAAGCATCGAGTCAATTGACTTAATTTCAAACAGAAATACTCTCAAAACTATACATCCAACACTACATCCACGCTGGGAAGAATTCTGGAAAGACTTCTGCAACAGTTCATTATCTGAATGTCCCTATGGACACGATTTCCCACTACGAGCTAAGGAACCAACTATAACAGAAGTTATGGTGTCAGTATGGATTATAGGTAAGTTAAACGTTACTTAGACTGATCTTAGTTTATTCAGCAATTCAATGATTACAATATGAGAATCAACATTGATAAAACAGAAATTTAAAGGGTTTTACAGACGAAGGATTGGCTTCATTGCACTGAATTTGAACCCATTTGGCTCGGTCCTTCTCCGCTGAAATAGCACGCCACCTGCTGAGAGTATTGCACAAAGCACAAACTCCGTAGCTCGAGCAACAATCCTATGGGTCTCTGGAACAAAACTGCACTGGTGAACAGAACGGCGAGGTCCGGATTCGAACCTACGACCTTCGACTCACAAGACAAAGGGCTTAACCACTTACCAACAGAAACAGAAGTAATGACATTGACTAGATAGACAACGCTAAAAATATCTACATCGACAAACACCAATTCAAACAAGTTAAAGACTTTACATATATATGAAGTATTTTGTTCAA
This sequence comes from Arion vulgaris, assembly GCA_020796225.1. NCBI lineage: Eukaryota > Metazoa > Mollusca > Gastropoda > Stylommatophora > Arionidae > Arion > Arion vulgaris. The sequence goes on from CM036760.1 coordinate 66,298,673, forward strand.
CAATTTGAAGAATAACTAACGAAATCAAACATAGATGCAATAAAGCAAATCAAATAACAAAAAGTACCAATTTTGAAATGCAAATATGTCCCAATGAGTACTAAATGAATACTTTGTACAATGCAATATTTCTTCCAACATTATGCTATCAGTACCAAACTTGGACGCTAGCATGACATGATAGAAGAAAACTAGTCACGACAGAGATGAAGTGTCAACGCAGAATGCTGGAAGTATCAAGAAGAGACCGGTTCATAAATGAAGATATCAGGGGGAAAAAGTGTGTACAACATCAGTACTGAACTTCATCAAAGAAAAACAAATTAAATGGTTGGTTACATAAGCAGATTAGCCAAAGATAGCGCACCTCAAAGAGAGGGTTGCTTGATACAAAACAAAATCCGTCCTGCAAAAGTGGATCAAAAACAGAAAGAAGAAGTTCTTAAGTTATCAAAAAATCCCGTTCAATTCTTTTATGCTATCGCTTATCAAAACTGGATAAGAATAAAAGTTCTTTAATTATCATATTAGATTGAACTCTCAATTATTTGATAAGGATAACATTCTCCTGCATTTGAGATGTGGATATATAGAAGAATAGGCAGAGTTTCATGGACAGAAAAACAGACAAATAAACAAGTTTTAGGAAAACTAGGCATGCAGAAACAATTATTAAGAGAAATAAAATTGAGACAAGTAAAGTATTTTGGGCACATAAAAAGACATGACACCATGATAAAACATTTACTAAGGGGAAAGTTGAGGGGGGAGAGGAAGACCGAGAGATAAGTGGGAGGGAAACTTTAAGAAATGGACAGGTTACAGTCTGGCAGTGTGCAACACAATGAGAAACAGAGGATGATGGAGCTGAGGATGATGACATCTGCAATTATTGATAAGGACAACATTCTCCAATTATTTGATTAAATAAAACGTTATTCAATATTCCTATTAGATTTCAGCAGTTCTCCATTCTGTGACTTATCTGTTAAATATGTTTCTATCTCACGAACACAAGAATGGAATCGTACATCTATTACTTAACTATGCCCGTCTGCCCACGTGTTCGTAGCGCTTGTCGTGGACTATCCTCTGTGTGGTCATTCGAAATGGCGAAAATCCATTGTTCCAGTTCGGTGTTCGTGGCACGAACCGAAGGATTTACGATGTCCATGGCACGAACCGAAGAGCTGAAAAGCTCAAGTGCTTCTGGATCGGAAAAAATATATAATTACTTAACTATATACACACATACATATATAAATCTTTCTCTCATGTGATCAGGAATGGTGCTTCAAGAATGCCAAGAAATCTGGAACTCAGGAATCGAGACACACTTTGAAGACAAGTTTAACATGTTGGATCTTCTGTTGCTGTCTGTGTACATTGCCACATACACTGTACGGTTCTGGAGTATGCTCAAGGTTGGTACAAGAAAACAAGAGAAAGACATACACACACACAGAGAGAGAGAGAGAGAGGAACGAATGAAATTAAAACTGTATAATAAAGTAGAATATAAGGAAGTAAACGACAAAGATGAAGTGTTTATGACAAAATGTAAATGTTGCAATAAAAGGTTTGATTAGAAAAAGAGTGGGATCCTTGCCGGTGCTACAATATATCAAGAAACAACAGATCAAATGGTTTGGACATATATCAAGGTTACCACAAGACAGTCTCCCACAAATCTCACTTGTACTCAGATACAGCGACAACAGACACAGAGCACGACCACGTAAACGAAGAACGATGGAATATCAGAGGCACTAAATTACACATTGTACAAAATGTATAATGCGGATCGCTCATGTGTCTCTTTTTTCCGACATGACGCCAAAAGGTCAAGCTGTATTAAAGAATAGATAAATAGATAATGGAATAATGAAAGAGATGAGTATAAGATGTTGATGACGTAAGTAGAGAACGAGAGGCACCATTTATACAATTAGAATATATTGATTGTATTATTTGTTGATGGGGATAGATCGTGTTGAAGATGATGGTGACAATGAAGACAATGCTTATTATTACAACTGGTGTTATATAATATATAATTCCTCTCATACCGTTATACGTTACATAGGGCTTGCAAGTAATTTCTTCATACCGCTCTATCCTGGGCAACTCGCTCAATCTCCTCCATGGAACTGAGACCGATATTTCCTGCCTCTCTCAGCAAAGTTCGTTTCAGGGTCTCTTTAGGTCGACCCACTTCTTCTGAATTCGTTCCATTTTATATTCATTATTTTTCGCAGACATCTATTATCAAATGCATTCAACTTGCTTTCTATATCTTTAGTCATTTTCCAACTCTCGCTGGCATATGTTAGGATTGATACAACATTTGAATTGAAAATTCGTAATTTAGTTTTAAGACTATATAACTTGCAGTTCCATATTTTATTTAGACTTTTAAAACTGATGTTGCTTTGCCAATTCGTATCAAAATTTCTTTTTTTACATTTCCTGTGCAATTAAAATTGCTACCTAAATAGGTGAACTGCTCTGTTATTTTTATCATTTTAGATTCCAGTGTGATATCTGCATTACTTGTCATAGGTGTCTTCATTATATTTGTTTTTTATAGCTTATCTGCAGTCCAACTTTTGATGCTATAGATGACAAGTTGTCTGTTTTTCTTTCATATCTTGATTGTTTCTACTTAACAAGGCAATATCATCTGCAAAATCCAAATCTTCTAGTTGACTATTTTCTACCCAATCGATGCCAGTTTCGCCCCTGCAACATTTTCGCATCACCCAGTCAATGGCCACTCCAAACAATAGCGGAGATAGAATACAGCCTTGCTTTACTCCGGTTTCAACCATAAACCAGTCGCTGTGTCCACCATCAGTGCGAACTGCACACTGTGAACCATCATAGAGGCTCTTAATAATGTTTATTACTTTGTCTGGTATTCCATAGCATCCTAGAATATTCCACAGAGAGATTCTGTGTAGACTATCAAAGGCTTATTTTAAAATCGATGAAATTAAGTATGAGTGGTTGTTGCTTCTCAATAGTTCCTCCAAAATTAGTCGTAGGGTAATTATTTGGTCTAGCAACTTCTCCCAGGTCTAAAACCAGCTTGTTCTTCTCTCAGGGTTGTGTCCACTGCTCCTTTGATTCTATTAAGAATGATTTTGCAGAAAGTCTTGGTCATTACTGATAATAGGGTGATCCCTCTCCAGTTGTTACAATCTTTGAGATCACCTTTTTGGGGATCTTAACAATTATTCCTTCTTCCATTGATCTGGGACAGTTTCTTCTTCCCATACTTTATTAAATAGTTCTTGCACCTGGCTAATAGTTGTATCATCAGCTGCTTTGAGCATTTCTGCAGTAATGTTGTCATCACCGCTGCCTTATTGTTTATCAAGGAAAGGATTGCCTCCTTGACCTCAGCTACACTTATCATTTCTTCGTTAATTGGTAGAGAGCTGTTTCTTGCCTCTTCGTCAAACTTGAGTAGTACTGGTGGATCAGGTCTATTTAATATTTCTTCAAAATGTTCTGCCCATCTTTTCTTCTGCTCGGTATCTGATGTTAGAACTTTACCATCTTTACTCTTGATTGGGCCACCCTTTGAAACAAATGTTCCAGTAAGTTATTTTAGTGTGTTGTATAGCATTTTACTGTTTCCAGTCTTAACTGCCTTTTCCTTCTTCGGCCAGTCGATTGACATATGCTCTTTTATCTCTTCTAGCCGCTCTTTTCACTTCCTTGTCTTTTAGTCTATATTCCTCTTTAGCTTGGATTTCATCTGTTGCATCCTTAGTATTAAATATCGCTAGTTTAATTTTTCTTCTTTCTTGAATACATTTCCAGGTGTCATCACTTATCTAGGGTTTTCTGTCTTTTGTCTTTAATCCTGCGCTACTATTTGCTGCCCCCAATAGTGTGTCCTTTATCTTAGTTCATTTGTCTTCAATGTTCTGTTCATTTTCACCATTGAGTAACTCGAACCTTTCTTAAGTTCGAGCTGATATTCCTCTTTACTTCTTTATTTTGTAGCCTTTGACTGTCTATTCGCAGTTGTTCTTTTTAGTATGGTGAATTTTCAATTTCAGTTTCAATTTATCTATGCATAAATTATGATCACTTCCTACATCTGCCCCTCTGTATGCACGGACATCCAGCAATGATGTTCTAAATTGTGTATTTATGCACATATGCTCAATCTGATTCCTGGTCACTCCATCTGGTGAGTGCTAAGTAAGTTTATGAATTTCCTTGTGTAAAGATGGTACCTCCAATTACTAAGTTTGACAGCATACATAACTCCGTCAGTCTTTCTCCATTCTCATTCATTGTGTTTATTCTTTGTTTTCCTATAGCTCTCTCTCTACCCCTACATTATCACTTCCAACCTTGGCATTAAAGTCCCCCATTACTACAAACAGATCATGTTTTTGGGTCTTGTTAATTTGATCTTGTAGCTGCTCATAAAATCATAAAATGTATCTTTCTTATCATCATCAGCCTCGTTTGTTGGTGCATAACACTGCAGTATTGTCATATTGACATGCCTGGTACTGAAGCGGGCTCTAATTATCCGACTCGAGATGGGTTCCCATTCTAACATGCTCTTTGCTACTCTAGGTGTCATCATTATACCCACTCCTTCAAAATGCTTACCATCTCCTCTCCCTGAATATATGCAAGTTAGTCCACTAACTACTCTTCTATCTGTTCCAATGCCGGTTCAAAACCTGGATGAAAAAGGAGGAGGACTTGTGCGTGAGGCCAGCTACCTCATCACAAGAAATTGAAATAGCTACAGAAACTTGTAAGAAAGGACGCCATACCAGTAAACCGACCAGCCAGGTGGTGTGCGGTGCACCTAGTGCATCAATGACGGTTGCTGATGAAAGCCGCTTTGCGGAAGTCAGCAACCCGTCTCGTACATTACTTGGCACAAAAACACACACTAAAATTGGATTTTGGAATGTGAGAATGATGGACACGGCTAAAAAATCAGCCCAAATTGCAGAAGAAATGAAGGGATACGAGCTGGACATACTGGGGTTAAGTGAGGTGAGATGGCCTGGAACAAATAGAAGAGTAGTTAGTGGATTAACAACTGGTGTTAAATAATTCTGAATTAGTCAACAAACTGAACGGTATAGAATGTAGCACACACACTTCAGTTATTGTTTGTCTCTAGTTTGTCATTACTTTTTCCAGTGTGTTATTTTCTTTGATGTGTCACTTTTTCCAGTGTGTTACTTTCTCTAATGTGTCACTTTTTCCAGTGTGTTACTTTCTCTGATGTTTCACTTTTTCCAGTGTGTTACTTTCTGATATGTCACTTTGTCTGATGTGTTATTTTCTCTGATATGTCACTTTTCAGTGTGATTTAGCTTTTCTTGATGATTTCACTTTTTCCAGTGTGTTACTTTCTCTGATGTCACTTTTTCCAGTGTGTTACTTTCTCTGATGTTTCACTTTGTCCATTGTGTTACTTTCTCTGATGTGTCACTTTTTCCAGTGTGTTACTTTCTCTGATGTTTCACTTTTTCCAGTGTGTTACTTTCTCTGATGTGTTACTTTCTCCAGTGTGTTACTTTCTCTGATGTGTCACTTTTTCCAGTGTGTTACTTTCTCTGATGTGTCATTTTTTTTATAGTATGTGACTTTTTCTGTTGTGTTACTTTGTCTAGTGTGTTGCTTTCTTTGGCGCGTTACTATTTTCTGTGTTACATTCTATGATGACTTACTTTCTCTAGTGTGTTACTTTTTGTATTAGTTTCTCTTACGTGTCAATTCTTCTATTGTGTTACTGTGTGTGTTAGTTTTTTTAGTGTTAATTCGTCGAATGTGTTAAGATCAATATGTATTTCTCTTGGTCTAGTACGAAGAGAGTTTGTTAGCCTTACAAGCAACCAACACTAGTTTACAGGACGATCCAGCACGGACGGAGAAATACTTCTACTGGTTAAATGCAGGTAGGAGTGTCCATAGATTGCTGACTGTTACATGTAGAGAGTTACTTGTACACTAAACACAATCTCAACTATTACATGTAGAGAATAACGTGTACACTAAATACAATCTCAACTATTACATGAAGGGAATAAAATGTGTACTATTTAGAAACGATGTCTGTCTACTCTCTGCATCCAAATAGGTACGTAGTCTGTGTCAGCCGCTGAATGTTTCATAGTTAAACTATATTTGTTATTTCAACGAAGGGAGACAACAGAAGTGAATGAATAACTTCACTTCTTACACGGTGCACTACATAGAGCAACATACAATACATTCCAACATTTATTTTAATGTAAATATTGAAATCTCAATTGTCATGTATTGTGTAAATATTTGACGATTTCTTCTCAGATCGCAGATTTTGGGACATGTATGATCCTATCAACATGGCGGAGGGATTGTTTGCTATGGCTAATATTCTCAGCTTTTCTCGAATCATCTATCTACTGCCAGCCAATGAATCCCTGGGTCCCTTACAGATCTCTCTTGGACGTATGATCAGTGTAAGTATAGTCATGGTCTCATGATGATAGTCTTTAACATAATTGATCGCCCGTGTGGTGCCGGGAAGCAAAGAATAGTACCACTGTGAAATATAAGGCATGTCGTAAGAGGCGAGTGATGTGGATCTAGGAAGCTAACCTAGTACATAAAAAACAGCGCAGAAATCGAATGTGCTGGCCTACTTTAGGCGCATAACTGGCACAACATACAATCGCTCCTAGGTTCAGATCACATACAAATCACACAAAGTGGTTAACAAGTCGTCAATATGAAGCGATTGAAGAAGAAGAAGAAGTTGATATATCTCAGACATGACGTCATATACAGGCAATATTTGTTTGAGGTTTGACACCAGGATCGATATGTGAATATTACGAATACAAGTATTTCCTGACAAACTAGGTATTCGAAGAATTTAAATGATTACTGGTTGATATGAGATTTAAATGTCAGTGAATATTTGATATTTGGTGATGTTTTAGATATCTAGTGAGGTTTTGTAGTAGTAGTAGAAGTAGTACTATCAACAGTAGTAGTAGTAACAGTAGTAGAAGTAGTACTATCAACAGTAGTAGTAGTAACAGTAGTAGTAGTAGTAGCAGCAGTGGCAACAGTATTTGTAGCAATAGTAGGAGCCGCTGTAGTAGTTGCATTAGTAGTATTAGTAGCAACAGCAGCAGTAGTAGTAGTAGTAGTAGTAGCTGTAAGTAGCAGAAGTAGTAGTAGCATTAGCAGTAGTAGCGAAAGTAGTAGCAGTGGTATCAGCAGTAGTAGCTGTAGTACTAGTAGATGTAGCAGCAGTAGATGTAGTAGTAGTAGTAGTAGCAGCAATACTAGCAGCATCAGCAGTAGTAGTAGCGGTAGTAGTAGTAGTAGTAGTAGTAGTAGTATTAGTAGTAGCAGTAGCAGCGGTAATAATAGAAGCGATTCACTTGTAATCCTTTGATTCTGTGAAAATACGAAGTGTTGGTAGTAGCAGCAGTGTGGTAGTAGTAGTAGTGGTAGTAGTAGTAGTAGTGGTAGTAGTATTAGTAGTAGCAGCAGTAGTGGTAATAGTAGTAGTATTAGTAGTAGTAGTGGTAGTAGTATTAGTAGTAGTAGTGGTAGTAGTATTAGTAGTAGTAGTAGTATTAGTAGTAGTAGTGGTAGTAGTATTAGTAGTAGTAGTATTAGTAGTAGTAGTGGTAGTAGTATTAGTAGCATGTCTCTTTCAAGGACTCACAAACACAGAAAATATGCTTCTTCTAACGAGGGAAAGGAAACTATAATTATAATTTGACTGAATTGTTTTGCTTGTTTGCTTACAGGATATTCTCAAATTCTTTGCCCTGGCGACGATGGTAATTGCTGCCTTTATGGTTGCCTTAAAGAATTTATTTTGGTACTATGCCAACAGAGATAATATTGAAATGAACAGTTCAAGGGTGGAAGCTCCAAAGGCTGTTGAGTATTACGGCGGGTAAGTTTAGGTCTCAAGTGTCAACTTCTTTCTTCCTTCTTTCTTTTCTCCATTCCTGTTTTGCCTCACAGCGTCGGGCTAAGAAGAGATTTCTAGAACGAGCGCTTGTGGTGCGCTTCATAAATATTGTCTTTCGTCACCTCCACCTTTTAGATGACCAGTTTTTGCTTTGTATCCATTGTATCGGAGCAACATTGCTCTTTGAGGTGCACTGTCTGTTGGTAATCTGCTTATGTGGCTGAACCAATTATTTTGTTGTTTCTTGATGAAGTTCAGTACTGATTTTGTACCCACTATTTTCCTTTTTTTAATTTTCTTTTCTCCAATCCTGTTTCAACTGTTAAATCAATCCTGTTTCAACTGTTAAATCAATCCTGTTTCAACTGTTAAATCAATCCTGTTTCAACTGTTAAATCAATCCTGTTTCAACTGTTAAATCAATCCTGTTTCAACTGTTAAATTAATTCTGTTTCAACTGTTAAATCAATCCTGTTTCAACTGTTAAATCAATCCTGTTTCAACTGTTAAATAAATCCTGTTTCAACTGTTAAATTAATCCTGTTTCAACTGTTAAATCAATCCTGTTTCAACTGTTAAATCAATCCTGTTTCAACTGTTAAATCAATCCTGTTTCAACTGTTAAATCAATCCTGTTTCAACTGTTAAATCAATCCTGTTTCAACTGTTAAATTAATTCTGTTTCAACTGTTAAATCAATCCTGTTTCAACTGTTAAATAAATCCTGTTTCAACTGTTAAATTAATCCTGTTTCAACTGTTAAATCAATCCTGTTTCAACTGTTAAATCAATCCTGTTTCAACTGTTAAATCCATCCTGTTTCAACTGTTAAATCAATCCTGTTTCAACTGTTAAATCAATCCTGTTTCAACTGTTAAATCAATCCTGTTTCAACTGTTAAATCAATTCTGTTTCAACTGTTAAATCAATCATGTTTCAACTGTTAAATCAATCCTGTTTCAACTGTTAAATCAATCCTGTTTCAACTGTTAAATCAATCCTGTTTCAACTGTTAAATCAATCCTGTTTCAACTGTTAAATCAATCCTGAAGAAGGTGGGATGCCGTTTTATTCTTTTCTTCGAACCTCCGTATCGATCACTTGTTAACCATTCTGTGTGGTTTGTATGTGATCTGAGCATAAGAGCGATTGTACGCTGTGCCACTTATGCACCTACAAGTCAGTCAGCACATCCGATTTCTGCCAGAATTTTTATTTACTTGGGTAACTTCCCTAGGTTCCTACCTTAGTCGCCTCTTACGACATGCCTTTAGATAGCAGTGGTACTATTCTTTGCTTTCCTTGCGGGCGCCGGCACAACACAGACGGGATGAACGTTCATAATACCAGCCCTTTTAGCTGTTACTGTTTACACATGGTAAGATGAGTTTATTTTGTCAAATTCTTGAACTGCGGCTTTTTTATGGTAGATAAGTTAAGGTCAACAATTTTAAGACATTTTATCTCAGTCTGTTGGTGAACTCTGTTGGTGAACACTATTAGTGACCTCTGTTTGTGTCCTCTGTTGGTGACCTCTGTTGGTGAACTCTGTTGGGGACCTCTTTTGGTGAACTCTGCTGGTGACCTCTGCTGGTGAAATCTGTTGGTGACCTCTGTTGGTGAAATGTTTTGGTGAATTTTGTTGGTGAACATTGTTAGTGACCACTTCTGGTGACCTGTGTTGTTGACCTCTGTTGGTGAACTATGTTGGTGACCTCTGTTGGTGACCTCTGTTGGAAATCTATGTTCGTGAACTCTGTTGGCGAACAACTCTGTTGTTGACCTCTGTTGGTGACCTCTGTCGTTGACCTCTGTTGGTGACCTCTGTTGGTGACCTTAGTTGACGACCTCTGTTATGTTCACTTCATATTTTATCAGTATATAATATTGATTTCCCTTACCACGTAATTTGTGAATGTTTACTTTAAGTTAGTGGTCAATGTAAAACATTTGTGATACTTTCTTCAACTTAGTGATACTTTCTTCAAATTAGTGATACTTTCTTCACATTAGTGATACTTTCTTCACATTAGTGATACTTTCTTCACATTAGTGATACTTTCTTCACATTAGTGATACTTTCTTCACATTAGTGATACTTTCATCAAATTAGTGATACTTTCATCAAATTAGTGATACTTTCATCAAATTAGTGATACTTTCAACAAATTAGTGATACTTTCATCAAATTAGTGATACTTTCATCAAATTAGTGATACTTTCTTCACATTAGTGATACTTTCATCAAATTAGTGATACTTTCATCAAATTAGTGATACTTTCAACAAATTAGTGATACTTTCATCAAATTAGTGATACTTTCATCAAATTAGTGATACTTTCAACAAATTAGTGATACTTTCTTCAACTTAGTGATACTTTCTTCAAATTAGTGATACTTTCTTCACATTAGTGATACTTTCTTCACATTAGTGATACTTTCTTCACATTAGTGATACTTTCTTCACATTAGTGATACTTTCTTCACATTAGTGATACTTTCTTCACATTAGTGATACTTTCAACAAATTAGTGATACTTTCTTCAACTTAGTGATACTTTCTTCAAATTAGTGATACTTTCTTCACATTAGTGATACTTTCTTCACATTAGTGATACTTTCTTCAAATTAGTGATACTTTCTTCACATTAGTGATACTTTCTTCACATTAGTGATACTTTCATCAAATTAGTGATACTTTCATCAAATTAGTGATACTTTCATCAAATTAGTGATACTTTCTTCAAATTAGTGATACTTTCAACAAATTAGTGATACTTTCTTCACATTAGTGATACTTTCTTCAAATTAGTGATACTTTCTTCACATTAGTGATACTTTCTTCACATTAGTGATACTTTCATCAAATTAGTGATACTTTCTTCACATTAGTGATACTTTCATCAAATTAGTGATACTTTCTTCACATTAGTGATACTTTCTTCACATTAGTGATACTTTCAACAAGCTGCATAATGTTTCCTCTTCCTAGTGAAATGGCAACATTCCGGACTGTTTTCTGGTCCATCTATGGCCGCAGTAGCGCCGACGCAGTCAAGCTGGGAGAATACAATAATACAGTAACAGAAAGTATTGGAGAAGTTATCGATGGGATGTATAACATTGTTATGGTTATACTTTTACTTAACATTCTTGTTGCCATGATGTCAAGGTCGTTCGACAAAATACAGGTAAGTTTACCAGATTCTCAACTAGATAAATGTTAAATGTTTTCTCTTCTTGATGTAATTTTGCGAAACATGTACTCCAGTGCTATATTGAGACATTTCTTATGTATGGCCAGAGTATCATGGGCAATGAACAAGTAATAAGCAATCAATAAAATCATTGGAATCTACAGAGATGGGGAGTTTTACAGAAGAATACTGAAAATATCATAGGCAGCGAAGAAAACAAGTGATGAGGTTTTAAAAAAAGCCTGCACACAAAGAAACATTATCAAAAGAATCAGAATCAGACAATCAAGGTTCTTCAGGCATACAATGCGAAGAGGAGGTTTAGAAAATTTGATGCCAACAGGTACAATTCAGGGAATGAGAGATCATTGAAGACAGAGGGAGAAGAAGAAGATGTGAGGTCTGTCATCGTAGTTTGACAAAAGAACGGCGTCAGAACTGATTAACTGCACCACGGAGAGAGAGTTGTGTAGAAACATGACCGTCTACGTCGGCATGCTTGACACTTGATTGATTGAACTATTGTGATCTTATTCTTCTAGGTGTTCCCGCTATGAATTCAGGCATAGTCAGAGTGCGTTTCTGACTGATTTTTACGTGAAGACTATTTTCATTATAATCAGTATCCCCTGCCATATATGTGTGCTTTCTCCTTCTACAGAGATAAAATTTTGCGATATTCACCAGATTCTCAATTTTAAATCATATTCCACTCTTTCTTATTGTGTTGATATATTTGTTGAGACATCATGTCTTGTTGTGTTGATATATTTGTTGAGACATCATGTCTTGTTGTGTTGATATATTTGTTGAGACATCATGTCTTGTTGTGTTGATATCTTTGTTGAGACATCATGTCTTGTTGTGTTGATATATTTGTTGAGACATCATGTCTTGTTGTGTTGATATATTTGTTGAGACATCATGTCTTGTTGTGTTGATATATTTGTTGAGACATCATGTCTTGTTGTGTTGATATATTTGTTGAGACATCATGTCTTGTTGTGTTGATATCTTTGTTGAGACATCATGTCTTGTTGTGTTGATATATTTGTTGAGACATCATGTCTTGTTGTGTTGATATATTTGTTGAGACATCATGTCTTGTTATGTTGATATATTTGTTGAGACGTCCTGTCTTGTTGTGTTGATATATTTGTTGAGACATCATGTCTTGTTGTGTTGATATATTTGTTGAGACATCATGTCTTGTTAGTTGATATAAATTTTTTGAGACGTCCTGTCTTGTTGTGTTGATATATTTGTTGAGACGTCCTGTCTTGTTGTGTTGATATCTTTGTTGAGACATCCTGTCTTGTTGTGTTGATATATTTGTTGAGACATCATGTCTTGTTATGTTGATATATTTGTTGAGACATCCTGTCTTGTTGTGTTGATATCTTTGTTGAGACATCATGTCTTGTTATGTTGATATCTTTGTTGAGACATCATGTCTTGTTGTGTTGATATCTTTGTTGAGACATCATGTCTTGTTGTGTTGATATATTTGTTGAGACATCGTGTCTTGTTGTGTTGATATATTTGTTGAGACATCCTGTCTTGTTGTGTTGATATATTTGTTGAGACATCGTGTCTTGTTGTGTTGATATATTTGTTGAGACATCATGTCTTGTTGTGTTGATATATTTGTTGAGACAGCATGTCTTGTTGTGTTGATATATTTGTTGAGCACATGTCTTGTTGTGTTGATATCTTTGTTGAGACATCCTGTCTTGTTGTGTTGATATATTTGTTGAGACATCCTGTCTTGTTGTGTTGATATATTTGTTGAGACATCATGTCTTGTTATGTTGATATATTTGTTGAGACGTCCTGTCTTGTTGTGTTGATATATTTGTTGAGACGTCCTGTCTTGTTGTGTTGATATCTTTGTTGAGACATCATGTCTTGTTGTGTTGATATATTTGTTGAGACATCATGTCTTGTTATGTTGATATATTTGTTGAGACATTCTGTCTTGTTGTGTTGATATCTTTGTTGAGACATCATGTCTTGTTGTATTGATATCTTTGTTGAGACATCATGTCTTGTTGTGTTGATATATTTGTTGAGACGTCCTGTTTTGTTGTGTTGATATCTTTGTTGAGACATCATGTCTTGTTGTGTTGATATCTTTGTTGAGACATCATGTCTTGTGGTGTTGATATATTTGTTGAGACATCGTGTCTTGTTGTGTTGATATATTTGTTGAGACATCGTGTCTTGTTGTGTTGATATATTTGTTGAGACATCATGTCTTGTTGTGTTGATATATTTGTTGAGACATCGTGTCTTGTTGTGTTGATATATTTGTTGAGACATCCTGTCTTGTTGTGTTGATATATTTGTTGAGACATCCTGTCTTGTTGTGTTGATATATTTGTTGAGACATCGTGTCTTGTTGTGTTGATATCTTTGTTGAGACATCATGTCTTGTTGTGTTGATATATTTGTTGAGACGTCCTGTCTTGTTGTGTTGATATATTTGTTGAGACGTCCTGTCTTGTTGTGTTGATATCTTTGTTGAGACATCATGTCTTGTTGTGTTGATATATTTGTTGAGACATCATGTCTTGTTATGTTGATATATTTGTTGAGACATTCTGTCTTGTTGTGTTGATATCTTTGTTGAGACATCATGTCTTGTTGTATTGATATCTTTGTTGAGACATCATGTCTTGTTGTGTTGATATATTTGTTGAGACGTCCTGTTTTGTTGTGTTGATATCTTTGTTGAGACATCATGTCTTGTTGTGTTGATATCTTTGTTGAGACATCATGTCTTGTGGTGTTGATATATTTGTTGAGACATCGTGTCTTGTTGTGTTGATATATTTGTTGAGACATCGTGTCTTGTTGTGTTGATATATTTGTTGAGACATCATGTCTTGTTGTGTTGATATATTTGTTGAGACATCGTGTCTTGTTGTGTTGATATATTTGTTGAGACATCCTGTCTTGTTGTGTTGATATATTTGTTGAGACATCCTGTCTTGTTGTGTTGATATATTTGTTGAGACATCGTGTCTTGTTGTGTTGATATCTTTGTTGAGACGTCATGTCTTGTTGTGTTGATATATTTGTTTGAGACTGCATGCCAAACAGAGACGATGTGTAACTTCAATCTTCTTCTTCTTTCTTTCTTTCTCGAATCCTGTTTGCCTCACAGCGTCAGGTCAGGGAGAGATTTCTAAAACGGGCCCTAGTATGCGCTGCGTAGATAGTCTCTTTCGTCGCCTCTGTTATCTCAGAGGTCCATCTTTTGCGTGGCCGGCCTTTTGCTTTGTACCCATTGTATCGGAGCAGCATTGCTCTTTGGGGTGCACTGTCTGATGGTAATCTGCTTACGTGGCCGAACCATTTAATTTGTTTTCTAGTACTGATTTGAAGTCTAGTACTGATGTTGTACCCACTTTTTCCTGATGTCTTCATTTCTCAACCGATCTCTTCTTGATACACCCAGCATTCTGCGTAGACATTTCATCTCTGTTGTGATTAGTTTTCTTCTATCGTTTGTTGTCAGCGTCCAGGTTTGGCACTGGTAACATAATGTAACTTCAATAAGATGTGTAATATAGTGAAGCGACAGTTCCTCTCTTTCTCTGATCGACAGTTGACCGTAAACATGTTCTAACAAAGTCTGTCCTTTACCCTTACAGTGCACTTTACCCTTACAGTGCACTTTACCCTTACAGTACACTTTACCCTTACAGTGCACTTTACCCGTACAGTGCACTTGAGCAGACATTTGTCTGTCCACCACCTGATGCTTTCCTTTCAATTTTATCTTTCTCTTCCCTTTTCTCTCCTGCCTTCTAACTTCCAAAATATTTTTTAACTGAGTGTCATGTCTCTTAATGTGAAAAAAACATTTAAAATACCCAATATATATATATATATATATCGTTGAAAAGTTATGTCTTCATTTTTAGTCTGAAGTGTATCTTCGTGTCAAGCGACTGAAAGGATGCTTGGTGCAGAATAGTAAACATCAGTTCAAGTAATTGATGTTACGCAGTGTTTATTAGGCTAGAAGAACAAAGAGTAAAATGGACAGATTTAATTCTTTTGGCAGTCGAATCCTTAGATTCGCTGTAACAGCTGAGCTAATGTGTAAAAGACATAGCGATGGCACCTAAATTCAGCTAGGTTTAAGGGACTCCGAGCATATGACAGCATTCTCAGTGCTGTGACGTCGATTAAGTGAACGTCTATACATCCACATATCCTTACATCCATCAATCCATTCATCCACAAACACATATATCAATCCAGTTATCTAAATACAGTTATCTAAATACAGTTATCTAAATACAGTTATCTAAATACAGTTATCTAAATACAGTTATCTAAATACAGTTATCTAATACAGTTATATACATTGTGTTGACGTCTGTGGCTTAGCAGTAGTGTGCTCGATCACAATCCAATAGTACATGGTTCAAACACCGCGGCGGGCAGTTTGGAAGCAAATTTTTTCCTGTTAATTTTTTACAAACGGTAAAAATAAACATCACCTGTCAGAAATAAATGGCAAACTACTGAACGTATAAGTGGTGGCTAGAAAATTAATGACTCATTTACTGTAGCTGATTGCGACGTCCTGTAAAGGGTATCCCACGATTTTCAATTTCATACGTTCATTAATTCATACGTTCATTAATTAATACGTTCATTAATTCATACGTTCCTTAATCAATACTTTCATTAATTCATACGTTCATTAATTCATACGTTCATTAATTCATACGTTCATTAATTCATACGTTCATTAATTCATACGTTCATTAATTCATACGTTCATTAATTCATACGTTCATTAATTCATACGTTCATTAATTCATACGTTCATTAATTCATACGTTCCTTAATCAATACTTTCATTAATTCATACGTTCATTAATTCATATGTTCATTAATTCATACGTTCCTTAATCAATACTTTCATTAATTCATACGTTCATTAATTCATATGTTCATTAATTCATACGTTCATTAATTCGTACGTTCATTAATTCATACGTTCATTAATTCGTACGTTCATTAATTTATACGTTCATTAATTCATACGTTCATTAATCCATTCACTAATTCATTTATGAAAGCAATCCCTAATCCTTATATCCGTTTGTTAATCTATCCATTCGTCTATCCATCCTACCTTATATCACTTATGTATTAATCATCTGTCAAATCTGTTAATAACTTTATATATCATATGTATTAATCTATCTGTCAAATCTGTGAAATAACTTTACCTATATCAATTATGATTAATCTATCTGTCAAATCTGTTAAATAACTTTACCTTATATCCAATTATGTATTAATCTATCTGTCAAATCTGTGAAATAACTTTACCTTATATCCACTTATGTATTAATCTATCTGTCAAATCTGTTAAATAACTTGTCTAATGTGCCTTGTATACACTTCATTCATCATTTAATATCTCTTTGAATCTCAACTCTCATGTCTTCCATAGGAAGATGCAGACATGGAGTGGAAATTTGCTCGTAGTGTTCTCTATCTAGACTATATTTCTGAAGGAAGGGTTCTCCCTGTGCCGCTGAATGTCATCGAGATACCATACGACATCGTTCGCTATTTTGTCTCATGTGTAAGTCAAAATAAACAGGACCAAGACTCAATACAGGAATTTCATGGAGAACGGAGAGTAGCATTTTCCAACATTGCCTCTGACAGTACTATGAAGGTAAATCTTTCTTAAGTTCAGCGTAGCTATGTATGACAGGTGTCTGCATTTGTTAGTCAGATGTTGGAGATGTATGTCAGTTGTTATCTGTCAGATATTCATGACATGTCAATTAAAACAGGATTCAGTAGTCGGTAATAACATATGCCTTATCTTATTACTCAGAAATTGATGGCAAGTGTCTGTTTTCATCAATAAACTGTTTGGAACAACGTGTCTGTAGTTACCAATCAGCTTTTTTTAATTGTAAAAATCATTTTACCTATCAGTCAACTGCTGTTAACAAATCTAATTAACCATCAGTCAACTGCTGCTAACAAATTATCTTATCCATCAGTCAACTGTTGCTAACAAATTCCCTTATCCATTAGTCAAGTGCTGTTAACAAATCTATTTAACCATCGGTCAACTGATGTTAGCAATTTCAATTAACCATCGGTTAACTGTTGCTAACAAATCCCTTTACCCATACCAATCAGTCATCTGGCGGTACGCCTTGTGTTATCAGTCAGATAGTGATAAAGACACGACATGTCATTAATCAAACAGCTGTCACTACTGACCTAAATACTAAATGTAAATAACAAATCAATGTTTTGATTAATATTTGATTCTTGTGTCTTCATATTCGTCATCTCAGTTTGGGCAACTCCCAGCATGCAAGATTATGTCCTTGAATCCCAGTCTGTATTGTTATCATTTCATTTTTTTATTCTGATTATTGTGTGTGTGTGTGACTAATTCATCTTTCTTTATTGTTCTTTAGTACAGTCTGACAGACACTCAAGTATTACATTCAGAATGTAGTATTTCCTTCACATATTACATTCATGATGTAGTGTTATCTTCACATATTACATTGAGACTTAGTATTACCAACACATATTACATCCCAGACTGTAGTATTACCAATACATATTACATCCCAGACTGTAGTATTCTTTCTTTCTTCTCTTCTTTCTTTTGTCGTCACACTGCTACCGGGTTGTTGCCCAGTGTCGTGGTTTTCTGTTTTTGTCTTGCGCTGTTCTGGTGGCTTGTGTGATTGTTATCTTTGCTCTTTCACAGGATGCTGCCACGCCATCTAACCATCTTTTCCGTGGTCTTCCTCTTGCCTTCTTTCCCGATGTTCTGTTGTAGAAGACTCTGTATACTGTGGAGTTTGGATGCATTCTTATTAAGTGGCCAAACCACTTCATTCTTTGTTTATCTATATAATTCAAGCACGGTTTTGTGCCAACTTTCTTTCTTATGCTGATGTTGGTGATTCTGTCTTTTCTTGTGTTGTTGGTAACTTTTCTCAGGCAACGCATTTCACATGTAGTTATTTTTGTGACTGCGCTTTGCTCAATGTCCATGTTTGGCTCTGGTAACACAAAGTAGGTATAAAAATGCTGTTGATCATTTGTTTCTTAGCTGCCTGTGAAATTTTTGGGTGCCTTAACAATGGGGCTAGCTGGTAACTGTAGTATTACCAACACATATTACATCCCAGACTGTAGTATTACAAATACATATTACATCCCAGACTGTAGTATTACAAATACATATTACATCCCAGACTGTAGTATTACAAATACATATTACATCCCAGACTGTAGTATTACCAACACATATTACATCCCAGACTGTGGTAACAGTCTATGCTTACATTTATCAATTCGCTTATGTCATCTTTCGTTTCATATTCTTATGTGTATTTCATTATTTTTAATTTCATTTTGAAGCAGCCCTCCCCCAACTCGCAATGTTGCCCACCATTTTGCTGTATGGTAAGATGTTTGATTGTGTTCTTGTCGTAACAATGTTAAACATATGTCACACACACATATATGGTAGTTCAGTATATGTTCACGTATGAGGCACATGTTGTTAGTAGTGATGTCGATCAGCACACATAAACAGAATATGACATTTGACAGGTTTACCAAGCACAGCTCAGTGCATAAAGATGATCAGTATATGAGGACTATCATCTCATCACTCCGGACATGTCCATAGGTGCTTCGATCTCTGCCTCAACAAATCCAGCAGCTCAACACGCCAATTCGATGTTGATTAATCAATCTTTTTGCATATTTGGCACAGTAGATACGCGCGAGAAACAACTCGTTAAGGCCAGAATATTCACCTTTCGTCAACTTCCTGTTGTGGGTTCCTATTCATCTTTTGGGTTCATATTCATCTTGTGTGTTCATATTCATCTTGTGGGTTCATATTCATCTTGTGGGTTCATATTCATCTTGTGGGTTCATATTCATCTTATGGGTTCATATTCATCTTGTGGGTTCTGAAACCATCTTGTCTTTGTTTGATTAAAAAAATATGTTTGTAGAAATGTCGCTACCGCCTGTATTTGAGCTTTGTAAAAGTACTTTATTTTGTGCTTTAAATACTTCACTTCCATCTAGCGGAGTCTGGATCGACATAGTGTCCGCAGTGGCGAAACCTAATGGGGACCTAGCTACACCTCTGCTGGGAAGAAATTAGCCCGTATTTTCAGCATGTCCTCAGTGTGAAACATGCATTCACCTCTACTTATTCCATCTCATATACTCTACGATTCTACCAACCCCAACCTCAGTGTGGAGCATGCATTCACATCTACTTATTATATCTCATATACTCTATGATTCTCCATGTGGCACGATTTAATTATAATACCACATCCCTCCCACTCCATACGTGTACTAATATCTAGTAATGTTAGTATGAAATCTGATCCCTGCTTCCCCAGCATGTCCCTGCTTCCCCAGCATGTCCCTGCTTCCCCAGCTTGTCCCTGCTATTAGACATACATCATCATGTAGACTATAATTAAGAGACACAAAGTTCTGCTCAAGACAAACTATTTCATGATGAACAATATAATACATAATAAATGTTCTAGCATTGTCTAACAAGATCTTCCTGGATTGCACTTATGTTTCTTGTGATGACTGTCGCAATCAGTAGAATTAGTTCTGATATTCCTATGTGTTTGTAATATTGTAATATCACCACTCCGTCTGTGTGTATGTCACTTATTTGCTAGTGTGATATCTTCTTCTTCTTTTGTCGTCACACTGCTACCGGGTTGTTGCCCAGTGTCGTGGTTTTCTGTTTTTGTCTTGCGCTGTTCTGGTGGCTTGTGTGATTGTTATCTTTGCTCTTTCACAGGATGCTGCCACGCCATCTAACCATCTTTTCCGTGGTCTTCCTCTTGCCTTCTTTCCCGATGTTCTGTTGTAGAAGACTCTGTATACTGTGGAGTTTGGATGCATTCTTATTAAGTGGCCAAACCACTTCATTCGTTGTTTATCTATAGAATTCAAGCACGGTTTTGTGCCAACTTTCTTCTTATGCTGATGTTGGTGATTCTGTCTTTTCTTGTGTTGTTGGTAACTTTTCTCAGGCAACGCATTTCACATGTAGTTATTTTTGTGACTGCGCTTTGCTCAATGTCCATGTTTGGCTCTGGTAACACAAAGTAGGTATAAAAATGCTGTTGATCATTTGTTTCTTAGCTGCCTGTGAAATTTTTGGGTGCCTTAACAATGGGGCTAGCTGGTAGGTTACAGCATTTGCTTTTGTACTCTAGCCTCTATCTCTCTATCCAGTTTTCCGTCTTCTGTGAATATGCTTCCTAAGTATTTGAATTCTTTCACTTGGTTTATTTTAGTGCCATTGACATGGATGTCTAGATTATTATGTTTTCTTCCCATATTCATTATTTCTGTTTTAGTGTTGTTGATTTTCATGTCATGTTTCACACAATTATTGTTCAAAGTGTCAATATGATGTTGTAGATCTTGTTCATTTTGATGTATCAGGCACTGATCATCTGCAAAAAGCAGTTCATTTATTTCATCATTATCTGAATTCGACTCTTGAGTTATTTTATCCATATATGCGATAAAGAGTAGTGGTGAAAGGACACAACCTTGTCTAACACCTGATGTAATGGAGAACCAGTCGGTCATTCCTTCTGTAGTTCTTACTGTACTCTGGCTATCTTGATATAAGGCCATGATGTTACCTAATAGTTGTCCTTGGACGCCATATTCTTCAAGGATCTTCCATAGTTTGCACCTGTTTACTCTATCAAATGCCTTTTCTTGGTCTATAAATATAAGCTGTTTACTTTGATTGTATTCAATTGTTTGTTCGCAGATCTGGTGTGATATAGCTGCTCTAAATCCACATTTTCACACGCCTGTTTTAGCAACAACACCAACTTTACAAATTTCACGGTTATTTTGTCATACTAATGTTTTGTCTGCTATCTATAATTATTCAAATTCAAATGGTTCTTTGATTGATTGATTGATACATCAACATTGCACTTCGGTGAGTAACCATGTGTGCTCTGATCTCTTTCTTACACAGGAAGATCTCAGCTGCAGTGCACGAACTCCGTAGCACCGGCGAGCGTACCCTATGCAATTTTGAAGACGGCACAGATATTTTTGTAGGAATTTTAAAAAAAAATCTTTCCTAATGAATTTTATCCGGGCAGCGGCTTTCCAGCCTGCTCTTTTCGATTTTGTACCTCTCTGAAATGGTTCTACTAAAGCTAAAGAATAAAATAGTGTTATAAAGTAATACAGTATATAAATACAAAAATTGTTTTGTCCTTCACATTTATTTTATTAACCATTCTTTGTCATCTGTGCAATCTGCTCCGAGAACGAGAGTATGATGAGTATAACGTATACGTACAAGTACGTCTGAATTTCTATCAACCGTGACATTAAGGACAGCCTCACGCGACTGATCATCATTTATTTTATCTTCTATTGGTAGTGAATGACATTCGTTTTATATTAATCAATGTTAAGCCAATGTTACAGATTGTATATGATCTGAGACAGAGAGCATGAACGCGATGTATCAATTTTTATGACGCAGCGAGACCGTTCCGGATACGAAGCATGCTAAACTTTCTGGGAGATACGCATCGTTTCGTGGCCTCAAGAAATGAAGTTTTCATTCTGTATTGTTTTCCAATGATGAGAGCCGAGACAGTAGACACCGTACATATCTGCTCATATCAAGAATATTAGCATAATTCAAAAAGACTATGTTGTTAAATATATCAGTACGAGAACAGACTGGACGTACTACTTCCGATTCACAAGAATTATGAGTTATCGCTCTGTTTTGCTGTTCAACCAGCAATGCGAAAAAATCAGCCCCCAACAAAGCTTGCCAGACCGGGAAACTCTGGTATGACCAGCCAGATAGACTCTGGGAGGAATGATTTTTCATTGAAAACGGTTTTTTCCTCCTTTTTTCTGCGCTGTTCGTGATTGCCTGAATTAGCATTTTTTAAGCATTTACAGATCTGTGCCGGATATTTATCTCTGGAGTTATGGAGACCGACCAGCTGTGAGATATTGCTCGTTCTGGTGTGCGATCTAATCTTATACCATTCGAAGCTGCTCTTAGTAAACTACCACACACCCACTAATGATCGCTTCCCATTTAATCCTTACATGCTTTGGTAGACTACAGGGTTGCATCCTGTTTCCAAGGTAACCATGGGAAGGTGAAGTAGGGTCTTGGTCAGTGTCAGTTACCGAATCCTGGTGCTGTATTTTCATTTAGTTTCATTCTACACTTTGCTCCATAACAAGATATTACATTTGACAAGTCAACAAAGTGGAAGACAGAAACAAAATTGAATGGTAACTTTCATTGGCATCAAGTTTACACAGCAAGAATAATTTCGTATCAAGTTTACAAAGCAAGAATAATTTCGTATCAAGTTTACACAGCAAGAATAATTTCATATCAAGTTTACACTGCAAGAATAATTTCGTATCAAGTTTACACAGCAAGAATAATTTCGTTTGAAAATATATATTTATATTTGAATTTGAAAATATATTAATACTTGAATTTGAAAATATATTAATACTTGAATTTGAAAATATATTAATACTTGAAATTGAAAATATATTTATACTTGAATTTGAAAATATATTAATTTTCTAATTTGAAGATGAATGTATACTTGAATTTGAATATATATTGATGTTTAAATTTGCAGTTGAATTTTTACTCGAATTTGAAAGGTATATTTATTCTTGAAATTGAAGAAAAGGAAAGGTTTCACTTGTTTCTGAAAATAAATAAATTTGTTACGACGTACTTTCGATAATTTGTTTGCTGTAAATTTATGAATTACAAAAGAAATGAAAAACAATGTATATATATATATAATAATTTCTCGCTTGAAGAATTCATTAATTTATTATATTTTATTTGTGATAAGACTACCATATGATACTAATACATTTTACTGTCTCTTTATATGATATTTGTCACAAGACTACCATTTGATACTAATACATTTTACTGTCTCTTTATATGATATTTGTCACAAGACTACCATATGATACTGATACATTTTACTGTCTCTTTATATGATATTTGTCACAAGACTACCATTTGATACTAATACATTTTACTGTCTCTTTATATGATATTTGTCACAAGACTACCATTTGATACTAATACATTTTACTGTCTCTTTATATGATAGTTGTCACAAGACTACCATTTGATACTGATACATTTTACTGTCTCTTTATATGATATTTGTCACAAGACTACCATTTGATACTAATACATTTTACTGTCTCTTTATATGATATTTGTCACAAGACTACCATTTGATACTAATACATTTTACTGTCTCTTTATATGATATTTGTCACAAGACTACCATTTGATACTAATACATTTTACTGTCTCTTTATATGATATTTGTCACAAGACTACCATATGATACTAATACATTTTACTGTCTCTTTATATGATATTTGTCACAAGACTACCATTTGATACTAATACATTTTACTGTCTCTTTATATGATATTTGTCACAAGACTACCATATGATACTAATACATTTTACTGTCTCTTTATATGATATTTGTCACAAGATACATATGATACTGATACATTTTACTGTCTCTTTATATGATATTTGTCACAAGACTACCATATGATACTGATACATTTTACTGTCTCTTTATATGATATTTGTCACAAGACTACCATTTGATACTGATACATTTTACTGTCTCTTTATATGATATTTGTCACAAGACTACCATTTGATACTAATACATTTTACTGTCTCTTTTTTTATGATATTTGTCACAAGACTACCATTTGATACTAATACATTTTACTGTCTCTTTATATGATATTTGTCACAAGACTACCATTTGATACTGATACATTTTACTGTCTCTTTATATGATATTTGTCACAAGACTACCATTTGATACTGATACATTTTACTGTCTCTTTATATGATATTTGTCACAAGACTACCATATGATACTGATACATTTTACTGTCTCTTTATATGATATTTGTCACAAGACTACCATTTGATACTGATACATTTTACTGTCTCTTTATATGATATTTGTCACAAGACTACCATATGATACTAATACATTTTACTGTCTCTTTATATGATATTTGTCACAAGACTACCATTTGATACTGATACATTTTACTGTCTCTTTATATGATATTTGTCACAAGACTACCATATGATACTGATACATTTTACTGTCTCTTTATATGATATTTGTCACAAGACTACCATATGATACTGATACATTTTACTGTCTCTTTATATGATATTTGTCACAAGACTACCATTTGATACTAATACATTTTACTGTCTCTTTATATGATATTTGTCACAAGACTACCATATGATACTGATACATTTTACTGTCTCTTTATATGATATTTGTCACAAGACTACCATTTGATACTAATACATTTTACTGTCTCTTTATATGATATTTGTCACAAGACTACCATTTGATACTAATACATTTTACTGTCTCTTTATATGATATTTGTCACAAGACTACCATTTGATACTAATACATTTTACTGTCTCTTTATATGATATTTAAACTTGTCTCTTACCACTTTTCTGTCATTTCTAATAATAACCGAACATCACGTCAACGTGTGTTGTTGCAACATACAATATGTGTATGCGCATGTGTGTATGTATGTGTGTGTCTGTGAGTCTTGTACCAAGGTAGAGGAAAACAACGCTTTACGTTTACTAGATGGTGTAATGTTTTAGAAAACATCAAGTTTTATGTTGAGTAGATTTTGAAGGACTATCAAGTTTTATGTTGAGTAGATTTTGAAGGACTATCAAGTTTTATGTTGAGTAGATTTTGAAGAACTATCAAGTTTTATATTGAGTAGATTTTGAAGAACTATCACGTTTTATATTGAGTAGATTTTGAAGAACTATCACGTTTTATATTGAGTAGATTTTAATGAACTATCACGTTTTATATTGAGTAGATTTTGAAGAACTATCAAGTTTTATGTTGAGTAGATTTTAAAGAACTATCACGTTTTATATTGAGTAGATTTTGAAGAACTATCAAGTTTTATGTTGAGTAGATTTTAAAGAACTATCAAGTTTTATGTTGAGTAGATTTTAAAGAACTATCAAGTTTTATGTTATGGCAGGAGACCCAACCAGGAAACGGGTTGTCTTTTGGCCACATGTTGCAAACGACGTTGCTTTTGACTTTTCGTGATAAACACTATTTAGTCTATGCATTGTAATTAGCTATTTTTAAAATAATAAATTACTATAAAAAAATTTAACCAAACAACCAATCCTCCCGATGCAGGGGGTGTTATTGGTTGAATTTTTTCAAAGTATTTAATTTTTTTAAAAATAATTACAATGCAAACACTAAACGTTGTATATCATCTAATGCAATGTCTTTAGCAATATGTGCCCAAATTGTATGACAATATGTTTGTTAGATTATTTTTGTTCATTTTAAAACAAAAGACAACCCTTACTATGGCTGGGTCTCCCTTAAGTTGATTTTGAAGAACTATAGACAACATCAAGTTCTCTGTTAACTAAACCTTGTTTCATTAGAGAGAGCATCAAATTGTGTGCTAACTAGGTTGTGTAGCACTACAAGGAACATCAAACTTAACTTAATTAGATCTTGTTCTAGTGTAGGTTAGCGTCTGTAGCTCAAGCGGTAGTATACTCGATCACAAACCCAAGCTTACCTGGTTAAAACTCTGTGGCGCAAATTTGGAAGCAAATTCGTTTCCGTTGGATTTTTACAAAAGGTGAAAATAGACCTCACCGTTCAGAAAGCAATGGCAAACTACTGAACGTATGAGTGGTGCCTAAAAAATCAATGACTCGTTTACTGTGGTTGATGGCTACGTCATGTAAAGGATATGCCACGATTTTCTAGTATAGACGTTTTCTGTTATTTAAATATGGAGAACTTTTTCGAAAATAATGTTTAACTAGATCTTTTATTTTACAGAGGAAGATATGGTTAATGTTAACTAGATAATATAGCATGACAGAGAAGATTACAGTTTGATGTTAACTAGATAATATAGCACGACAGAGAAGATCACAATTTGATGTTAACTAGACAATATATCACGACAGAGAAGATTACAGTTTGATGTTAACTAGATAATATAGCATGACAGAGACTACAGTTTGATGTTAACTAGACAATATAGCAGGACAGAGAGGATCACAGTTTGATGTTAACTAGACAATATAACACGACAGAGAAGATTAAAGTTTGATGATAACTAGATAATATAGCAGGACAGAGATCACAGTTTGATGTTAACTAGATAATATAGCACAACAGAGAAGATCACAGTTTGATGTTAACTAGACAATATAGCATGACAGAGAAGATCACAGTTTAATGTTAACTAGACAATATAGCATGACAGAGAAGATCACAGTTTGATGTTAACTAGATAATATAGCATGACAGAGAAGATCACAGTTTGATGTTAACTAGATAATATAGCAGGAAAGAGAATATCACAGTTTGATGTTAACTAGATAATATAGCACGACAGAGAAGATCACAGTTTGATGTTAACTAGATAATATAGCATGACAGAGAAGATTACAGTTTGATGTTAACTAGATAATTATAGGCACAACAGGATACAGCAACGATTGATGTCAGCAGGTGGTGTCTTAAAGTTTAAATTTTCTGAACTCTCAGAGAAAACGTGGCATGAACAGTTTAAATGATGAGCCAACGCCCAGTGGAGCACCTCACGTTGGTAGAAATGCTGGTAATCTTAATCAGGCCAGGACAAAGTCTACCAAAGCATTGACCTTGTATCAGGTAAAGTTACAAGAAAAGGTACATTTAGTAACTATGTCACAGAACATTTAGGTCACTTGAGAAGGGAGTTTATTACCGGACTAACAGACGGGATATTTAGACTCCATAGAGAGTTATCACAGCCCAGGCATGAAATAATGAAAATCGTGACATATCCTTTACAGGGTGTAGCCATCGACCACAGTAACCTAGTCGTTGATTTTCTAGGCACCATTTATACGTTCAGTAGTTTGCCATTGCTTTCTGAACGGTGAGGTCTATTTTACCTTTTGTAAAATCCCACGGAAACGAATTTGCTTCCAAACTTGCTCACCGAGGGGTTTGAACCAGGTACGCTTGGGTTTGTGATCGAGCTGACTACCGCGTGATTCAAACTCCACGGCGGCAATTTTGGGAGGCAAATTAGTTCCCTTGAATTTTTACGAACGATAAAATTAGACCTCGCCTTTCTCTCTCTTTCTCTCGCTCTCTCGCGATCGCGGCCTAGACTGATGAACCAACTTTTTTCCCCCGAATTTTACCGTGTTTTTAAGGGACTCCGTTCCTCCGTACAGCTTCTCGCGAAGCTCTGTGTTTTGGGGCCAGGTTTCTTACACCTGCTATCAGTTGACAATCTTGCAGAACGTGTTCTGCCGTCATGTCCGCCTTTTGCAGGGGCACAGGCTAGTTGTGCAAATTTTAAATTTGTGAAACATGTGGGCGCGGAGTTTGTTGTAGAGCTCGCCTTCTTCTTCTTCTTTGCGTTCGTTCTTTACACCAATTTTAATCACTCTTTGTGATATGTTTGATCTTTGCCAAGAACGTGTATACGTTGCACATTGTTTGGTAGGCCCCTAAATGCATAGACTTCTATACGTTTAGGACATGTGCATCCGATTTCAGCCAAACCTCCTTAGTCACCTCTTACGACATGTGTGGCAGGTAACAGTGGTTCTATTCTTTACACCCCAAATTTGGGCCCCGGTAACCACTCAGGCGCCTCGCCTTTCAGAAAGCAATGGCAATCTACTGAACGTATAAGTGGTGCCTAGAAAATCGACGACTGGTTTACTGTGGTCGATTGCTAAGTCATGTAAAGGAAATGCCACGATTTTCATTTTCAGGGGTGTATTATGGGACGGATGTATTTTCAGGGGTGTATTATGGGACGGATGTATTTTCAGGGGTGTATTATGGGACGGATGTATTTTCAGCGTGTATTAGGACGATGTTTTTCAGGTGTATTATGGAGGGATGATTTTCGCTATGGGAGGGATGTATTTTCAGGGGTGTATTATGGGAGGGATGTATTTTCAGGGGTGTATTATGGGAGGGATGTATTTTCAGGGGTGTATTATGGGAGGGATGTATTTTCAGGGGTGTATTATGGGACGGATTTGTGTAATGCCTTAGCCTGTCGATTCAGACACAAGAGGGTTGTGGCTTCAGTCCCACACTCGACGTTCCACATGCGAGGAAAGACACTGACCCTCTTACCTCCTGCATACTAGGGCTTAGAAATGTGAAGTGGCTTCTCACCATAAGGGCTGAAAAGGCTACGGGAATTTATATTGATATGTATAGGAGTTTATAAAATGTGCTATGCGACTGGCTCAGTATGCAGCAGAGTTGGGGTTGGATAGTCTATCGTAGGAAGAGCCAAAAGTGAAAATGTACATGCTGGTGACCTTGTAGAAGACTTAAGCCAATTCCATCTCCCTGTAGGGCAGACTCTGAAACTTTGACAGCGAGGTCCTGAGTCGCGGGCTAGGGGGGTGGATTTACTTAAATGTGGTATTTTGTCCTGTACATAAGTGAGCATCTTAGTCCTAATTGCAGTGTGCGGTAGTAATGTTGAATTATAGCAGTTGCCTGTGTGTTGTCGGGGCTCGCAAGGGAGCAAAGAATAGTAACACTGCAACCTACAAGGCATGTCGTAAGAGGCGACTGAGGTAGAGGCCTAGGAAGCTACCCTAGTAAGTAAAAAGAATCGCAGAAATCGGATTGCTGGCTTACTTGTAGGCGCATAACTGGCACAACGTACAATCGCTCTTAGACTCAGATAACATACAAATCACAAAGAATGGTTTAACAAGTGGTCAATGTGGGGCGTTCGCAGAAGAAAAAGAATGATAGCAGTTAGCTAAATCAATGTAAATTATAAGATAGCAGTTCAGGATAGCAAGGTTAGTTGTATGATACCATTATATGACAACAATGCTAACTGTAAGACAGCAGTTTATGCTAGTAATGTATTCATAAGCCTTGCTTCTTCTTCCCCCAGGAAATCATTCAATGCATCATTCAGCGATACATCTATGATACACAACGACAGAATGAAATCAGTGGAGGTAGGTTTCTTATATCGCATAATATATCAATCAAAGTCTTTGTTTTTTTATCTATAATCACGTTTTGATTCCCAGCGTCAGGATAAGAAGAGATTTATAGAACGGGCTTTTGTATGTACTGTTTCCGAGTAACATTGCCCTTTGATGTGCACTGTCTGTTGGTAATCTGCTTATGTGGCCGAACCATTTAATTTGTTATTTTCTGATGAAGTTCAGTACTGATGTTGTAATTTTCTTTCTTCTGATGTCTTCATTTCTAAACCGGTCTCTTCTTGATACTTCCAGCATTCTGCGTTGACACTTCATCTCGGTTGTGACTAGTTTTCTTCTTGATACTCCCAGCATTCTGTGTAGACACTTCATCTCGGTTGTGACTAGTTTTCTTCTTGATACTCCCAGCATTCTGTGTAGACACTTTATCTCGGTTGTGACTAGTTTTCTTCTTGATACTCCCAGCATTCTGTGTAGACACTTCATCTCGGTTGTGACTAGTTTTTCTTCTTGATACTCCCAGCATTCTGTGTTGACACTTCATCTCTGTTGTGACTAGTTTTCTTCTTGATACTCCCAGCATTCTGCGTTGACACTTCATCTCTGTTGTGACTAGTTTTCTTCTTGATACTCCCAGCATTCTGTGTAGACACTTCTCTCGTTGTGACTAGTTTTCTTCTTGATCTCCAGCATTCTGCGTTGACACTTCATCTCGGTTGAGACTAGTTTTCTTGAAAAATCCTCAGCATTCATGGTGACACTTCATCTCATTGTGACATAGTTTTTCTGTGATACTCACATTCTTGTAGACATTTCATTCATGTTTGCACTAGTTTTCTGATAACCAGTATTCTGTGTAGACATCTTCTCTATGTCTGACTAATTTTCTCTTGATACTCCCAGCATTCTGTGTGACCTCCATCTCTGTTGTGACTAGTTTTCTCTTGATACTCCTAGCATTCTGTGTCAGATACATCCATCTCTGTTGTGTCTAGTTCTTCTTGATACTCCCAGCATTCTGTGTAGACTTTATCTCTTGTTGTGACTAGTTTTCTTCTTGATACTCCCAGCATTCTGTGTAGACACTTTATCTCTGTAGTGACTAGTTTTCTTCTTGATACTCCCAGCATTCTGTGTAGACACTTTATCTCTGTCGTGACTAGTTTTCTTCTTGATACTCCCAGCATTCTGTGTAGACACTTTATCTCTGTTGTGACTAATTTTCTTCTTGATACTCCCAGCATTCTGTGTAGACACTTTATCTCTGTTGTGACTAGTTTTTCTTCTTGATACTCCCAGCATTCTGTGTAGACACTTTATCTCGGTTGTGACTAGTTTTTCTTCTTGATACTCCCAGCATTCTGTGTAGACACTTTATCTCGGTTGTGACTAGTTTTCTTCTTGATACTCCCAGCATTCTGTGTAGACACTTCATCTCTGTTGTGACTAGTTTTCTTCTTGATACTCCCAGCATTCTGTGTAGACACTTTATCTCTGTTGTGACTAGTTTTCTTCTTGATACTCCCAGCATTCTGTGTAGACACTTCATCTCTGTTGTGACTAGTTTTCTTCTTGATACTCCCAGCATTCTGTGTAGACACTTTATCTCGGTTGTGACTAGTTTTCTTCTTGATACTCCCAGCATTCTCGAGACACTTTATCTCGGTTGTGACTAGTTTTTCTTCTTGATACTCCCAGCATTCTGTGTAGACACTTTATCTCGGTTGTGACTAGTTTTCTTCTTGATACTCCCAGCATTCTGTGTAGACACTTCATCTCGGTTGTGACTAGTTTTTCTTCTTGATACTCCCAGCATTCTGTGTAGACACTTTATCTCGGTTGTGACTAGTTTTCTTCTTGATACTCCCAGCATTCTGTGTAGACACTTTATCTCTGTTGTGACTAGTTTTCTTCTTGATACTCCCAGCATTCTGTGTAGACACTTCATCTCTGTTGTGACTAGTTTTCTTCTTGATACTCCCAGCATTCTGTGTAGACACTTTATCTCGGTTGTGACTAGTTTTCTTCTTGATACTCCCAGCATTCTGCGTAGACACTTTATCTCGGTTGTGACTAGTTTTCTTCTTGATACTCCCAGCATTCTGTGTAGACACTTTATCTCGGTTGTGACTAGTTTTCTTCTTGATACTCCCAGCATTCTGCGTAGACACTTTATCTCGGTTGTGACTAGTTTTTCTTCTTGATACTCCCAGCATTCTGTGTAGACACTTTATCTCGGTTGTGACTAGTTTTTCTTCTTGATACTCCCAGCATTCTGTGTAGACACTTTATCTCGGTTGTGACTAGTTTTTCTTCTTGATACTCCCAGCATTCTGTGTAGACACTTTATCTCTGTTGTGACTAGTTTTCTTCTTGATACTCCCAGCATTCTGTGTAGACACTTTATCTCTGTTGTGACTAGTTTTCTTCTTGATACTCCCAGCATTCTGTGTAGACACTTTATCTCGGTCGTGACTAGTTTTCTTCTTGATACTCCCAGCATTCTGTGTAGACACTTTATCTCTGTTGTGACTAGTTTTCTTCTTGATACTCCCAGCATTCTGTGTAGACACTTCATCTCTGTCGTGACTAGTTTTCTTCTTGATACTCCCAGCATTCTGTGTAGACACTCCATCTCTGTCGTGACTAGTTTTCTTCTTGATACTCCCAGCATTCTGTGTAGACACTCCATCTCTGTTGTGACTAGTTTTCTTCTTGATACTCCCAGCATTCTGTGTAGACACTCCATCTCTGTCGTGACTAGTTTTCTTCTATCATTTGATGTCAGCATCCAGGTTTGGCACTGATAGCATAATGTTGGGAGAAATATTGTTTTGAAAAATGTTCTTTTAGTGTTCATGGTGACATGTTTGCTCTTTTAGTGTTCATGGTGACATGTTTGCTCTTGTAGTGTTCATGATGACATGTTTGCTCTTGTAGTGTTCATGATGACATGTTTGCTCTTGTAGTGTTCATGATGACATGTTTGCTCTTGTAGTGTTCATGATGACATGTTTGCTCTTGTAGTGTTCATGATGACATGTTTGCTCTTGTAGTGTTCATGATGACATGTTTGCTCTTGTAGTGTTCATGATGACATGTTTGCTCTTGTAGTGTTCATGTGACATTTTGCTCTTGTAGTGTTCATGATGACATGTTTGCTCTTGTAGTGTTCATGATGACATGTTTGCATTTCAAAATTGGTGCCATTTGTTCTATGATATGATTTTATTGCGTCTATGTTGGATTTCGTTAGTTATTCTCCCTTTTACTGAACAAATCAAAAGTGGGATTTAGATATGACTATTACACTAGTATGTGTGGGTGGGAGGAGGGGGTAAGTACTGGCGATTTCTTTTCTTCTCTTGTGTGTTGATGTCTACCAACTTACTTGCTACTTGTAGGTTTTAAAGGAAAACAATACCACAACGTTCTGCGTCCATATATTCAAGTAAAAGCATGTTCCTTACGAAATGTTTCTCCCATGATTTACATGACAGTTCTTCTAAAAACGTTTTAAATTATATTCAAAGGGCACGGGATTATACGCAAGGCGTCCGCCTTTATACGCAAGTGGCCAGCACTATGCACAAGAGAGCCTGTATTATGCGATTATTATTATGCCTGTATTATGAGGGGCCCCTCATCTGATGTATCCATTTGCATGTTATTTATCACTTCTTGCACACATTTTCTTCTTACATTGTCCTTGTCTGGATGTAACTAGGTCGGTAAGTGATCCCCGAATGCTGCTGTGTTAGTGCACAATGAAAGTGCCCTCTTCCCAATGCCCATGCATGCTTGGCAAGAAAGTGCCTCTTCCGATGTCCGTAATGCTTGTGCAAAGAAAGTGCCCCTCTTCCCGATGTCCGTGCATGCTTGTGCAAAGAAAGTGCCACTCTTCCCGATGTCCGTGCATGCTTGTGCAAAGAAAGTGCCCCTCTTCCCGATGTCCGTGAATGCTTGTGCAAAGAAAGTGCCCCTCTTCCCGTTGTCCGTGAATGCTTGTGCAAAGAAAGTGCCCCTCTTCCCGATGTCCGTGAATGCTTGTGCAAAGAAAGTGCCCCTCTTCCCGATGTCCGTGAATGCTTGTGCAAAGAAAGTGCCCTCTATCCCAATGTCCATGCATGCTGTCAAAGAAAGTGCCCTCTTCCCGATGTCCGTGCATGCTTGTACAAAGTGCCCTTCCGATGTCCGTGTGCTTGTGCAAAGAAAGTGCCCCTCTTCCCTATGTCCGTGAATGCTTGTACAAAGAAAGTGCCCCTCTTCCCGATGTCCGTGCATGCTTGTACAAAGAAAGTGCCCTCTTCCGATGTCCGTCATGCTTGTACAAAGAAAGTGCCACTCTTCCTGATGTCCGTGCATGCTTTCAAAGAAGTGCCCTCTTCCTGATGTCCGTGAATGCTTGTGCAAGAAAGTGCCCTCTTCCGTTGTCCGTGAATGCTTGTGCAAAGAAAGTGCCCCTCTTCCCGATGTCCGTGAATGCTTGTGCAAAGAAAGGCCCTCTTCCTGATGTCCGTGAATGCTTTGCAAAGAAAGTGCTCTCTATCCCAATGTCCATGCATGCTTTGCAAAGAAAGTGCTCCTCTTCCTCGATGTCCGTGCATGCTTGTACAAAGAAAGTGCCCCTCTTCCTCGATGTCCGTGTGTGCTTGTGCAAAGAATGCCTCTCTTCCTATGTCCGTGAATGCTTGTACAAAGAAAGTGCCCCTCTTCCTGATGTCCGTGCATGCTTGTACAAAGAAAGTGCCCTCTTCCTGATGTCCGTGCATGCTTGTACAAGAAAGTGCCCTCTTCCCGATGTCCGTGCATGCTTGTACAAGAAAGTGCCCTTTCCGATGTCCGTGCATGCTTGTACAAAGAAAGTGCCCCTCTTCCCGATGTCCGTGTGTGCTTGTACAAAGAAAGTGCCTCTTCCTATGTCCGTGTGTGCTTGTGCAAAGAAAGTGCCCTCTTCCGATGTCCGTGAATGCTTGTGCAAAGAAAGTGCCCTCTTCCGATGTCCGTGTGTGCTTGTACAAAGAAAGTGCCCCTCTTCCCTATGTCCGTGTGTGCTTGTGCAATGAAAGTTGTACGTTATATCTCATAGGCCAGATGTCTATCATGTTCAAATCATCAGTAACATCCTGAATCCATCTTGTCTGCAGTTTTCCCTCTTTCCTCCTCTAGGATACATCCTTCCATAATTATCTTTATAACACCCCTTCGTGTTTTGGTTTCCATTATATGTCCAAAATACTTCAATTTTCTCATCTTTATTTGCAACATCAACCTGTTTTTCTTTATTTGCAACATCAACCTGTTTTTCTTTATTTGCAACATCAACCTGTTTTTCTTTATTTGCAACATCAACCTGTTTTTCTTTATTTGCAACATCAACCTGTTTTTCTTTATTTGCAACATCAACCTGTTTTTCTTTGATTTAGATTTCTTTCTGGATAGATCTATTTGTTCAGTCCGTCTGCCCAGCGTGTTCGTAGCGCGTTGGACTACGGTGACAAGCTCCCTGTGAGTGCGGGTTCAATTCGGCGGGCTGGCAGAAATGCCACAGGTTCACCAGATTCACGGTGTTCGTGGCACCGAACCGAAGGGTTACGATGTCCACGGCACCGCGCCGAAGAGCTGAAAGCTCAAGTACTTCTGGATCGGTTTAAAAAAATCTATTTGTTCTATTCTCTGTTTATAAAGGACATGAGTAGAAGTCTCAAAATAGAAATGAATAAAGTGTAACAATAAATAAGTCCCGGATAAATAAAAAGTAAAAGAATTAAGTAAGGGAAAGAAATGAAAAGTAATATAACAATTTGGAATAACCTTTTTACTTTCCTCTTGACGTTATTAGTTTCACGTAGTATAAGAACTATTTTACTAGCTTGTTTGTGCGCTGTACAGTAAACGTGTGAGTGCGCTGTACAGTAAACGTGTGACATATTCTCACACAGACTAGTGTAACTCTTACTTTACGTACACTAGAGAGCTCCAATAGCATAGTGAATAGTGAACAGCTTCGTATGCTAGGAGTTCAGGGTTCAATTTTACAATAGAATCAGATTTCTTTGGTCAAACAATCCCCAATTTGCTACCACAGAAACACTAGAAAGTAAAGTAGGCCATTGTTTATTGTTTTGGTTCGTGATGTGGCAGGTGGGAAAATTGGTGCTTCCTAAAAGATTTGTCATGTGACTTGTCGTATTGTAGTCAGACCAATAGGTCAGTCTATTTTTATAGTTTCTAGAGATATGTAAACATAATTTGGGTGAAATACAGACCTATCGGAAATAAGTGAAATTAAGAACTGTATCGTGATGAGTTGGACGTGTCGGCGTTCTGAGCAAGGTATATTAATTGCATGTATTTTAGCTTGGTGAATACCTTGGCGATCTTCGCCGTTAGACTTGTAGAATTATAAGATACATTTCATAATTACTTTTTCAGCAATGTATCACATCTTGTCAAGAGGAAACAAATGAAAAACGTTTTTCTATAAAAGTATTGCCAAGGGAGACAAATGAAAAACGTTTTTCTATAAAAGTATTGCCAAGGGAGACAAATGAAAAACGTTTTTCTATAAAAGTATTGCCAAGGGAGACAAATGACTGACGTATTATGTATACAATCATTTCAAAGGGGAGATAAAGGGTAGACTCATTACTTATCAAATTGTTGCTTACGGAGACAAATGGTAGAAGTATTATTTACCGAAACATTGCTAAGGGGAGACAAACGGTAGACGTATTATTTACCAAATCATTGCTAAGAAGAGACAAATGGTAAACGTATTGTTTATCAAATTGTTGAAAAAGGAGACAAATGGTAGACGTATTTTTAAAAAATATAAACATTGCTAAGGGGAGACAAATGGTAGACGTATGTTTTTTAAATATAAACATTGCTAAGGGGAGACAAATGGTAGACTATGTTTTTAAATATAAACATTGCAAGGGAGACAAATGGTAGACGTATGTTTTTTAAATATAAACATTGCTAAGGGGAGACAAATGGTAGACGTATGTTTTTAAATATAACATTGCTAAGGGAGACAAATGTAGACGTATGTTTTTAAATATAAACATTGCTAAGGGGAGACAAATGGTAGACATATGTTTTTAAATTAAACATTGCTAAGGGAGACAAATGGTAGACGTATGTTTTAAATATAAACATTGCTAAGTGAGACAAATGGTAGACGTATGTTTTTGTTCATATAAACATTGCTAATGAGACAAATGGTAGACGTATGTTTTTAAATATAGACATTGACACGGGAGAACAGATTGTAGACGCTTATATTTAAATCATTGTTAGAGGAGACATATGGTGAAGATTGATATAATCCAAATTACTATTGCCTCATGAAACTGTATATGTTATGAACTACTGATGTAAATAAATATGTAACTAACTAAATGCAGACTTATATTTACTTGTTCACATACAGGCACCACCGATGATATTAAACATCATTTTGAACGTATGAGATATGAAGTTCTATCTCAATACAAGATCAAAGATGAGAACGTGTCCATGGCGGTATCTGTTGTACAAGACATTGCTGGACAGGTTAAAGCCTTATCAATAGATGGCAGGCTCAAGGCCTACGTAATGAAAAAACGAGCGAGCGCAATCAGCCAAGACTCATTGCAGCTCTCTGTAGGAAGCAAGTCAGACTTCTCTTTATCGGAGTATGCAGAGAACTATCAAGACATCTTATGTGATGTTCATGAGGAGCCTGATGAACACGATCATGTCAATGAGGACACGGAGAAGCTACTGTCTAATGACTCGTCTGTATCTTCTGAACACAAGACTGGGGTAGACGGTACAGTTGTTATTGAGGTCGGAATGAACCACACCGATCATTTCAAACTTAATGATGCAAGTACGAAGCAATGATAATAGAGTATGCAATATTCATGATTTTTGTCCTCTAGTTGTAGATGTTTTCTAGATTACTAGTTTTATATTTCTCGCAATCTCTTCTTGATGTTAAATATATACATAGACATCCTTGATATTTTATTTGTATGAAAATAATATGTTACTCCAATGATTCTCACACTATTTGATGTTGATGTCTCATATACAAGCGTTAGTGTATGTTAATGCTTTACTTTGGTCAACAGTGCTCTTTCAACTGTTATCTCGCATGTGTGTTGTCGGGGCTCACAAGGGGAGCAAAGAATAGTAACAGTGTGTCCTACAAAGCATGTCGTAAGAGGCAACTGAGGTAGGGGGCTAGGGAAGTTACCCTGGTAAATAAAAATAAAAAGTGTTGCAGAAATAAGATAAATAATACGTACTTGTAGGCGCATAACCGGCAACGTAAATTGCTCTTAGGCTCAGGTCACATACAAATCACAAAGAGTTGTTTAACAAGTGGTCGATATGGAGCGTTCAAAGAACAGTAATCTACTATACGTTTTTATTATCTGTGAACTTATTAGATAATATTACAGATGACGTACAGGCAGGGAGTTTCCTACTTTTCCTTGTGTCTGTTTTATTATCTGTGAACTTATTAGATAATATTACAGATGAAGTACAGGCAGGGTATTTCCTACTTTTCCTTGTGTCTGTTTTTATTATGAAGACCTTTTGATAGAAACGTCAGATTGCACATTGC
Source organism: Arion vulgaris (assembly GCA_020796225.1). NCBI lineage: Eukaryota > Metazoa > Mollusca > Gastropoda > Stylommatophora > Arionidae > Arion > Arion vulgaris. The sequence goes on from CM036760.1 coordinate 66,336,698, forward strand.
ATTTGTGTTCACTTGTAAAACTTTACTAAGACAATATTATGACTGAGTCACAAACTACACACATGCATGTATTCTGTGTGCTTCATTGAATATGATCCAGAAAGTGGAGACTTGTTTGGTGCACAGATAATGGACTGAATCACTACAAGCGTGAACAATTCATAGAATTACATTCATCTTCGTACCGGGCACATGAGTGCCGATGACAATTAGAGAGCGGACAGGTTGGCTCTGACACCATATCTGTGGGGAGGGTGAGCCAAAGGATATAGCTGACATTCTGATTGTCCTCATAGAGTGTGGCCGCAAAGAGTTTTCATCTAAACCAATCCACGTCAACTGCTAGATGGCAAGAGTTTGGTTTGAAGTGTTTAGAAAAGAACAGCATAATAAGTGTATGGGTAAACTGACCAATCAACATCGAAATGGTATGGAAAATCGGTGGATGCTGTTGGAAATATTGTGAAGGAGATCGGTGGACGCTGTTGGAAATATTGTGAAAAAAATTGGTGGATGCTGTTGGAGATATTGTGAAGAAAATCGGTGGACGCTGTTGGAAATATTGTGAAGGAGATCGGAGGACGCTATTGGAAATATTGTGAAGAAAATTGGTGGATGCTGTTGGAGATATTGTGAAGGAAATCGGTGGATGCTGTTGGGAAAAATTGTGAAGGAAATCGGTGGATGCTGTTGGAAATTTGGTTTTAAGGGAAAACAGCATAATAGTGTTGGAAATATTGAATGAGGAAATCGGTGGATGCTGTTGGAAATATTGTGAAGGAAATCGGTGGATGCTGTTGGAAATATTGTGAAGAAATGGTGGATGCTGTTGGAAATATTGTGAAGAAATCGTGGATGCTGTTGGAAATATTGTGAAGGAAATCGGTGGATGCTGTTGGAAATATTGTGAAGAAAATGGTGGAGCTGTTGGAAATATTGTGAAGAAAATTGGTGGATGCTGTTGGAGATATTGTGAAGGAAATCGGTGGATGCTGTTGGAAATATTGTGAAGGAAATCGGTGGATGCTGTTGGAGATATTGTGAAGGAAATCGGTGGATGCTGTTGGAAATATTGTGAAGGAAATCGGTGGATGCTGTTGGAGATATTGTGAAGGAAATCGGTGGACTTATGGACATGTCCGAAGCGCAGTGAAGATATTCCAAACTGAACTTCAACACTTCTATATTTCTCATGCACATTTACTAATAATTGGTATCCATATTTATTGTAATCTTACTATTATTTGATTGTTGACTGATTGTTGAAAGATTGTTGGATGATTGTTGACTGATTGTATTATATTTACATTTATTGATTGCTATACAGTTGACAAGATTGTGTCTACCTTTTATATAAGATTATACTGAAACCTCCTTACCAGAATCCTCCTTAAGGGGATTCGGTCTTGAAAATCAAGAATCTATTTTCGTTGTTTTCATATTAATATAAAATTTGTATAAGCATTTTGAAAGAGTATGACTTAGAATAGTAGAAAAATTAGTAAAAAAATGTCAAAGTGTTGCCATGGAAACAATACAAAATGGCCAAAAACAAAATTTAAAATCTAAGGCTCTGAATCTAATGAATGTAAATGAATTCTGTTTTCACTCTAAGGTGCGCAATTGTAATACCTAAAATAATACACATGATTTTTAGGATATATTAAATATTTAATTTTTATAAATTTTTGGGTAAAATTCCCTCAAAATTTGGTCAAAAAGCTGTTTTTGAGGGGTGTGTTTACACAAAATTCATTAAAAATGTAATATTTAATATATCCTAAAAAGGATATGTAATTTTATAGATATTACAATTGCTCACCTTAGAGTGAAAACAGAATTCATTTATATTCATTAACTTCAGAGCCTTAAGGATTTGAAATTTTGTGCTTGGTGGCCATTTTGTATTGTTTCCATGGCGACACGTTGACTTTTTTTTTTTTACTAATTTTTTTCTACTATTCCAAGTCATAATCTTTTAAAATTGTTATACAAATTCTACATTAATACCAAAGCAATGAAAAAAGTTTCAAGACCAGAATCCACCCTTAAGCAAACTGCCTTGTTGAAATGTATCAGTGAATAATTAGTGTACAATCGCTATATTTGTCACTAAAAATGTTCCTGTTTATTGTTGAACTATATTATGATTACCAGAAATTGCCAATGCTTCAAAGCGACAATTAAACAAAAGTCATTGAAAATCTACGAGAAAACCACAGCGGAATTATGACTTGTATGATTTGCGCTTATTTGTCTCTAAGTATACCAGGAATATCAACATAAGAAAGTTGGCACAGAACCTTGCTTGAATTACATCGGGCAACAAAGAGTGAAGTGGTTTGGCCACTTAATAAGAATGCATTCAAACTTCACAGTATACAGTCTTCTACAACAGAATATCAGTAAAGAAGGCGAAGGGAAAACCACGAACAAAGATCAAACATAACTATCACCCAAGCCACCAGAACAGCGCTAGACAACAGCAGAAAAGCACGACACTGGGCAACAACATCCGGGTAACAGTGTGATGACAAAAGATGAAATATACATGGAACTGTACACTTATGGACTTAATATTTGTCTCCAACTAAGCATGACAGGAATGTTCTACTTATCATGGCACATGGAAATAGGGTTCTTGAAATAATTTAAGAACTGCTACTTTTAACAAAGCAACATTAACATAATATGAAAATGTATGAACCTTTTAAATCATCAACAAAAATTGAGAGGATGTACCAAAAAAAAGAGACAGTGATCACACACTGGACATCTATAAATATCACAGCTTACTGTAACAATTAAGGGAGCCACTGTAGTATATTAGTTAATGTAATCGATTTCTAAACTGATGGTCTTGGTTTGAAACAAAAAGCGAAATGAGATTTTTCAAATGAGAATGGTTTTCAACCCGTTCCAAGCTCAAATGTCTACTAGAGAAGTACTGGCATAGTGACAAGTATACGTTCGATCACATTACTCATCTTGTGCTGTTGGTAGAGTAACAATACAGACCTAACACCGCATTTCCCAATATCTACATGTTATGATAACCGATTATTTTATTACTTAACATATATGCAAAGAGATTTTCTAGTGGCCGATATTGAGTTCATTTGTCGATATTAAAATCTAAGTGGTGGTCTTTGTGGTTTGGAAATAAAGTGCTCGGTTCGTTCTACATGTGAAGCATTTGGAATATTTTTCCAGAGATCAGTTATTTCAATGTATGTGTTGTCAAGTTCCTAGTCATATCGAAAACGAACGATAAAACTTAGGTCCTCTTCAAGTTAAGACCGTAAAAGAACCCTTCTTTCTTTCGTCTTTTGGTCAGCTCAGGTTGTGCCAGTGTCGTCACACAGCTATCGGGTTGTTGCCCAGTGTCGTCACACAGCTACCGGGTTGTTGCCCAGTGTTGTCACACTGCTACGGGGTTGTTGCCCAGTGTCGTCACACTGCTACGGGTTGTTGCCCAGTGTCGCACACTGCTACGGGTTGTTGTCCAGTGTCGTCACACTGCTACAGGGTTGTTGTCCAGTGTCGTCACACTGCTACGGGTTGTTGCCCAGTGTCGTCACACTGCTACGGGTTGTTGCCCGTTCGTCACACTGCTCGGTTGTTGCCAGTCAAGAAGTGAATATCTTCCCTTCTGTTGTATCCTTTGCTTGATAAAAGACTTTTGATCAAAACGTCGCTGTATATTGTTATTGTATTTTTGGTAAAACTACAGTACTTGTTTTTAGTTTACGTGTTTCTCAATGTAATTCAAGCAAGGTTCTATGCCAACTTTCTTTCTTATACTGATGTTGGTGACTCTGTTTCTCAATGTAATTCATGCAAGATTCTATGCCAACTTTCTTTCTTATACTGATGTTGGTGACTCTGTTTCTAAGTATTCATAGATTCTATGCCAACTTTCTTCTAACTGATGTTGGTGACTGTCTTTTCTGGTGTTGTTGGTAACTTTTCGCAGGCACGCATTTCACATGTAGTTATTTTTACGACTGCTCTTTGCTGTCTAAAAGAACCCTTATAAATTGAACATCAATAAAAGAAGGTTGAAAAACCGCTACCTGGTACAATTTATAAAAAAAATTACAAATTCATTCCTGAAAACTTTTAACCATCATCACAATTACATGATAACCGTTGTCGGTGCTATATAGTTCTTGCACTGGCGTTGAGATCTTCCTGTGTAAGAAAGAGATTGAAGTTTTGTTCACAGAAGATCCTATCAATAAATCAAAATCCAAGTGTTCGAAAAATAATTAATGAATGTTTGCAGGACAACACGCAGGTCGTGACAATTCATTATACCTCTTTAATTTATTCATATATATTTTTGCATGCATGTAGATGTAAGGGTTAAATGCTGAGGTTAGAGTTCACGATGGTTGATGACATCTGAACTGTACAAATATTTGTTTGCTGAAGCTGTTTCTTGCTGAAGCTGTTTCTTGCTGAAGCTGTTTCTTGCTGAAGCTGTTTCTTGCTGAAGCTGTTTCTTGCTGAAGCTGTTTCTTGCTGAAGCTGTTTCTTGCTGAAGCTGTTTCATGCTGAAGCTGTTTCATGCTGAAGCTGTTTCATGCTGAAGCTGTTTCTTGCTGAAGCTGTTTCATGCTGAAGCTGTTTCATGCTGAAGCTTTCTGCATGCTGAAGCTGTTTCTGCTGAAGCTGTTTCATGCTGAAGCTGTTTTGCTGAAGCTGTTTCTTGCTGAAGCTGTTTCTTGCTGAAGCTGTTTCATGCTGAAGCTGTTTCTTGCTGAAGCTGTTTCATGCTGAAGCTGTTTCATGCTGAAGCTGTTTCTTGCTGAAGCTGTTTCATGCTGAAGCTAGTTCATGTTTAAGGAGTCCGAAAATGTTAGTTTACTACATGTGAGCTACAAGGAAGATGTTCAATTCTCATATGTACAAGATAAGTGTGTACAAGATAAGTGTGTACAAGATAAGTGTGCACAAGATAAGTGTGTACAAGATAAGTGTGCACAAGATTAGTGTGTACAAGATAAGTGTGTACAAGATAAGTGTGTACAAGATAAGTGTGTACAAACGAGAAGAGTTGTAGGGAAGACATCTTTGCTTTAACTAGCTACATTACAGCAGAATCTCACGTCATCTATCAAGATTTTCAGTCTCGGAGGTAGGGCTAATGTGGTTACAGCAGAATCTCATGTCATCTATCAATATTTTCAGTCTCAGAGGTAGGGCTAATGTGGTTACAGCAGAATCTCACGTCATCTATCGAGATTTTCAGTCTCGGAGGTAGGGCTAATGTGGTTACAGCAGAATCTCATGTCATCTATCAAGATTTTCAGTCTCGGAGGTAGGGCTAATGTGGTTACAGCAGAATCATGTATAAATAATCGGTTTTCATAACATGTAGAACACAGCGTACTGAATGTGGTTACAAAGTTTTATTTTTGTACCAGGGCATGCAGGTGTAATGGGAATGAACGTCGGATAGGCTTGCAGGTATGGCTGCTGTCCAAAGCGGACGAGCAATGACCAGGCTGATATTATAAATTCTTAAGGGAGAGGGCGGTACATGATTCACGTAAGCAGTGCATCACAACACTAACCAGACTGCAAGAACTCAAAGTTATGTGGTGTAGCTGACAAGAACGCTATGCTGGCAGACAAAGAAGAATTGTAAACTAACAAAGAACCGGTGTCGTTAGTCGCCACACGCTGATGGACATACTGAGGAGAGATCGGAGCACTTATGGACTAATTTGTTCGGACGTAGTGATGGTGATCCGACGACTAAAAAAAACAGCAGAATCTCATGTCTATCAAGATTTTCAGTCTCGGAGGTAGGGCTAATGTGGTTACAGCAGAATCTCACGTCATCTATCAAGATTTTCAGTCTCGGAGGTAGGGCTAATGTGGTTACAGCAGAATCTCACGTCATCTATCAAGATTTTCATTCTCGGAGGTAGGGCTAGTGTGGTTGTACTGTGTCCTGTACATGCAGACATTCATTGTAGTGAGAGAGCACGCAGACTTGCATAAAAAAACTCTGATCATTTGTTAGTAATTAAGATTGATAGTAGGGATGTTATTCTGTTGATCAGTGACTGCCGGTTTTATTGAGTACACAGCTACCTATGAAGTAGATGGAAGCACGTTTGTATGGCGGGGGACACTGATAAAAAGGAAAGCAGTCTTCACGTAAAAATTAGTCCGAAGCGCAATACATGATTACTTCTGAATTAATAGCGAGGCAAACGCAAGAAGAACACAGCGACTGAATTTGAATGTGTACAGAAAAACAAACATAGCCGTACACATTTTAAACTAGACACTGAATGTAATGGAACTGATATGACAACAAAGACCAGAATATTAAGAGCAGAAGCAATGTATCGGAGTGAGGCATATATGTTTAATAGAGTAGTCGAAAAACATATCCTTATGCTTTTGATTATGTGTTACAGAAGAGTCCTCTGTATAACATGGACAGAGAAGGCAACAAATAGATGTATCTTGAAGAAACTCAAAATAAAAAAATGGAATCGTTTTGGATATATAAAAAGACACAAAGGGTTGGAGGATTATGGAAGGAGGCATCCCAGGAGGAAGACCACAGAGAGATAGGTTCAGAATGTAATTGATGATTTAAGCGTGATGACAGCAGAAGCTGACCTATGAGAGAGATATCAATTCAGAAGGAATGTTAGGGTGGTAAAGTTCTGCTCAGGACTAGCTATTTGATGATAGATGATGCTAGAGATAAGAACAAAATATTGTACACAAATAAAAAGATATGAAGGGTTTGAGCAGACAATTATGGAAGGAGGTATCCCCAACAAAGAGGAAGGCCATGGAGAAGATGGATTCAGGATGCGAGAGATGATTTGAGCATGACTGCAGCACTTATGATAGAGAACATGTTTGAAGGACTTTAAGGGTTACACAGTTCTGCTCAGGACAAACTACTGGATGATGATGACAGCAAGCATACTCATCAAGATCTGCTGTGGAAGATTAAGCACCTATGGATGTGCTTGAAGTGCTATGACGTTAGTTCAGTAAACATTGCAAAAATACATCAAATATTTAGAAACTGCACAACTTGTTAATAATTAGGTAACTTTCAATAACTATTCATGATTTGATTCTGATTTTCTTGTAATCTGTCTGTGATAACTATTCATTATGTCATCGCTCTCTCCCCCACCCACAGGTTAGTTGTTCACCGTGTATGTAGCTCAGAACATCCATGTATCGTTGTCATATAATCTGAGCCAGTTTCAACATATTTTTGTTAGTATCATGTTAAGTGAGAAGATATTGGATGGTCTGACATTGTAGTTCGGCAAAAGATCGACGTCAGAACTGATTACCTGCACCAAGGAGAGAGAGTTGTGCAAAGACATGATCAGCCTAGCCGGCAGGCATGGCACTTGATTGATTAATCATCTTAAATAAGGAATATGACATCATGTGTCTACTCTTCCTCACTCAAATATAAGAAAAAGGGTGTAAACCCATAATTCCTGGGGGTACGATAACAACAACATAAGTTGTTCAAAAGAGAATATCAAAAGTTTATGTTGTGTTCAACATAGTCTCCAGGTAGTTATAAAGTTGTTCAGCTCTTGTAGAAATTTCTAGAAATCAACCGTTCACGCCATGTGACCCTTGCATTCCAGTAATGTTAGATCAAGTGAAATTCCTTTTAAAAACAACACTGCATACACTAACAAGGTTAAATTATGTCACAAATTTAATTTAACTTCGACCGTGTGTTGCCGAGGCCTGTGTGTTGCCGAGGCCCGCAAGGGAGTAGAGAGTAGTAACACTGCGATAAAAAGTGTTGCAGAAATTGGATGTGCTAGCCTACTTGTCGGCGCATAACTGGCACAATGTACAATTACTCTTAAGCTCAGATCACTTACAAATCACAAATAGTGGTTTAACATGTGGTCGATATAGAATGTTCAAAGAAGAAATTTAACTTTAAGGAATATCAATATAATTAATAATTTTCATCACTAAAACATCATAGACTCAAAGAATTGTGACAAATTGCAATAGAGCTTACAGTGTTCTATCAAAGATATATAAAAGTCAGCCCATGCAAACAGAAATTTCTGATCTCCAGATTGAGTTCAATGACCTTATGTTACCAAGAGGGTCAGTGTTTACAATAAAATAATACAAGTTCAGTGTGTACAGTATTTGAAATCAGATAATTTCTCTTCTGACAGTTGTAATAGTAACTTAGGGATCTCTATGAAGAAGTGGTTAAGATAATTTCTCTTCTGACAGTTGTAATAGTAACTTAGTGATCTCTATGAAGAAGTGGTTAAGATAATTTCTCTTCTGACAGTTGTAATAGTAACTTAGGGATCTCTATGAAGAAGTGGTTAAGATAATTTCTCTTCTGACAGTTGTAATAGTAACTTAGGGATCTCTATGAAGAAGTGGTTAAGATAATTTCTCTTCTGACAGTTGTAATAGTAACTTAGGATCTCTATGAAGAAGTGGTTAAGATAATTTTTCTGAAGGGTTGTAATAAGTAACTTAGGATTTCTATGCAAGAAGTGAGTTAAAAATAATTTTTTCTTCTGACAGTTGTAATTATAACCACTTAGGGATATTCCTCATGAAGAAGTGGTTAACGATCTTTGAATGGTTGTTAAATTCTCAGAAGGTTGTTGGTTTTAATCCTGAAATCTGGAGCCGAGTAGCAGGAACGGCTGTACATGTTGACATTGATTTCATATATAGTTCTGAAGAAGGAGGACTACAAAACTGAATTTTTTCTATAAATGTAAATATTGTTTCTGACAATGCTGTCTTTAACATAACTTGGATTCATTTATATTTATCTCTCACGGGAAAAGAATACTGGGTAGGATTCATTTATATTTATTCTCACTGAAAGAATATTATGTCAGGATTAATTTATATTTATTTCTCACTGGAAGAATACTGGGTAGGATTAATTTATATTTATCTCTCACTGGAAGAATACTGGGTAGGATTAATTTATATTTATTTCTCACTGGAAGAATACTGGGTAGGATTAATTTATATTTATTTCTCACTGAAGAATATGGGTAGGATTAATTTATATTTATTTCTCACTGGAAGAATACTGGGTAGGATTAATTTATTATTTATTCTCACTGGAAGAAAACTGGGTAGGATTCTATTTATATTTATTTCTCAATGGACTGAAGAAAACTGGTAGGATTCATTTATATTTATTTCTCACTGCTATATCTCTTACTGGAAGAATACTGGGTAGGATTAATTTATATTTATTTCTCACTGGAAGAAAACTGGGTAGGATTCATTTATATTTATTTCTCACTTTATATCTCACTGGAAGAAAATTGGGTAGGATTAATTTATATTTATTTCTCACTGGAATAAAACTGGGTAGGATTAATTTATATTTATTTCTCACTGGAAGAAAACTGGTACGTTAATTTATATCTCACTGGAAGATATAATTACGATTAAATTATGTAGAAAAATGATTAGGATTAATATATGTAGAAAACTAGGTAGAATTAATATATGTTTTTTCTCACTGAATTGAAGATAATTTGGTAGGTATACTGATATTTCATCTAAAACTAAATAAAATACATACATGAAATCTTTCTTGTGTTTTGTTGGCTTTATTTGATCAATATGTCTGCTAGCAAGAGTTGTCACATGGCTACACTTTAGTAATGTGTGCCAACATATCTCTCAGTGTAGACAGAACACAGTGTAGACAGAACACAGTGAAGACAGAACACTGTAGACAGAACACATAGACAATAAGTGTTGATAGAACAAATCACTCAGTGTAGATATATAACACAACACTATTGAAATTCAATAGCAATGACTTTACTTGTCCTCTCATATAAGTACAATCAGATCTGGCATACAGATATCATAATGTGTTAGCATTCTATAACTAATTCACTTAACACATGTTAGGTCAATATTTCAGCAGCATAGTGAGATTCTATGCAGGAACATACCAAAACACTTGCAGGTTTCTGTACCGTTTTCTCAACAACTTCAGGTGTGTTCAAAAAGTAGTCCCAAGATAATCACACTCGTAGTTCACTCAATGTTTCTTAGCTAGAATGTAACTATAGGATCACACAGGTAGTACAGTACACACTTAGTAGAACAACTTATTTACTACTAGCAATACTAGAAGTTAGAAGAAGACTGGATGTGAAACCAGTCATGCAATTCATAAAAGAACAACAGATTAAATGGTTTGGACTACCTGACATGAATGCCCTGATTTCGATTATCACAGAGAGCCACACTGAAAAGTATAACGAGTACAGAGCAAGAAGACCATGCAAAAGATAGAGCAACGGCGTCAAGAACGGCCTTAAGAAAATTAAAGGGACAAAGTGTATTTGAACAAGCACACACAAGATCAATACACACCCCACTCCCCCCAACACTTCAATAAGGAAGCAAATAGTGGAAGAGAAGAATACATTTGATGAATGCTTTGCCCGTCTGCCCAGCGTGTTCGTAGCGCGTTGGACTACGGGTGACTATCTCTCTGTGTGTGCAGGTTCAATTAGCGGGATGGCAGAAAAAGCCACAGATTCCCCAGATTTACGGTGTTCGGGTACCGAACCAAAGGGTTACGATGTCCATGGCACCGAGCAGAAAAGCTCAAGTGTTTCTGGATCGAAAAAAAAAAAGATGAATGCTTGATTTGGTTGCAGGTATAATTTCCCATCTTTACCTCTCTATATTCAGTCTTATATAATCATGTATAAACCACTGTTTTGTGTTTAGTCTTATATAACCATGTACAAACCATTCTTTAAGAGCGCAGTAGTCTTGAGGTGTAAGTACATTGTGTTGCTGATTTATATCAACACATTTGGATATCATACATTGGTTTACAGGACATGTTTGCTTTCCTAGGACATTCTTACTGTCTACATGGTAACACTAGTTGCTTATCTCTGTCAATGGTTCTCTGCGACTGTTTACCAGGGCCGCCGCTGTTGTGCCTGAATCTCAGCCAATGCTTGGAAAGGTCCAAAATGGTAAACTGTGATATGAGTGGGTTTTGTCTATCGAGGTTTCAAATCTGCAGAGGATTATGTGAATCTACTGTTCTGGACATGCAGGTTTTTGCAATAATGAGAGAGCGCATAGGTTTGTAAGAAAAATACTGGAGTTGAAGATGGATAGATAGAATCTTCTTTAGTTTCTCAGAGATGACATGTTGGATAAAGACACTAAAATTTATATTGAATCTATTCAGCGATTTAAGGATTTAAAATTACACGTTGTACAAGCAGAACTGGTTGCCTGAGGGGCAGAACAAGGAGCATGTTTAACTAGTGAGCCCCTGGAAACATTAGTATGCATATATTACATCTGTTGGGGAAAACTGAGAACATATGGGTCTGCCCAGAGTGTTGTCACTACAGCTGAGTAACTAATAACTTTTTATCAATGATCCAATCTACATATCACTGGTTAGTATTGTACAACATACGAGAACTGAGTCAATGTTCTCTGGGAGACTGATGTCAGTGATCTATTACAACCACAGGCATCGCGGACAAATGTTGCTTACATTGAGAGAAATATGATCTGAACTGATATCTTTTGATAAACTTTTAGGGACAATGTTAAGAAACATGGGTAACAATTTTTGTTGTATGAAACATTCTACTTTTCTCTAATGTTGTTTTGTCAGGATAAGAAGAGATTTCTAGAACAAGTTTTGTGTGCACTTCATATATAGTGATTTTAACCACCTGTTATTTATGAAGTCAACCTTATGCGTGGACAGCCTTTTGTTTTGTATCTACTGTTTCGAAGTAACATTGCTCTTTGAGGTACACTGTCTGTTGGTAATCTGCTTATGTTATCAAATCATTTAATTTGTTGTTTCTTGATGAAGTTCAGTACTGATGTTGTACCCATGTTTTTCCCCCGACGTCTTCATTTCGAAACTGATCTCTTCTTGATACTTCCAGCATCCTACATAGACACTTCTTCTATAGTTTGATGTCAGCGTCCAGGTAAAAAACACTGATAACATATTGTTGGCAGAAAGATTCAGTTGTACAATGCTCTGTTCATGGTGACATGTTTGCATTTCAAAATTGGTGACATATTCTATATGTGCTCAGATTTCACAGACGATGAGATCACATCCAAACAAGACAGAAAACAGATTCATTAACCTTTGATTTATTCTCTTTAATATTATCACCAAACTGAAAACACACACACAGACCAACAATCACATACATCAATAACCACACACAGTGACTATCCCATACCAACAATTGAAGTCTGCGCGCAGAATAGGTGACAGAATTCAGAGATCACATCTCAAGAAAATATCTTGGCTGTACACACCTGAACATGCTGGAGTGCAGGGCAACGAATGTGCTGACTTTCTTGCAAACAATACCCTGACTCAAGCAGGCAGAAGTATGGAAAGAGCTGATGTCATCAATGTGGCACGCTATCATTTATGTGATAGAGGCGAGTCTCAGACACTGGAACGAGTCAGAGAATTAGGAGTTAAGTTTGGACATGTCAGACAGTGTCATCTTCGTGGTAGAGAGAGAGAAGATATGCAAATCAACTTCTCATGGGTAGGGTGAGCAAGTGTACTTTGGGATGGCTGCTGCATAGGAGGACGGCGCACATCATAACCCATAAATGCAAGCATCTCACACAAAACAACGCTCACACACAAATTAACACTACCACACACACAAAGCAACATTCACACACAAACTTCCAAACAAATGAAACATGATATAAAACACATGCAAGCTTCTAGCCAGTACAAACTTATCTAGTTCTCGGCTAGAAACAAGAGAATATCAAAACACAATATGAACTAAATGAATGAACCAAATAAAAACCACACTGACAGTTCTTACAGCTGAGCAACACATGAAGAAGATGTGTGTTGCAGCATAAGCACACACAAGACTGTTGTCACAATATCAACATACTACACGTTTGTACACACTACAACTACTGGAAGTCTTCATCTGAGTCATCCATGTGTGCCCTGCGACGGTCAAACTGCAACATAATAGAATAGTCTAGTTCAATACAAGCACAAGGAATGAAAGATTGAGTTACAACGAATGAGAGATCAAGTTAGTGTCAATACAACAGATCAGAGTATGTGGTATTGAAAATACTAAAACTAAGAGTGGTATGAAAAACACAATATGTTGAGAGCGTGTGGTATTGAAAATGCTACAGTTGAAAATATGTGGTATTGAAAGTGCTACAATTGAGAGTGTGTGGTATTGAAAGTGCTACAGTTGAAAGCGAGTGGTATTGAAAGTGCTACAGTTGAAAGCGAGTGGTATTGAACATGATAGAAATCAGAGAAAATGTAAAACATCATATATAACACAAAGTGTTGTTCCTAAAGTACGGTAATATTTCAAAAATATATTGCATAAAAACAAAAATAGACCATACAAGAAATCTTGGTTACAAATCTATGCATCTAATATCAATGAATGCAATACCATCATTAATTTAACTATGATATATAGACACAACATGAACATTATGATATTCATTACCTGACATGTTAATATATGACACATAAATAGACAAGAATAGGTCAGGAACTATATTTTACTGCCCATGGCAACACCAATGAACTGATTATGAATTAAATTGAACTGAGATTGGGAACTAGTTCAGAAAAATAAGAAAGATGGTTGAAGGGATTAACTCTTAGTGGACCACGGCAAAACCAACGTTTTTACACGCTTTTTTTTAAATAAGGCATTTTTATACAAACAGCTGTTATTAGTTTTGTCATAAAACTTTTATTTTTTTGTACATGGAACATACTATATATCAAATTATTTGGAATTGAATGCACTATTTATATGCATTGGTGAAATATTTCAGAATAAGAAAAGGGAAATGCAAAAAGATTGTTATTAAGAGAGAAAAAACTAAAACATAATCAAATAAGAACAAAATTGTCACCTACTACTCAAATTGAAATATATCCTATACATCTGTTAACTATAAAACATGTTTCTTTTCATACTACATACATAATTACACAACACGGAAAGTTAGTACATTTTTATGAATAAAAAAAAAATTTTATTTCTAGTTTTTATGTCAGAAGGTGAATCCCATATTTCAAGTTGAAATTGTGTAAATAAAATCAGTTGTTGACATTTTGGTGCAGATTTGTTCACAGTTTACTGATCTAAAATAGAAAACAGCTATGTCCACATGTGAAGCTGGAACTGATGAATGACCTTAGATTAAATTAATAAAGGTGGACTGGAATCAAAATTTACTACAACTGTTTAATTCATAGATTTTAAAAACGTACTTTAGAGTGGCGTTTGTAAATTGGTGACCAACACATGCATCACTTTATATGACGTTTGGACTTCTTAGAGTTAATTCAGCTGGAGATAAAGAACACATGCATCACTTTGCATGACATTTGGGCTTCTTAGAGTTAATTCAGCTGGAGATATAGAACTATCTGGTTATTAGAGTGACACGCCCGTGTGTCGTGTGGCCTACAAGGGAAGCAAAGAATAGTAACACTGCGACCTACAAGAAATGTCATAAGAGGCGAATGAGTTAGGGCCTAGGGGAAGCTATCCTAGTAAGTAAAAAGTGATGCAGAAATCGGATATGATGGCCTACTTGTGGGTGCATAACTGTCACAACATACACTCTCTCTTAGGCTCCGATCACATTGAAATCACAGAGTAGTTAACAAGTGGTCGATATGGAGTGTTGGAAGAAGAAGATTAGAGTGTCAGAATAAGGAATAAAGGAAGAAACATTGAGCAGAAAGAGACGGTACAATGTAATTCATGAACTTTGTGTATTGATCTAGAACATGAAAAGTCAGAACAAATTAACAGAGCAGTTCTGCGAGAAGAACAATGGGTTCAATGTTTGAGAATATCTGCTTTAGTCTTACCTTGACTGTTGTCTTTTTCTGGGTAGAATTGCTGACTTGTTCCAGTAGGTCGATCAGCCGTTGCTCTGAGAGCTACAAGAATAAAACAGAGATTTATGTGAGGAACCTTTCAAATTATTTTGGAGTATAGGATATATCTCTCTCGCAATCCCATATAGGATATCTCTCTCTCGCAATCCCATATAGGATATCTCTCTCTCACGATCTCTCTCACGATCCCATATAGGATATCTCTCTCTTGCGATCCCATATAAGATATCTCTCTCTCACGATCTCTTTCTTGCGATCCCATATAGGATATCTCTCTCTCACAATCTCTTCATCCATTATGATATTCCCGATCTATATAGGATATCTCTCTCACTCTCTCACGATCTCTATAGATATCTCTCCCCACGATCCATATAGGATATCTCTCTCTCACGACTCTCTCCGATCCTATAGGATATCTCTCTCTCACGATCCCATATAGGATATCTCTCTCACGATCTCTCTCTCGATCCCTCATAAGGATATCTCTCTCTACGATCCCATATAGGATATCTCTCTCTCGCGATCCCATTTAGGATATCTCTCTCTCACGATCCCATTTAGGATATCTCTCTCCGATCCCATTTAGGATATCTCTCTACATCCGATTCTCTCGATCTCGCGATCCCATATAGGATATGTTTACTGTTGATCAAGATAACATGGAGTTTTTTGCAAGAACCACAGAGAAGCAACGAAGTGAAGAATATGATGAACAAATAAAGAATGTACAGGTATTAAGAGCTTCCGAAAAAAACAAATAGACAAACACAGGATTCGAACCATTTACCCTCATTTCTTACGACACCCATCGCCTAGCCTAGCAATACGAGCGTCCCATTAACACAACCAGCGAGCTATTAAAAAATTATGGCTCACTGAGGAGTGTCTTTTACAAACACTTCGTTATAACTAGACACAGAATAATCAGGTCAGGTTCGATCGAACAGTGTTTGCACAAACACATGCTATAAGCTTATTGTGCTTGTATATATTTGAGACGAGACAATATCATACATACACACATGTATACACATATATCAAACATGCATAAATCATTCAAAGTAGCTTCAAATTTATTGTAAGATGAGAACAAGGAGTTTTTTGCAAGAACCCCAGAGGAAGCAACGGAAGTGAAGAATATGATCAACAAATAAACAATGTACAGGTATTTAGAGCTTCTGAAACAACTGTTGATCAAGACAATCTAACTGTTGACATTACATGTAACTAGAGTTGCATTTATTTTGCACAACTATAGCAGCACAACCATAATGCATTGAGCAATTTTTTCTCAGAGGGGGATCACCAACACACTAGTTTGTTACAAGGTTTGTCTATATCTTGTTTGCTCTACTATAACCTTGTAGATTCTTCCTTTTACAATAGCAATTTGATTACAAGTACAATGTGAGTCCAAGCATTCAGATTT
This sequence comes from Arion vulgaris, assembly GCA_020796225.1. Taxonomy (NCBI): domain Eukaryota; kingdom Metazoa; phylum Mollusca; class Gastropoda; order Stylommatophora; family Arionidae; genus Arion; species Arion vulgaris. Next base: position 66,353,125 of record CM036760.1, read on the forward strand.
TCTTTGTGAGACTGTTCATGGTATGAAACAACTTCCCAAATATATATAATACACATGTACAAGGGAACATAAAGTGAAAGAGGGAGATTAGTTATATGAGGACTATCATCATTGCACTCCGGACATGTCCATTGTTGCTCTGATCCTCGCCTCAACAAATCCAGCAGCGTCCAGGGACCCAAAACGCTAGTTCGATGTTGAGTAACCAATCTTTCTGGCATATTTGGTATGTCGTTCTTTTCAGCCTGTACCAATAACGACACCCCTCTCTATCAATCTGGTCAGCGACCGAGATTCTCAAGCCTGAAACTCCTGAAAGACTTGATGTGTTAAGAATCTCATTTCGGCCCATTGTATTTCCCTTTGATATTGTAGCCATGCCAGCCAACCTGTCAGCTCGCTCATTATCCATGACTCCTGCGTACCTAGGGATGCAAATGGAGGTGATTTCTGTTACGGAAAGTAAGCCATCATGCAAAAATCAGTCACAGGCACCATATTAGGTGCCATGACACCTAAATTCAAGTAGTCTAAAAATAAATTCTGACCTTTTGTCCCTGAAGTTGCCCAGAGGTGGCCATTTGTATGATCAAGCTTTCTATCATCTTGGCTTTGTCTGGTTTTGCAACAGCAATTGTATTCACTGGTTCAATATTAAGAAGATATGAATATTAATCAAACTTTAAACATAGCAAGAAATACAAAGCAAGAAATATTAACTAATGCAAACAAGTGTGAGCAATGGATAACTAAACTACATCATCCTTGAGGAACGTAACATCGCAGTCCGCCTGAAAAACTCTCCGCCTCTAGCAAGTTCTCCCACTTCCTACGATATTAACACTTTAAATATGACTCGCCTCATCAGTGAAAATTCTAGAAGCATCAATTGTCCTGCAACCAGTCTCAAAAAGAGCAACATAAATTTTCATTTACAAAATTTATTCAACAAAGGTGCATGTTATATCCATCATCATCAAATAGCTTTGTCCTGAGCAGAACTTTGCCACCATAAGTCTTTCGAATTTATCTCTCTCGTAGGCTATATGCTGAAATTATCAGTTACATCTTGAATCCATTTTCTTTGTGGTTTTACTCTTCTCTTCTTTACCAGGATATTTTCTTTGTGTAATGTAAAGTTTACAATAAACAAAAATAGAATGATATTTGTAAAGATAATCAAGACTACAAATTTATATTTAGTTTCTTTTATCTAATCCTGTTTGGTACCACATCGTCATGATAAGAGGTCACTATTGTGTGCGGTTCACACATTGTGTATTTCACTGTAGTTATTTCTGTGATCTATCTTTTGCCTTGTATCAACTGTTTCTGAGTAGTAAGTAGTTGGTAATTTACTTACATGGTCAAATTGATGAGAACAAAATTGTTGTTTTTTAAATACAGATAATTACAATAAATGATAAACTGAAAGTGATCTAAGACCATGAGAAATCAATGGCGCCATCTAGATGTACTTCACAGAATCATAACATTTCATAAAATCAAAGAGAATATGAAGTTAAACAGCAGATGAAGCTAAGTGATTTTGTGAGACTATACCTTAACTGTAAATACAACTTACATCTTGTTCTTGCACCTTGCTCTAAAACCTGACCTAGAATAGCATTTTTCATGTCAGCTTCCTTTGCTGCCTGTTCAGCCTGGGCTTTCCCAGAGCCATCACCCTGAGATAAATATATGTCGAGTCAGTCATCACATGGCAAGTAAATACAACATCTGTAGTCACATGACAAGTAAGTACAACATCTGTAGTTACATGACAAGTAAATACATCTGTAGTCATATGGCAAGTAAATACAACATTTATCTATTTATAATTGTTGCCAATTAATTTGCTTGGCAGTGACTTTCTAAACTACTCTTATTGATTTTCAACTACCAAGGGTTTCTATGTATCCTCAGCTTGAGTATAGGACCTTCATTTTATCCCATGTCTGTTACAGGCTAGACACTTGACCTCACCTACCCAGAGATCAGTGTAAGATAGTTCCATCTCTTCACATGAGTTGCACAACGAGTACGCTCCGAGCATGATGCAGCACACTGTATATCAACTTACCAGCGCTTACTAGATGCTATATGATTACCATAAAAGTGTCACACTGTTGCATTTGGGCAGTATAACAAAATGAATATGTTCATTGAATTAATTTTTATTTAATTCATGAACACAGAAAATGTTGATATCATTATCATTGAACTGCAGATTTTAAGGAATATATCTGCTGTATTAATGCTGCAAACTTTTTTTGAAAATCCATCCAAGTACCTAGGAACATCATACATGATGATGAATGATACACATCATACAGAAAATAATTCAAAATTATAAACTACTAACTATTGAACAAAGCAAAGATGGATGAGATACAATAGTCTAGAACTTTAGATAGAGCGGCGGATACTTATTGAACTCACTTATGGCTTATGATAATTCAATATATGATGGTATCCTATAAGAAACAGCAGGTGAGTAAATGATGTGGAAATCAAAATACTTAGTCTTAGTTAGTAGTTACTAGTCTAGCTCATTCCATCACTGTGATTGATCAATCATATTCATTGAGTGATTATCATCGTGCACTTCACTCTGACTCATGCAGAGGCGGAAAAAAAATAATGAATACACATGGTCATAACGTACATAGTCATACTAATTTAACTCATCAACACAATCATTTAATAATGAATTCACAGCACACAGTAACAGTGTGTCGCTCAGTAACGGAACGAGTCATCACCACTCTTCTGTCTTTTATAAGACAAGTCTCAGATGAGTAATTTCGAATAACGATTAATTTGATGCTTGTCTTTGAGTGACAATCTATTAAAAATAGAACGATGTCAGATTGAACAAAATCATCACAAACAGATACAGTAGTATGGGCAGTATATGTACTAAGAAACGCTTTTCGAAAAAAAGCTACCTGCTGCCGCTGAATCTCAGCCATACGTCTAGCCCTAATCTTCTCTAGCTCATCGTCCGCCATTGTCCTGGTAATGCCAAAAGAATTCGCAAAGAGTAGTTTCCCCTGTTGTCAGTTTAAGTTTTCAGCTTTTTCCAGAGAAACGAAACAATTCAGTTTGGGAAATATGTAATCTTGTGTTATCAGTCCCGTGGATCTACTGGCCAGGACATGCAAGTGTTTGCGGGAAAGGAAAGAGCGGACAGTCGATTGAGCGGACAGAAGATTGCATTGAATGTCGGAGAAGTTGAAGGTGTATAAGGATGTGTTTGTTGCATTATTCTGATTATTCTGTGTTCAACATTCAAGGCTGTTTATGAAAGACACGGCTTTGTGAAGCTCTTTTATCTGGAGAGCTGGCTGATTGTATTCTTACAAATGCGTGTCTGTAGGGCTAGGCCATATGTGCTGAAAGAAATAAGGGTTTGTGGTTGGAATCCTGTGTTTGGTAATTCGCTTTTTTTCCTCTTGAAGCCCCTACAACCTGCTCACTGCCTATTTATTGATCATTCTCATTGCTTCCGGTACTTCCCCTGGGGTTCTTACAACTTCGAATTCTCTTCTAGAGATGGTGTTCTTCATTTTCTTCACAACTGCCTCTTGGATGAAGACACTAAAGTAGATATTGAATCAATCCAACGATTTCAGGAATATGGAGTTACCCGCTATACAACTAGAACTGGATACCTGAGGGGCAGTGTGTGGAATGTGTTTAACCAGCGAGTCACATTAGCCATCAGTATGCGTACCATTAGACATCTGTTGGTGAGACTGAGCACCTATGTGTCTGCCCGGAGTGCAATGGCGTCGGTTCAGTAACCAATAACTGTCAGTCACAAAGAAGGAGGAGCATTACATTAAATCTGACATTAACAAGCAGACTGAGTACGACACAAAGTGCATTCATGATTCTTCAGACGGTCTGGAAATTATAACAAATGTTAATATATACCACAGCTGTGTGCTATAAACTTTATTATACGAATCAGAATGCCAAGGAATGACAGAATAAGACATGTCTAAACGTTCCACCTTCCATATAACTTTTCTGTGAAAGATCTTACCCTTGTCCTTGCCAAGAAGTATCTCTAACAAAAGAACTACTTACACAGTGTTAGCAAACTGATATGGTCATCATCTGAGCGTCATCACCCACAAGAGATGATAGAAATGTTAGAAGATGTTAGAGATATAGAAGATCGTACAGAAGAAATCAACTCTTTCTTTTTCTTTCTTTCTTGTCTCCAAATTCACTGAGATGAACACGAGTTGATAAATGAAAACGCGAAACCCTAAACGACTTTAAGGAGAACAGTCCTTTCTTCCTTTCGTTCTCTTGAAATATTGTCTATGTATTCAATGTTGTCTCTTGTATCCTTCCTTTCGTTCGCTTGAAATATTGTCTATGTATTCAATGTTGTCTCTTGTATCCTTCCTTTCGTTCGCTTGAAATATTGTCTATGTATTCAATGTTGTCTCTTGTATCCTTCCTTTCGTTCGCTTGAAATATTGTCTATGTATTCAATGTTGTCTCTTGTATCCTTCCTTCCTTTCGTTCGCTTGAAATATTGTCTATGTATTCAATGTTGTCTCTTGTATCCTTCCTTTCGTTCGCTTGAAATATTGTCTATATATTCAATGTTGTCTCTTGTATCCTTCCTTTCGTTCGCTTGAAATATTGTCTATATATTCAATGTTGTCTCTTGTATCCTTCCTTTCGTTCGCTTGAAATATTGTCTATATATTCAATGTTATCTCTTGTATCCTTCCTTCCTTTCATTCGCTTGAAATATTGTCTATATATTCAATGTTGTCTCTTGTATCCTTCCTTCCTTTCGTTCGCTTGAAATATTGTCTATATATTCAATGTTATCTCTTGTATCCTTCCTTCCTTTCATTCGCTTGAAATATTGTCTATGTATAAATGTTGTTTCTGCATAAACTTCACTGGCTTGTAGTTCAACATAGATCTGTGTAGTTTTCTGTCACGTGTTGTTTGGTTAGGCCAGTGAGTTTGCCTCAGTGTTTCATATTCGGGGCAGTCTTGAAGTATGTGCTTTGCAGTCTGGTTGCTGTCCACATGTAAAATGGCTGAATTGTCAATCTTGAATGTTGTATACATGTGGCTGGCTTGCGAGTCGATTATGTCCTGTTCTAAGGTGCAGAATGACAACTTGACCAATCTGCTCATATTATAGTAGTGTCTTGTGTTGGCTATTGTAGCTTCGAAGAAGAACAGTCAAACAATACCTGAAAGAAACAAATCACAGCTGGAACTCAAATTAGGAGAGGAATATAATACAGAAGAATGGTGGCTATTTTCTGCCGCCCTAGTGCCACTGGCGTCTCATGTTAGAGAGAGAAATGAGAAGTGTCTTTAATCAGCAATCCACTGGAGCTGCAGCATGCATAGTCTTAGACATCTACTGGAGAAAGTACCTATGTTTCTGCAGCTATGCATAGTCGATCTCTGGAGAAATACATGGAACTGCGTCAAGTTTAGACTCTTGAGAGACTACTGAACTGCAGCATGCATAGTCTTAGACATCTACTGAGAAAGTACTATGGAATCTTGCTAGATGCATGTCTTGACCTACGAAAGACATGAACTGCAGCAGCATAGTCTTAGACATCTACTGGAGAAGTACACTGAACTCAGCATGCATAGTCTTAGACATCTACTGAAAAGTACTACTGAACTGCAGCTGCATAGTCTAGACACTATGAGAAAGTATCTGAACTGCATGATAGTCTTGACATCTACTGAAGTATACTGTGCAGGATATGTCTTAGACACTACTGGGCTCTGAGAGTACGAGAAAAATGGTTTTGAGGCATGATGTCGATCAGTAATAAATTTACTTTTCTCAAGTTGTGCTTTTTGATGATTGAAATTGTCAACTATAGATTGTAGATTATAATCTTTTTTATTTCAGTCGTGGCCTCAGTAAATAGAAGGCCAGCGAGCTAAGATAAAAATTATAGGAAATAAGAGCACAACCGTCGCGTGATCCCCCTATTCCAGTATCGTTGTATAGAAACTAATTCATTTGAAAAACAACACAGCATGCTAAATCAAGGTCATGTTACAAATTAAGTTTAAAACTAAGGAATATCAGTATTATTAACACTTGTCATGACTAAATAACCACGTACTCATAGAACTGAGTAAAATTACGAAAAGCTTACATTGTTCTACCAAACATATATAAATATCAGCCCCCATTAAACAGGAATTGTCAGTTTTCCGTCTGAGCTAGTCAGCCTTATGTTGCAGGGTGCCACGATTCAGTTAAAGTGATGCATGTAATGAAACAAAAGAGATAGAGAAAACATTGGGACAACCTAGAATATCAATTGGAGATAAGACAGAGGAAGACAGAGAGAGAAAAATATGGAGTATCTAGCTTCATGGCACGGAAGAGTGTCAACATCTCAACTGAATGTCAGTACCAAGGACAGAGGTTAGTGGAGATCTGTGGTCGCCTACGCCAACCGGCAAGACACATGATGATGATATCAAGCTGTATCCCTATGGGGATGCAAGGAATATGGACTGCAACAAGTTGTCATTTTTTATTGGTTTCTGTATTTGCGTCTTCGCAATCTATGCAAACCCATATGTACTCAGTCTCCTACAGCAAATATTGAAGCGTATGAATACTGATGGTTTCCGTGGCTCGCTGGTTACCTCTCATGTACCTAATACTCATCTTGCAACAGGTGATTTAAAATTCCTTCAATCTCTGTATAGAGTTATCATCAACTGACATGTCAAATTCCTTCAATCTCTATATAGAGTTATCATCAACTATCATATCAAATTCCTTCAATCTCTGTATAGAGTTATCATCAACTGAAATGTTAAATTCCTTCAATCTCTGTATAGAGTTATCATCAACTATCATATCAAATTCCTTCAATCTCTGTATAGAGTTATCATCAACTGAATGTTAATTTCAATCTAAGAGTTACACAACTGAAATGTTAAATTCCTTCAATCTGTATAGTTAATCAACTATCTATAAATTCTTCAATCTCTGATAGAGTTATCATAACTAAATTCTCTTCAATCTCTATATAGAGTTATCATCAACTATCATATCAAATTCCTTCAATCTCTATATAGAGTTATCATCAACTGACATGTTAAATTCCTTCAATATCTGTATAGAGTTATCATCAACTATCATGTCATAAGAGAGCCGCATTAGTGTAGTCGTTAGTAAACTCGCTTCTTATGTTAGTGGTCCTGATTCAATTTCACAGTGGTCATGGGCTATTTTTCCGACCGTACCAGCACTCAGGTCGACCCAGCTTCAATTGGGTACCAGAAAAAGCAATGGAAAATAAAGGCGGCCAGCGTGACATTGACCACATCACCCATCGTGTGCCGACGGTCAATGAAAAATACGAATCTAACACTTTATTAACCAAAATATCTCGAGGTATGAAAAAGGGTTCATTTTTTGTAACGATTTCCTGGTTCAACAGTCGATCGCTGCGCTACAGAAGGTCGTTCCCCTTATCCATCTTGAATATCTGAACTATAAGCGTTTGTGTTGAAGTCATGAAGGTACACGTCAGGCTTGATGTCATGTCCCAATGACAAATCACAACCGACATCATGTCGACTGTATGACTCAGTAGACGGGGTGTGATAATGTAGGTTTTCTCTTTGTAAAACCTTACCAGGAGCCTACCTATGCAAATCTGTGTCGTATCAGACAGCATATATGCAGCCTTTGAGGTTGAAAATAAGTCAGGACGATACTGACTAGGTCTGTGGATAGATAACGAATACATGCTGATTTCTGGCGACTAACTTCAGAGTTATTTGTCATTTAGATCTCCAAGTGAAGAAGCAGGATTTCATGGAGTTGAACCTCGTACTGTGTGAGCACTGAGCAGGATTTCATGGAGTTCAACCTCGTACTGTGTAAAGTAAAAAAAAGTAAAGGAACCCTTTCATACCTCGTGGAATATGGGTCAATGCAGTGTTAGGCCTGTATTTTTCATTGACCGTCGGCACACGATGGGTGATGTGGTCATCACGCCGGCCGCCGTGTACTGTGTGAGCACTGATAATTCTTGGCCCATGTTGGCTTCAAAGCACATAATTTCCACGGCTAGTGCTCATTAGTGCAGCATATTATCAGCTTGGTTATTGTGACCTCATATCATACTTAGAGTATAACCGTGTATTGCTGGGGCTTACAGGGGGAGCACAGAATAGTAACATTGCATCCTACGAGGCATGTCGTAAGAGGCGACTGAGTTAGGGGCATATGAATGGTGGTAGCCTAGTAAATAAAAAACATAACAGAAATTGAAAGTGCTGGCCTACTTGTAGACGCATAACTGACGCAACATACAATCGATATTAGACTCAGATCACATACAGATCACAAAGAGTAGTTTAGCAAGTGGTGGAAATGAAGCGTTTGAAGAAAAAGAAGCATGACTTCTGATACAATCACAAAGAGTTCTATTACAATTACTTAATCGCAAGAGAATCCAATTTTTCAATAAGTTCTGTCAAATTATTGCCTTAATCTTGTTCGACAACTGATAGATTAATAACAGTAAACAAGTGGTGAATATAATATGTTTATTAATAAAACAATACGGAAATAAACATATCAATGTTACAATTATAATGTCAAATGTATATCACTTGTACAAGAAAGGTGAATGGAGACTGGGTTTAAAGGGAAGGACAGTATTACATCAAATACGACGCTCAACTAAGGAAAGTAGTACATCAAATACGACGCTCAGTGGAAATAGTACATCAAATAGACGCTACTAGAAGTACATCAAATATGACGCTCAGGTAAGGAAAGTATCACATCAAATATGAGGCTCAGCTTAGGAAAGTATCAAAACGAATATGAGGCTCAGCTAAGGAAAGTATCACAACAAATACGAGGCTGAGTTAGAGAAAGTATCACATCAAATATGAGGCTCAGTTAGAGAAAGTATCACATCAAATATGAGGCTCAGTTAGAGAAAGTATCACAACAAATATGAGGCTCAGTTAGAGAAAGTATCACAACAAATATGAGGCTCAGTTAGAGAAAGTATCACATCAAATATGAGGCTCAGTTTAAGAATACTAACAGACTTCAGTGTCGTGTTTATAAAACTAAAATGTTGAGTTACCTCCTTCTCTGTCTTCTTCTGTGTTTATAAAACTATTTGTTGAGTTACCTCCCTCTCTGTCTTCTCTGTTATAACATAGTTGAGTTACCTCTTCTCTTCTTTGCGTTTTTCATTATACTACATCATCAAACTTGTCGGAATGACTAGTCGTTTTCTCCAGATTTGTGTGGCCACCGTTGTAGATGTCTATCTTCTCTTCTTCCTGGTTATAGTTAATATCTGCTTGTTCTTTGAATGCTTCATATCGATCACTTGTTAACCACTCTGTGCGATTTATATGCGGTCTTAACCTAAGAAGGAATGTACGTTACGCCAGTTATGCGACTACAAGTAGGCCAGTACATCCGATTTATGCCATGTTTGTTATTTATAGGTAGCTTCCTAGGTATAGTTAATATGAATAGAGTAGCTTCCTAGGTATAGTTAATATGAATAGAGTAGCTTCCTAGGTATAGTTAATATGAATAGAGTAGTCCTAGGTGGAGAGTAGTCTATGTGGCGCAGAGGTTAGCTGTTTGTCTCTCTTCCAAAGATACTCGGCTCGCTTCCTTGTGTAGCTATCGGGGATATTTTTCCAGAGATCTGTGATCTCAGATTGAGTTACTAGTCAAATCGGAGACGGATGATAAGACGTAGGTCCCATGTTCAAGTTGAGCATCTAAAAGAACCCTTGGTAGTTCAAAATGGAGATGAGCAGGCTGGAAAGCCTCCTCCCGGGCAATACTCATTAGAAAAACTTAAAAAATAAAATTCCTACAAAATATATTCGCCATATTCTAAATTACATTGGGACCTCGCCGGAGCTAGGAAGTTCATGTACTGCCGCTGAGATCTTTCTGTGTAAGAAAGAAATCTGAGCACAAATGGCTGCTCACCGAAGTGCAATGATGATGGTACTATCAATCAATGAATCAATCAATCGGCTAATATGAGCAACACCATAACGATAGATTGGCTTGTCGTATGTACACTTCTATATTTTAGTAGCAACACATCATGATGATAGTTTATGTTGTACACACATATTGAAGTATTTGTTCTGAGATATGATGTATCCAACTTTGTGACGTGTAGCTAACATACTCCATCTTTCAAATATTGTTTTGTGATTTAAACACGGACTGTCTCTCCCATTTTTCAAACTCTTGCACATGTTGATGTGTTTACTGATGTTTACTTCCTGTTTGCTAAATCTGAGTCTTGCTCACTTCCATCATTGGATATATTCTGTTTTGTAATTAGTGTCACCTGTTAAAGTACCCCATTCTGGTGGGAAAGAGTCACCGTTTGGTCTTCGACTGCTTAGTTGTCCAGTATGAAATAACTCTCAGATGACAGTCATTTTCTGGAGGTCATCCCAATCATCCTCCACCTTGGGTGCAAGCCATCTGTATGTTGCTAGTCGCCTCATCTGTCATGTGTGATGTCTGCTCTAGTCGCCTCATCTGTCATGTATTTGTGTGCTAGTCAAGCCCCCATCTGTCATGTATGTTGCTAGTCGCCTCATCTGTCAGGTTTAAATTATAATCATCATCAAGCAGCTTGTCCGTTCCGGAACTTGGCTCCCATGACAGTAGTTCTGAAAAACTCTCTGTTCTGTGCAAGTTGACCGGCGTCAGCATCAGTCATTCTCAGATCGTCAATGACATCCTACACCCATCGTCTTCTAGGTCTTCCTCTCATTTAATTCTAAAGATTCACTAGATCATTTTATTACAATAAGTTAATCAAGTCAAAAATTCATGATCAATCTAGTATGACTATCGATTTAAATTATAATATTACAATGAAAGTCATTACAATCTAGTATGCTATTTAAATTTTTACATTTAAATATATTATTTAATTATATTTACAATGAAAGTCATTACAATCTAGTATGCTACATTTAAATTTAATATTACTGAACATTACAATCAGTATGCTAGATTTAAATTTAGCTTATCAGTAAGATCAAAGTGAAGTTCTAATTGATCAGACCAAAGGATGAGAGCTTCATAGAGCCAATAGAGCAATCTTTACATTTAAACAAATTCGAGCAGCTCTCAATCGAAAGTAAAACGACGCTGACTTTACACGTTTCAAATGTATCTGGGTCCACACACTGCAGCACTACTGGGTGAAGTCCACATTACAAAAATGCTACATTAACAAGTCTTACATTCTAAATTACTACATTTACCGCGCGTGTGATGCGGAAGCAAATAATAGCACCACTGTGACCCACAAGGCATGTCGTAAAAGGCGACTGAGGTAGGGGCCTAGGGAAGCTACCCTAGTAAATTAAAAGCGCCACAGAAAACGAGATGTGCTGGCCTACTTGTAGGCGCATAACTGGCACAATGCACAATCGCTTTTGGTCTCAGATCACATACAGATCACACAGAGTGGTTAACAAATGGTCGATATGGACACATATTCTTATTTTACTGCATTCAAAGTTCTTGCATTGTCTATACATATAGCCTCTACCGTGAGCACTGACCAGAAACAGCAATAGCATCTTGAAATAGATTGACAAGATACTTGACTTGACTTGATGATTCTGTGAGAAATATTCTCTAAGATTGTCTTCAATCATCATTTACAAAAATCAATTCAAAATTTAAATTAAAAAAATACTGACGAAACATGTAAAAACAAAGTACTGTAGTTTTACCAAATACAAAAATAATAACCATACACTTCAACATTTTGTTCACAGATAAGAGACAAGAGACAAGAGATAAGAGATAAGAGACAAGAGATAAGAGATAAGAGATAAGAGACAAGAGACAAGAGATAAGAGATAAGAGGCAAGAGATAAGAGATAAGAGACAAGAGAGAGTGACAGAAATATCGAAGGGTCAGCTAATGGATGGAGTTGACATTTTGAATGCTCTAAAGCGTATGGCCCCAAAGAGAACTTTCATCTAAATCAATTCACATCAGAAGCTAGGTTGAATTCACATCAGAAGCTAGGTTGAATTCACATCAGAAGCTAGGTTCAATTCACATCAGCAGCTAGGTTCAATTCACATCAGAAGCTAGGTTCAATTCACATCAGAAGCTAGGTTGAATTCACATCAGAAGCTAGGTTGAATTCACATCAGAAGCTAGGTTCAATTCACATCAGAAGCTAGGTTGAATTCACATCAGAAGCTAGGTTGAATTCACATTAGAAGTTAGGTTGAATTCACATCAGAAGCTAGGTTAAATTCACATTAGAAGTTAGGTTGAAATCACATCAGAAACTAGGTTGAAATCACATCAGAAACTAGGTTGAAATCACATCAGAAGCTAGGTTAAATTCACATTAGAAGTTAGGTTGAAATCACATCAGAAACTAGGTTGAAATCACATCAGAAACTAGGTTGAAATCACATCAGAAGCTAGGTTGAAATCACATCAGAAACTAGGTTGAAATCACATCAGAAACTAGGTTGAAATCACATCAGAAGCTAGGTTGAAATCACATCAGAAGCTAGGTTCAATTCACATCAGAAGCTAGGTTGAATTCACATCAGAAGCTAGGTTGAATTCACATCAGAAGCTAGGTTCAATTCACATCAGAAGCTAGGTTGAATTCACATCAGAAGCTAGGTTGAATTCACATTAGAAGTTAGGTTGAATTCACATCAGAAGCTAGGTTAAATTCACATTAGAAGTTAGGTTGAAATCACATCAGAAACTAGGTTGAAATCACATCAGAAACTAGGTTGAAATCACATCAGAAGCTAGGTTAAATTCACATTAGAAGTTAGGTTGAAATCACATCAGAAACTAGGTTGAAATCACATCAGAAACTAGGTTGAAATCACATCAGAAGCTAGGTTCAATTCACATCAGAAGCTAGGTTGAATTCACATTAGAAGTTAGGTTGAAAGAATCATCATCTTCTTCTTCGAAAGCTCCATATTAACCACTTGTTAACCATTCTTTGTGATTTCAATGTGATCAGAGTCTAAGAGCAGTATACGTTGTGCTAGTTATACTCCACAAGTAGGCCATCACATCCGATTTCTGTGACGCTTTTTAATTGACACGGATAGATTCCATAGACCTACCTCATTCGCTCTTACGACATGCCTTGTAGGTCGCAGTGTTACTATTCTTTGCTCCCATTGATCCCCGAGAACACACGGACAGTTTGCAAGAATCTGGATCAAAGATTGGAATTGCCAGATAGGTACATCACAACAGGTATATGACTAGGCTCATCAATCAAAATCAAACTGGTACGGTCAGTCGCTGGACGCCATTGGAGATATTGCGAAGGAGATCGCAGCACCTCTGGACAAGTCCGAAGTAAAAGAAAGATATTAGAAACTGAAATTTTAGAAGAGAGTTGAGAGATTGTAGAATAAGAGAAGAAACACGTGTTTGAAAGGTAGCAACAGTGGAACTCTCTTGCGGAAAGGTATGTCAAACGAGAGAGAAATAGAATATAGATAGATAGATAGATAGATAGATAGATAGATAGATAGGTTGGATAAGATGACCTGCTAATATACATTTATGGCATAGATAACCAGTGAGAAACATTACCTGCATATCTACAGTTGGACATCGACAATACGGTTCTTTGTCTGATGTTAATCAGATGTAGTTGATGAGAACATATAAGATATATGACATCGACAATACGGTTCTTTGTCTGATGTTAATCAGTTATACTTGATGAGAACATATAAGATATATGACATCGACAATACGGTTCTTTGTCTGATGTTAATCAGTTATACTTGATGAGAACATATAAGATATATGACATCGACAATACGGTTCTTTGTCTGATGTTAATCAGATGTAGTTGATGAGAACATATAAGATACAGTTATACTTGATGAGAACATATAAGATATATGACATCGACAATACAGTTCTTTGTCTGATGTTAATCAGATGTAGTTGATGAGAACATATAAGATACAGTTATACTTGATGAGAACATATAAGATATATGACATCGACAATACAGTTCTTTGTCTGATGTTAATCAGATGTAGTTCATGAGAACATATAAGATACAGTTATACTTGATGAGAACATATAAGATATATGACATCGACAATACGGTTCTTTGTCTGATGTTAATCAGTTATAGTTGATGAGAACATATAAGATATAGTGATAGTTGATGAGAACATATAAGATATAGTGATAGTTGATGAGAACATATAAGATATAGTTATACTTGATGAGAACATATAAGATATAGTTATACTTGATGAGAACATATAAGATATAGTTATACTTGATGAGAACATATAAGATATAGTTATACTTGATGAGAACATATAAGATACAGTTATACTTGATGAGAACATATAAGATACAGTGATACTTGATGAGAACATATAAGATACAGTTATACTTGATGAGAACATATAAGATATAGTTATACTTGATGAGAACATATAAGATATAGTTATACTTGATGAGAACATATAAGATACAGTTATACTTGATGAGAACATATAAGATACAGTTATACTTGATGAGAACATATAAGATATAGTTATACTTGATGAGAACATATAAGATACAGTTATACTTGATGAGAACATATAAGATACAGTTATACTTGATGAGAACATATAAGATACAGTGATACTTGATGAGAACATATAAGATACAGTTATACTTGATGAGAACATATAAGATATAGTTATACTTGATGAGAACATATAAGATATAGTTATACTTGATGAGAACATATAAGATACAGTTATACTTGATGAGAACATATAAGATACAGTTATACTTGATGAGAACATATAAGATATAGTTATACTTGATGAGAACATATAAGATACAGTTATACTTGATGAGAACATATAAGATACAGTTATACTTGATGAGAACATATAAGATACAGTTATACTTGATGAGAACATATAAGATACAGTTATACTTGATGAGAACATATAAGATATAGTTATACTTGATGAGAACATATAAGATACAGTTATACTTGATGAGAACATATAAGATACAGTTATACTTGATGAGAACATATAAGATATAGTTATACTTGATGAGAACATATAAGATATAGTTATACTTGATGAGAACATATAAGATATAGTTATACTTGATGAGAACATATAAGATACAGTTATACTTGATGAGAACATATAAGATACAGTTATACTTGATGAGAACATATAAGATATAGTTATACTTGATGAGAACATATAAGATACAGTTATACTTGATGAGAACATATAAGATACAGTTATACTTGATAAGAACATATAAGATACAGTTATAGTTGATGAGAACATATAAGATACAGTTATACTTGATGAGAACATATAAGATACAGTTATACTTGATGAGAACATATAAGATATAGTTATACTTGATGAGAACATATAAGATATAGTTATACTTGATGAGAACATATAAGATATAGTTATACTTGATGAGAACATATAAGATATAGTGATACTTGATGAGAACATATAAGATATAGTGATACTTGATGAGAACATATAAGATACAGTGATACTTGATGAGAACATATAAGATACAGTTATACTTGATGAGAACATATAAGATATAGTTATACTTGATGAGAACATATAAGATACAGTGATAGTTGATGAGAACATATAAGATATATGACATCGACAATACGGTTCTTTGTCTGATGTTAATCAGATGTAGTTGATGAGAACATATAAGATATAGTTATACTTGATGAGAACATATAAGATATAGTTATACTTGATGAGAACATATAAGATATAGTTATACTTGATGAGAACATATAAGATACAGTTATACTTGATGAGAACATATAAGATACAGTTATACTTGATGAGAACATATAAGATACAGTTATACTTGATGAGAACATATAAGATACAGTTATACTTGATGAGAACATATAAGATACAGTGATAGTTGATGAGAACATATAAGATACAGTGATAGTTGATGAGAACATATAAGATATAGTGATACTTGATGAGAACATATAAGATACAGTTATACTTGATGAGAACATATAAGATATAGTTATACTTGATGAGAACATATAAGATACAGTTATACTTGATGAGAACATATAAGATACAGTGATAGTTGATGAGAACATATAAGATATAGTGATACTTGATGAGAACATATAAGATACAGTTATACTTGATGAGAACATATAAGATACAGTTATACTTGATGAGAATATATAAGATACAGTTATACTTGATGAGAACATATAAGATATAGTGATAGTTGATGAGAACATATAAGATACAGTTATACTTGATGAGAACATATAAGATACAGTTATACTTGATGAGAACATATAAGATACAGTTATACTTGATGAGAACATATAAGATACAGTTATACTTGATGAGAACATATAAGATACAGTTATACTTGATGAGAACATATAAGATACAGTTATACTTGATGAGAACATATAAGATACAGTTATACTTGATGAGAACATATAAGATACAGTTATACTTGATGAGAACATATAAGATATAGTTATACTTGATGAGAACATATAAGATATAGTTATACTTGATGAGAACATATAAGATACAGTTATACTTGATGAGAACATATAAGATACAGTTATACTTGATGAGAACATATAAGATACAGTTATACTTGATGAGAACATATAAGATACAGTGATACTTGATGAGAACATATAAGATACAGTTATACTTGATGAGAACATATAAGATACAGTTATACTTGATGAGAACATATAAGATACAGTTATACTTGATGAGAACATATAAGATATAGTTATACTTGATGAGAACATATAAGATACAGTTATACTTGATGAGAACATATAAGATACAGTTATACTTGATGAGAACATATAAGATACAGTTATACTTGATGAGAACATATAAGATATAGTTATACTTGATGAGAACATATAAGATATAGATATACTTGATGAGAACATATAAGATACAGTTATACTTGATGAGAACATATAAGATACAGTTATACTTGATGAGAACATATAAGATATAGTTATACTTGATGAGAACATATAAGATACAGTTATACTTGATGAGAACATATAAGATATAGTTATACTTGATGAGAACATATAAGATATAGTTATACTTGATGAGAACATATAAGATACAGTTATACTTGATGAGAACATATAAGATATAGTTATACTTGATGAGAACATATAAGATACAGTTATACTTGATGAGAACATATAAGATATAGTTATACTTGATGAGAACATATAAGATACAGTGATACTTGATGAGAACATATAAGATACAGATGTAGTTGATGAGAACATATAAGATATAGTTATACTTGATGAGAACATATAAGATATAGTTATACTTGATGAGAACATATAAGATATAGTTATACTTGATGAGAACATATAAGATATAGTTATACTTGATGAGAACATATAAGATATAGTTATACTTGATGAGAACATATAAGATATAGTTATACTTGATGAGAACATATAAGATACAGTTATACTTGATGAGAACATATAAGATACAGATGTAGTTGATGAGAACATATAAGATATAGTTATACTTGATGAGAACATATAAGATATAGTTATACTTGATGAGAACATATAAGATATAGTTATACTTGATGAGAACATATAAGATACAGTTATAGTTGATGAGAACATATAAGATATAGTTATAGTTGATGAGAACATATAAGATACAGTTATACTTGATGAGAACATATAAGATACAGTTATACTTGATGAGAACATATAAGATATAGTTATACTTGATGAGAACATATAAGATATAGTTATACTTGATGAGAACATATAAGATATAGTTATACTTGATGAGAACATATAAGATACAGTGATACTTGATGAGAACATATAAGATACAGTTATACTTGATGAGAACATATAAGATATAGTGATACTTGATGAGAACATATAAGATATAGTTATACTTGATGAGAACATATAAGATACAGTGATACTTGATGAGAACATATAAGATACAGTTATACTTGATGAGAACATATAAGATACAGTTATACTTGATGAGAACATATAAGATATAGTTATAGTTGATGAGAACATATAAGATACAGTTATACTTGATGAGAACATATAAGATACAGTTATACTTGATGAGAACATATAAGATATAGTTATAGTTGATGAGAACATATAAGATACAGTTATACTTGATGAGAACATATAAGATACAGTGATACTTGATGAGAACATATAAGATATAGTGATACTTGATGAGAACATATAAGATATAGTTATAGTTGATGAGAACATATAAGATACAGTTATACTTGATGAGAACATATAAGATACAGTTATACTTGATGAGAACATATAAGATACAGTTATACTTGATGAGAACATATAAGATATAGTTATACTTGATGAGAACATATAAGATACAGTTATACTTGATGAGAACATATAAGATACAGTGATACTTGATGAGAACATATAAGATATAGTGATACTTGATGAGAACATATAAGATATAGTTATACTTGATGAGAACATATAAGATACAGTGATACTTGATGAGAACATATAAGATACAGTTATACTTGATGAGAACATATAAGATACAGTTATACTTGATGAGAACATATAAGATATAGTTATAGTTGATGAGAACATATAAGATACAGTTATACTTGATGAGAACATATAAGATACAGTTATACTTGATGAGAACATATAAGATATAGTTATAGTTGATGAGAACATATAAGATACAGTTATACTTGATGAGAACATATAAGATACAGTGATACTTGATGAGAACATATAAGATATAGTGATACTTGATGAGAACATATAAGATATAGTTATAGTTGATGAGAACATATAAGATACAGTTATACTTGATGAGAACATATAAGATACAGTTATACTTGATGAGAACATATAAGATACAGTTATACTTGATGAGAACATATAAGATATAGTTATACTTGATGAGAACATATAAGATACAGTGATACTTGATGAGAACATATAAGATATAGTGATACTTGATGAGAACATATAAGATATAGTTATAGTTGATGAGAACATATAAGATACAGTTATACTTGATGAGAACATATAAGATATAGTTATACTTGATGAGAACATATAAGATACAGTTATACTTGATAAGAACATATAAGATATAGTTATACTTGATGAGAACATATAAGATATAGTTATACTTGATGAGAACATATAAGATATAGTTATACTTGATGAGAACATATAAGATATAGTTATAGTTGATGAGAACATATAAGATACAGTTATACTTGATGAGAACATATAAGATACAGTTATACTTGATGAGAACATATAAGATACAGTGATACTTGATGAGAACATATAAGATATAGTTATACTTGATGAGAACATATAAGATATATGATTTCTTGAGTACAATTTACAATTCTATTGTTAAAGCATTGTTATATATTTACAACTCAATCTTGAACACGTATTTACACGTTGCCCATCATTGATATAATGTGACATCTTACAGGCTGAAGTATTTGAAATGACACTAGTGTAGCACAGTTTACGTGTTGTGTCAATCAACAAGTTTTACTGCAGTCTCATCTGTTTTGTGAAAATTAGCACAGCTGATCAATGTTTAAACAGAATGATTTATATAACAGTTCATTCTTCCTATATTATTCATGTATACTCTTCTTCTTCTGTGTAAACTTTCAAACATTAATACAAAAATGTGTAGGAACACATAGACGGGAGTTGAACTATATTTACATCTCAACAGACATGGTTCTCTCTCTTGCTTTCCCGTATAGACATGGTTCAATATTGTATGTGACTGTCCATGGTACGAGATGGAGAAGTTGACAGAAGCCTATGACATAGGATAATATCATGCATGACCTGATGTTTATGTATACACATTCCCACATATGTGCCCATACTCTTAGACATTTACATACATAATAGCACATACCTACACACACACCCGTAAACATGAATATGTACAATTACACACATACCTACACACATACGTTACACACGATCTTGATTTCAGTATTACTGTACACACCAACAATTATATAAATTGAAAGTATATTTTGAACACCCTGGCAGAGAGCTATTATAGTCCCAATATGGAAGAACAAAGGAGACAAAAGAGAGTGTGAAACATACAGGGTATCTCTCTTTTGAGCCATATAGGAAAAATGTTTGCAAAATATTGGAGCGAAGAGCAAGACATATATTAGAGCCCCAGTTAGCAATAGCCAGTTTGGGTTTAGGAAGGGTAAGAGCTACACAGACGCAATATTTACACTAAGACAGATCTGCGAACAAACAATTGAATACAATCAAAGTAAACAGCTTATATTTATAGACCAAGAAAAGGCATTTGATAGAGTAAACAGGTGCAAACTATGGAAGATCCTTGAAGAATATGGCGTCCAAGGACAACTATTAGGTAATATCATGGCCTTATATCAAGATAGCCAGAGTACAGTAAGAACAACAGAAGGAATGACCGACTGGTTCTCCATTACATCAGGTGTTAGACAAGGTTGTGACCTCTCACCACTACTCTTTATTGCATATATGGATAAAATAACTCAAGAGTCAAATTCAGATAATGATGAAATAAATGAACTGTTGTTTGCAGATGATCAGTGCCTGATACATCAAAATGAACAAGATCTACAACATCATATTGACACTTTGAACAAAAATTGTGTAAAACATGACATGAAAATCAACAACACTAAAACAGAAATAATGAATATGGGAAGAAAACATAATAATCTAGACATCCATGTCAATGGCACTACAATAAACCAAGTGAAAGAATTCAAATACTTAGGAAGCATATTCACAGAAGACGGAAGACTAGATAGAGAGATAGAGGCTAGAGTACAAAAGCAAATGCTGTAACCTACCAGCTAGCCCATTGTTAAGGCACCCAAAAATTTCACAGGCAGCTAAGAAACAAATGATCAACAGCATTTTTATACCTACTTTGTGTTACCAGAGCCAAACATGGACATTGATCAAAGCGCAGTCACAAAAATAACTACATGTGAAATGCGTTGCCTGAGAAAAGTTACCAACAACACAAGAAAAGACAGAATCACCAACATCAGCATAAGAAATAAAGTTGGCACAAAACCGTGCTTGAATTATATAGATAAACAAAGAATGAAGTGGTTTGGCCACTTAATAAGAATGCATCCAAACTCCACAGTATACAGAGTCTTCTACAACAGAACATTGGGAAAGAAGGCAAGAGGAAGACCAGGGAAGATGGTTAGATGGCGTAGCAGAATCCTGTGAAAGAGCAAAGATAACAATCACACAAGCCACTAGAACAGCGCAAGACAAAAACAGAAAACCACGACACTGGGTAACAACCCGGTAGCAGTGTGACGACAAAAGAAGAAGAAGAAGTAAAACACAATACTATCGTTAGAAAACACATTCTTCATATGAGGATCATCAACATCGCACATCGGACATCGCACATCGGACATCGGACATCGGACATCGCACATCGCACATCGGACATCGGACATCGCACATCGGACATCGGACATCGGACATGTCAATAATTACTCCGATCTCCTCCTAAGTTAGTATTTGAATGTGTTCAGACTAACAACTTCCGTTCTGTGCTGGTTAATGTATCTATTGGCGGTTCTCTCATGGTTACACAGGTATCACAGATAACACAGATAGCAAGTATTTACAGAAGAGTGTTTAGAAACCTATTAGTTGATGAGAGAAAGTCAAATGGAGATGATCTGTATAGACCAACTTGCAAATGAAGCATGGTAAATAATACACATAGTAAAGAATTATTTTTTCATGAGTTAGTGCCTTCTTAACATGAATTCTTCTTGTATACAATCATTTTGTGTTCTTTTGACAAGTCTAGTTTGTTATTTAGTTTACAAACACGGAATGCTTGAGAAGGACTAGTTAGTTATTCTCTGAAAAAAACGCTCGTCTGCAGGGCTAGACAATGGGTGCCATAAGCTCGTCTGCAGGGCTAGACAATGGGTGCCGTAAGAAGCAAGGTTGTGGTTCCAAACCTGTGTTTTGGTAAATTATTTTTAATACTTGTTCACTGTCTCTATTTATTTATCATATTTATACACTTCAGTGCTTTCACTGCGGTTTTAAAAAAACAACTTCTTATTTACTAGACTTGTGTGTTCAGTCAAACGTATTCCAGTAACTCTAGGATATCTCATGGCAAAGGTTCCTATGACAACATCACATACAAGTAACTCTAGCATACTTCTTGGCAATGTTTCATCACATTCAAGTTGAGCATTTCAAAACAAATAGTTAAGAAAAATCCGGCAAATTCTCTGGCACAAAAACTTTCGCAAATGAATAGCGTTTGAAAGCAAACAAACTGCATGAATGGAGAGCATAATTAAAATACGATGATAGAGATGGGTTGGTCATGTGTGTCGTATGCCAGTAGAGGCATTGGCTAGGATATCTTTCTGTTGGACAGCAGATGAGAAAAGAAGGTTTGACCGTCGAAAGGAAACACGGAGAAGACCTGTAGCAAGAGAAGACCTGTAGCAAGAGAAGACCTGTAGCAAGGGAAGACCTGTAGCAAGAGAAGACCTGTAGCAAGAGAGTTGAAAGATTGTAGCTTGACGTGGGAAATACTTAGTAGAATTATTAGCCCTCCATCGCATGCGATGGTGACAACAGTCTCAGACGTGTGCT
Source organism: Arion vulgaris (assembly GCA_020796225.1). Taxonomy (NCBI): domain Eukaryota; kingdom Metazoa; phylum Mollusca; class Gastropoda; order Stylommatophora; family Arionidae; genus Arion; species Arion vulgaris. The sequence continues at coordinate 66,376,003 of CM036760.1, forward strand.
GCTGCACCTCTCTGGTGTGTGCGGAGGTGAATGTAGAGTCCAATTCTAGAACACAAATCCCTACCACTGGTGGGGCATACATGATCAAGGTTAACATGTGGGTGTTGTGTGTTCTGTCTTTTCGTGCAGCTCGTTTTCTCTGTGCCTCAACGGCACGATGATTCTCTGCTGCGCGGGTTCCTCTGGTGTTGTTACAGCGCCACATGTGACGATCTTGCGCAAGGGATTACCAACACGTGATGTCTATATCGAAGCATTTCAGAGACACTTTAAGAGTGTCTTTAAAGCGTTTTTCTGTCCACCAGCTGAACGTCTGCCCCTTCAAGTTCGCCATACATCAACTGTTTGGGGATGCGTTTATCAGACATCCGAGCAACGTGACCAGCCCATCTCACTTCGGTCTTCTGCAACAGGGTGTTGACGCTTGGGATCCTTGCTCTTGTGAGGACTTCGGTATCTGGAATTTTGTCTTGCCAGTTTATTTTTAGTATTCTGCGTAGACAGCTTGTGTGGAAATGGTTTAGTTTTCTTGCATGCCTGCTATACACTGTCCATGTCTCGCTTGCGTACAGCAGCGTGGTTAGCACTATGGCCTGGTAAACTTTCAGTTTTGTGACTACTAAGTAGAATAGTAGAAAGGTGATAGAACGGCAGTAATGGACAACTCTTGTGGAAGCATTATGTTTCAAACGGAACACGAAGAGGATATCAATGTTTGTATGAGATGTTCTAGGATAAACATACTGAGGAAATTCCCAAACAGCAACACAAGACAGGATATCCGATGGAAAATCCTTTGCAACAGAGGTAGGGAAAGACACAGGAACATCTGGAGACGTTAGTTGGAGACGGAATGCAAGAAAATGTGGAAAGAGTGGAGAGATCTGGAAAGGATGGCATTGGATAGGCAGGCTTGGAAGGCCTTGGTTGCGGACCTATGTTTCCCTAAGGGCGAAGGATAAAGAAGAAGAAGTTGTAAGATTAACATAATTCTTTATTGTATGTGCATAATATTTGTTGTTTATGATCATGATTATGTGATACTGTGATCTGGCAAATTTGAAATTATATTTGAAATATCGGCAAGATTAATTGTACCAGTTTCGTTCACAGACTCCACGTTACCGTTTTCAGAAATAAACTTGATCTTAACTTTGCCTTTAGAAGACTTGCCCTTTGTAATTTTTTTGACAGGTTTCTGCTGATTTACTTTCGAAGCCGCATATTCTTCTTCGCTTTCAGTCATATTCTTTGGTGCTTCCATGATAGCTTGCAAAATATATGGTGGAGCATTCTGTGGATAGATGCCAGAAACATGAATATAGTTGTTGTATGGTTGTAGAGAATGTAAACGATGTGTACTAAAACATGAATATAGTTGTTGTATGGTTGTAGAGAATGTAAACGATGTGTGACTAAAACATGAATATAGTTGTTTTATAGTTGTAGAGAATGTAAACGATGTGTGACTGATTATAACGAGAAAAACATAAGAGAGGCATAAAAGAGGCATAAAAGAGACATACAATGTATATAGTACGTGATAGATCAGACTTGGCGTAGAGATTAGGGCTCGTCTTCGTGCCAAAGGTACCAGGTTCGCTCCCCCGTGGAGCCATCTGGATATTTTTCCAGAGATCCTCGATCTCAGTGTAGGTGAGATCGAGTTTCCAGTTCTATCGGAGACGGACGATAAAACGTAGGTCCCATGTTCAATTTGAGCACGTAAAAGAACCAATGGCTTTTCAAAATCAAGAAGAGCAGGCTGGAAAGCCGCTGACCAGGCAACATTCATTAGAAAAAAAGATTAAAAATTCAATTCAATTTCTACGCAATATTTTCACCATCATCAAAATTATACTAGGAACTCTCGCCGGTGCTACGGAATTCGTGCACTGAGATCTTCCTGTGTCTGAAAGATATCGGAGAACACATGGTTACTCACCGAAGTGCAATCATGATGGTCCTATCAATCAATCAGTCAGCAAAAGCGATTCAAAGACACACTCAAGAACTCGATGAAATCATTTGGCATAGATGTCAACAACTGGGAGAATGTTGCTCAAGACAGATCACACTTCTTCGACACGGTTCCTTGGCCTGCGAGGCAGGTAGAACAGCATGGATGGAACAAAAACGTCAAAGTAGAAAGACAGTAAAACTTCCCACAAGTGCAAGTATACCTTGCCCACACTGTACAAGAACATTTCAAGCCCGTATCGAGCTCACTAGTCATCTACGCACACACAGACAAACATAGCGCAACTACATTCCTTTGGATGAAAATTTGTGTGGTCATCATCACCCGTAATGGACGAGCTTCATCAATAAATCAACCAATCTATCAAGATCAGACAGTTTGAAATTAGAAATGATGTGTTTAAGACATATTTGAAATTAGAAATGATGTGTCTAAGACATATTTGAAATTAGAAATAAATACATTTGATATTCTTCTACAGTTTTCTCGATATCTGTTGTGCGAGACTGGCACCATGAGTCTGTACAGAGTGTTGCGGTAGACTGCGCACCTATGAGTCTGTACAGAGTGTTGCGGTAGACTGCGCACCTATGAGTCTGTACAGAGTGTTGCGGTAGACTGCGCACCTATGTGTCTGTACAGAGTGTTGCGGTAGACTGCGCACCTATGAGTCTGTACAGAGTGTTGCGGTAGACTGCGCACCTATGAGTCTGTACAGAGTGTTGCGGTAGACTGCGCACCTATGAGTCTGCACAGAGTGTTGTGGTAGACTGCGCACCTATGAGTCTGCACAGAGTGTTGCGGTAGACTGCGCACCTATGAGTCTGCACAGAGTGTTGCGGTAGACTGCGCACCTATGAGTCTGCACAGAGTGTTGCGGTAGACTGCGCACCTATGAGTCTGCCCAGAGTGCTGTGACGTCAGTTCAGTAACCAACAAAACAATAACCAAAAACCAGCTTTCCAAACCTTTGATTCTCATTGCTGCAGTTATCTCCAATCTCCTTTCATTTCTGTTCTTATTCTTCTCTTCCCAGTTGTTGACACGTGGTATTTCTAGGTATACTTCAATGCCGTGAAGAGTGTATTTAATCAGTGAGCCACGGGAACCATCAGTATGCATACTCTTCAATATCTGTTGGGGGAGACTGAGCACCCATGGGTCTGCTGGGAGTGCAATGGCGTCAGTTTAGTAACCAATAACCAATAACTTCAATGTTATCTCTCCATTATTTTCTTGGTCTATCTCGTAGTCTCTTCCCTTTCATCTTTATTATCTATATATAATTGTAGGCTCTCTGTTCTTCTTTTAATAGTTTCCTTAGTCTGATCATTAGTCTGATCATTAATCTGATCATTAGTCTGATCATTAGTCTGATCATTAATCTGATCATTAGTCTGATAATTAGTATGATCATTAGTCTGATCATTAGTCTGATCATTAGTCTGATCATTAATCTGATCATTAGTCTGATCATTAGTCTGATCATTAATCTGATCATTAGTCTGATAATTAGTATGATCATTAGTCTGATCATTAGTCTGATCATTAGTCTGATCATTAATCTGATCATTAGTCTGATCATTAGTCTGATCATTAATCTGATCATTAGTCTCATAATTAGTATGATCATTAGTCTGATCATTAGTCTGATCATTAGTCTGATCAACGATATAACATAATGCTATGTTATTCTTATAACAGTTCCTTTAAACTTATCGATGATATATCATATTGAATACTTACTTAAGTTTTACAAAATGAGCTGCTTAACAGATTTATACTTTCGCCCGAGTAGTTACCGGGGTCCAAATTTGGGGTGTAAGGAATAGAACCACTGTTACCTGCGACGCATGTCGTAAGAGGCGACTAAGGAGGTTTGGCTGAAATCGGATGCATGTGTCATAAACATGTAGAAGTCTATGCGTTTAGGGGCCTACCAAACCAATGTACAACGTATACACGTTCTTGGCAAAGATCAAACATATCACAAAGAGGGATTAAAATTGGTCGTAAAGAACGAGCGCAAAGAAAACGAAGATTTATACTTTGTTAAGTTAAATATTAAGTCAGACAGGAAATGTAACAATTATAACATTTCAATTTATCACAAACGAAATTAAGACTTTGTCAACTAACTCTTGACCACAGTGACACACTTCCTACCATTACAGAGGTTAACATCGTCACTGATGACGTGTTGTAAGTAAGACTCAAGTCATTAAGTGTCAAGCAAAGATATATGTCATCAGCACAGAGAAAATCTTATACTGACATGAGGGACAAACAAAAAGAATTTCAAAGACTCGAACATAATACTTCTATAGCAAGGGTACCGGAGTTATGATAACAACTGAAGGGGAATACCATTTCTGTTGAATGTTAGGAAGATTCTTGTCAGATTTATTATGTGCAGTGCAGACCTTGTGAGTCAGGTTCAGGTTCATCCTAAGTTGTTGTGAAGTTTACTTGCGAATCTATGCTCAACACATATGATATTCTTATTGCGACAGCAGAAAAAGAAAATCAATCCATGTGTTTATATTTCTGTTGTGTATTGTGTTTTTATTTCTGTTTTGTATTGTGTTTATATTTCTGTTGTGTATTGTGTTTTTATTTCTGTTGTGTATTGTGTTTATATTTCTGTTGTGTATTGTGTTTTTATTTCTGTTTTGTATTGTGTTTTTATTTCTGTTTTGTATTGTGTTTTATTTCTGTGTGTATTGTGTTTATATTTCTGTTGTGTATTGTGTTTTTGTTGTGTATTGTGTTTCTGTTGTGTTTTTATTTCTGTTGTGTATTGTGTTTTTATTTCTGTTTTGTATTGTGTTTTTATTTCTGTTTTGTATTGTGTTTTTATTTCTGTTTTGTATTGTGTTTATATTTCTGTTGTGTATTGTATTTCTGTTGTGTATTGTGTTTCTGTTGTGTATTGTGTTTCTGTTGTGTATTGTGTTATGTTTCTGTTTTGTATTGTGTTTTTATTTCTGTTGTGTATTGTGTTTCTGTTGTGTATTGTGTTTTTTTTCGATCGACCTGACAAAAGTATTCTATTTGATTAGTCAGAACGGTCTGTTGAATGTGCTCAAAGATGTTGTCTGTACATCAACACTTCTGAGCATCGTTGAATCATTTGACAAATATATGAAAGCAACTAGGAGGTGGGAGAACTTACTAGAGACAGAGAGTTGTTCAGGCTGTCTATGATGAAAGCGATGTTCCGCAAGAGGCATGCTACTACTTGACTGAGAACTACATTTTTGTTGTACATTCTCGAAGGAGTTGAGGAATCAACAGTAGAGTAAGGAACGTGTACTTCTCCACACTCTCCGTGCTATATACTACTCACTCATTCTGAAGCATAACTTTTCAGATCTGAATGTAGATATTTCATTCTCTCATGGTACAGTGATCAAAGATGAAACTCCAAGATCTCGATAGATATTCTCTCATGGTACAGTGATCAAAGATGAAACTCCAAGATCTCGATAGATATTCTCTCATGGTACAGTGATCAAAGATGAAACTCCAAGATCTAGATGTAGCAAGGTGCTAATCAGACCGTGGGCGTCTGTAGCTTAAGTTGTAGTGAGCTCAATCACAGCACAAGTGTACCAAGTTTACACACAGAGGTGGACAGTTTGGAAGCAAATTCGTTCCCGTGGACTCCTACGAAAGTTAAAAATATACTCCACAGTTCAGAAAGCAATGACAAACTACTGAACGTATAAGTGGTGCCTAGAAAATCAACAACTCGTTTATTGTAGTTGATGCTAACGTACTGTAAAGGATATGCCAGGATTTTACAATTTCAACCACCAGAACCTACTCGGATGAAGTCATAGTTACCACCTACTCACATGAGTAACTGTAGAAACTAATAGTTGTTTATTCTGATATCTTGATATGATTTTAAAATTTCAACCAGAGAGTAATACTATTCGGATGAAACCATAGTTACCACCTAAGATGAGTAACTGTAGAAACTAATAGTTGTATATTCTGATATCTGATATGATTTTAGATTTGTAATCAATAAAAATAGAACAACGATTATGATGCAGAGAACAAATAAAAGATTAGCAAAAACAACAACTGATAGAAAGACAGTAAACATCAACAATGGAAACCGGTGGTGAAGCCTAAGCGTCAAACGGTACACAAAGAAGTTATAGGTAGATTAAGAATAACAGGCATAATCGACTTACATGTAAAATTTCAGTTTCATTAAGAGATACTGTAATCCAGACATACAGTTGTTGAAGTTTAACACTCTCCACTTTGTACTTGATAGTGTTCAGACCTTCAATAGCCTGTCGCTGTCTAGCTGAGGATAAGATCCTCTTTCTAACAGAGAAGACAAATATCACACTGTTGATAATAGTGACAAGCAGTTTTGTAAATACATTTCTACAGTTCTTCAAATACATCACTTTACAATACATCACTTTACGATACATACATCACTTTACAATACATCACTTTACGATACATCACTTTACGATACATCACTTTACAATACATCACTTTACAGTACATCACTTCACAGTACATCACTTTACAGTACATCACTTTACAATACATCACTTTACAATACATCACTTTACAATACATCACTTTACAATACATCACTTTATAATACATCACTTTACAATACCTCATTTTACAATACATCACGTTACAATACATCACTTTACAATACATCACGTTACAATATATCACTTTACAATACATCACAATATTGTTACATGTAGATGACGATATTGTTCATGCTTACACGTTACCAAGTATTAAAACAACATTGTTGTTACTGTAATACCGCTTTGTAGAGAGGTGTAAGGAGGAGGGCGGAATGTACCTGTGAAATTTAATGATCACGTGACTAGTGCAGTCGCGACAAAACTGCTCAGTTAGAATTTTCTTTATACCCCTGACAAAAACACCTTTACTTAACTAGGGATTGAACCCGGGTCTACTGCATGGGAGCCCGCTCTCTAAACTATTCGGTCAGACTCTCGACTCCAAACCAAGTATTTACACTGAATTAACACATATCACATAGCACAAAGAACCTAACACATATCACATAGAACCTAACACATATCACATAGCACAAAGAACCTAGCACATATCACATAGCACAAATAATCTGCAAAATGGCGGCCGTTCGGAAATGTCGGTGTAATAAAAGCATGTTCTTACCACTGAAGTCGGAGAAGGTTCGCCTGAATGGCTAGGGACACCTTAGACACGGTTAGTCGACTTTCACGCAGAAATCAGTCAGATACGCCATAAAAGGCTTCCTGACTACGCATGAATTCATAGCGGGCGGAGGCAGAAGAAGAAGAACAAAAAAGCATGCTTTATTCTACGAGATTAGACATCTTAAAATAAAAAATTATTTTTTAAACAATTTATTATGGTAATATCATATGGTTCACATTATGAAACATAAATTATATGCTTTTAAATGCATAAATAACACAAAAATACGGCTAGTTTCGAGTCATGTAGCCATCTCATTTATAAATGAGATTTTCTTAGTACCCGAACGTTACAGGGTTAAAGAAAAACATTTAAGGGCGGCATTTCGAAGATTTGCATCATACTGAGAAAATATACCGCACGGTCCTGACACCGATGACATTGTGGGGTAATCCTTGCTTGATTGCGATGTAGGTGAGCAATCAGGGACACGTGCCAAGTTCTAAAGCGGAAAATAATCACTTGTTCTTGTCTTGTAAGGGAACATATGACATTTTTTGGGATTATGTGGAATTATGTTGGATTATGTGTTTCAAAAGTCTCTGCCTGGTTTTGTCAATTTTCCATGAATTCAGCAAATCCTCATATTTATTCCTATAATCTCAGACTTTATGGCGAGGTGGTTAAGACTTTATGGCGAGGTGGTTAAGACGTTTGTCTGTTGTTCTGAAGGTTGGGGTTCTAATTCGGACTGAGTAACATGAGCAGGTTTTTCATCAGAGCTCTAAGATTGTTGCTGGAGCTACGGAGATCAGTGATTTCCACAACACGCTTGGTATATCTGCCGACAGTGACAGAGTTATTTGGAGAAAGCCAGTGCAATGAAATCAATACTTCATTTTTTAGACCCTTTAGGCAACCTCAGTATAACCACTATAACCTCAGTATAATCACTATAACATCAGTATAACCACTATAACATCAGTATAACTACTATAACCTCAGTATAACTACTATAACATCAGTATAATCACTATAACATCAGTATAACTACTATAACATCAGTATAATCACTATAACCTCAGTATAACTACTATAACCTCAGTATAATCACTATAACATCAGTATAACCACTATAACATCAGTATAACTACTATAACCTCAGTATAACTACTATAACCTCAGTATAACTACTATAACATCAGTATAACTACTATAACATCAGTATAATCACTATAACATCAGTATAACTACTATAACCTCAGTATAACTAATATAACCTCAGTATAACTACTATAACCTCAGTATAACTACTATAACATCAGTATAACTACTATAACCTCAGTATAACTACTATAACCTCAGTATAATCACTATAACATCAGTATAATCACTATAACATCAGTATAACTACTATAACCTCAGTATAACTACTATAACCTCAGTATAATCACTATAACCTCAGTATAATCACTATAACCTCAGTATAACCTCAGTATAACTACTATAACATCAGTATAATCACTATAACATCAGTATAACTACTATAACCTCAGTATAACTAATATAACCTCAGTATAACTACTATAACCTCAGTATAACTACTATAACATCAGTATAACTACTATAACCTCAGTATAACTACTATAACCTCAGTATAATCACTATAACATCAGTATAATCACTATAACATCAGTATAACTACTATAACCTCAGTATAACCACTATAACCTCAGTATAATCACTATAACCTCAGTATAATCACTATAACCTCAGTATAATCACTATAACCTCAGTATAACCTCAGTATAACTAATATAACCTCAGTATAACCACTATAACCTCAGTATAACTACAATAACAGCAGTATAACTACTATAACCTCAGTATAACTACTATAACCTCAGTATAACTACTATAACCTCAGTATAACTACTATAACATCAGTATAACTACTATAACCTCGGTATAATCACTATAACATCAGTATAACTACTATAACCTCGGTATAATCACTATAACCGCAGTATAACTACTATAACATCAGTATAACTACTATAACAGCAGTATAACTACTATAACCTCAGTATAACTACTATAACAGCAGTATAACTACTATAACCTCAGTATAACTACAATAACAGCAGTATAACTACTATAACCTCAGTATAACTACAATAACAGCAGTATAATAACTATAACCTCAGTATAACCACTATAACCTCAGTATAACCTCAGTATAACTACTATAACCTCAGTATAACTACTATAACATCAGTATAACTACTATAACCTCAGTATAACTAATATAACCTCAGTATAACTACAATAACATCAGTATAACTACTATAACCTCAGTATAACTACAATAACATCAGTATAACTACTATAACCTCAGTATAACCACTATAACCTCAGTATAACCTCAGTATAACTACTATAACCTCAGTATAACTAATATAACCTCAGTATAACCACTATAACCTCAGTATAACCACTATAACCACAGTATAACCACTATAACCTCAGTATAACCACTATAACCTCAGTATAACCACTATAACCACAGTATAACCACTATAACCTCAGTATAACCACTATAACCTCAGTATAACCACTATAACCTCAGTATAACCACTATAACCTCAGTATAACCACTATAACCACAGTATAACCACTATAACCTCAGTATAACCACTATAACCTCAGTATAACTACAATAACATCAGTATAACTACTATAACCTCAGTATAACCACTATAACCTCAGTATAACCTCAGTATAACTACTATAACCTCAGTATAACTAATATAACCTCAGTATAACCACTATAACCTCAGTATAACCACTATAACCACAGTATAACCACTATAACCTCAGTATAACCACTATAACCTCAGTATAACCACTATAACCACAGTATAACCACTATAACCTCAGTATAACCACTATAACCTCAGTATAACTACAATAACATCAGTATAACTACTATAACCTCAGTATAACCACTATAACCTCAGTATAACCTCAGTATAACTACTATAACCTCAGTATAACCACTATAACCTCAGTATAACCACTATAACCTCAGTATAACCACTATAACCTCAGTATAACCACTATAACCTCAGTATAACCACTATAACCTCAGTATAACCACTATAAACACAGTATAACCACTATAACCTCAGTATAACCACTATAACCTCAGTATAACTACAATAACATCAGTATAACTACTATAACCTCAGTATAACCACTATAACCTCAGTATAACCTCAGTATAACTACTATAACCTCAGTATAACTAATATAACCTCAGTATAACCACTATAACCTCAGTATAACCACTATAACCACAGTATAACCACTATAACCTCAGTATAACCACTATAACCTCAGTATAACTACTATAACCTCAGTATAACCACTATAACCTCAGTATAACCACTATAACCTCAGTATAACTACTATAACCTCAGTATAACCACTATAACCACAGTATAACCACTATAACCTCAGTATAACCACTATAACCTCAGTATAACCACTATAACCTCAGTATAACTACTATAACCTCAGTATAACCACTATAACCACAGTATAACCACTATAACCTCAGTATAACCACTATAACCTCAGTATAACCACTATAACCACAGTATAACCACTATAACCTCAGTATAACCACTATAACCTCAGTATAACTACAATAACATCAGTATAACTACTATAACCTCAGTATAACCACTATAACCTCAGTATAACCTCAGTATAACTACTATAACCTCAGTATAACCACTATAACCTCAGTATAACCACTATAACCTCAGTATAACCACTATAACTTCAGTATAACCACTATAACCTCAGTATAACCACTATAACCTCAGTATAACCACTATAACCACAGTATAACCACTATAACCTCAGTATAACCACTATAACCTCAGTATAACTACAATAACATCAGTATAACTACTATAACCTCAGTATAACCACTATAACCTCAGTATAACCTCAGTATAACTACTATAACCTCAGTATAACTAATATAACCTCAGTATAACCACTATAACCTCAGTATAACCACTATAACCTCAGTATAACCACTATAACCTCAGTATAACCACTATAACCTCAGTATAACTACTATAACCTCAGTATAACCACTATAACCTCAGTATAACCACTATAACCTCAGTATAATAACTATAACCTCAGTATAACCACTATAACCTCAGTATAACTACTATAACCACAGTATAACCACTATAACCTCAGTATAACCACTATAACCTCAGTATAACCACTATAACCTCAGTATAACCACTATAACCTCAGTATAACCACTATAACCTCAGTATAACCACTATAACCACAGTATAACCACTATAACCTCAGTATAACCACTATAACCTCAGTATAACTACAATAACATCAGTATAACTACTATAACCTCAGTATAACCACTATAACCTCAGTATAACCTCAGTATAACTACTATAACCTCAGTATAACTAATATAACCTCAGTATAACCACTATAACCTCAGTATAACCACTATAACCACAGTATAACCACTATAACCTCAGTATAACCACTATAACCTCAGTATAACTACTATAACCTCAGTATAACCACTATAACCTCAGTATAACCACTATAACCTCAGTATAATAACTATAACCTCAGTATAACCACTATAACCTCAGTATAACTACTATAACCACAGTATAACCACTATAACCTCAGTATAACCACTATAACCTCAGTATAACCACTATAACCTCAGTATAACTACTATAACCTCAGTATAACCACTATAACCTCAGTATAACCACTATAACCTCAGTATAATAACTATAACCTCAGTATAACCACTATAACCTCAGTATAACTACTATAACCACAGTTTAACCACTATAACCTCAGTATAACCACTATAACCTCAGTATAACCACTATAACCTCAGTATAACTACTATAACCTCAGTATAACCACTATAACCTCAGTATAACCACTATAACCTCAGTATAATAACTATAACCTCAGTATAACCACTATAACCTCAGTATAACTACTATAACCACAGTATAACCACTATAACCTCAGTATAACCACTATAACCTCAGTATAACCACTATAACCTCAGTATAACTACTATAACCTCAGTATAACCACTATAACCTCAGTATAACCACTATAACCTCAGTATAATAACTATAACCTCAGTATAACCACTATAACCTCAGTATAACTACTATAACCACAGTATAACCACTATAACCTCAGTATAACCACTATAACCTCAGTATAACCACTATAACCTCAGTATAACTACTATAACCTCAGTATAACCACTATAACCTCAGTATAACCACTATAACCTCAGTATAATAACTATAACCTCAGTATAACCACTATAACCTCAGTATAACTACTATAACCACAGTATAACCACTATAACCACAGTATAACCACTATAACCAGCAGCAAGAAACACTGAACTGCTGATTGTCTCAAACCATAAATAATGTCTTATAAGTTGTTCATCATCATCAACTAGCTTGTCTCTTCAGGGACTTGGCACCCATGACATCAGTCCTGAACACTCTCTATTCTGTGCAAGTTGACCGTCGTTAGCAGAAGTCACTCTCAGACCGTCAATGACATCTTGTACTCATCGTCGTCAAGATCGTCCTCTCATTCTTCTTCCAGTCACCATTCCCTCCCAAATTATCTTCTCTATGCATTCATGTCGTTTGATGTGTCAGAAATCTTTCATTCTCCTTGCTTTTATGTTATTTAATAGCAAATTCTCTTTAATATCAAGCGGTTGCAACATTTGTTCTTTCCTCGGTCAATGATATTCTAAGTGCTCTTCTGCGGCATTTGCATTCAAAGACATTAATGATCTTCTCCGACGCTTTGTCAATGGTCCATGTCTCACAATCATATGTTGCCAAGGGAAAACGCAGGCTCTTAAACACTTGATTTTTATTCTTATATAAGGTGTTACTCTAAAGAGAATTCAGAGACAGAAGAGACAGAAGAGAGCTAACTAAGAGTACACGATATGTCTCTACACTATGACTAACCTGACTGGATTCACCTGTTTCCTTGTCTCTGGTATGCTTTATCATATCATATCTTGCTATAGTCACGGGAGACCGTGTTATGATATATCCTGCTTTGATAGCGCTGTGATAAGATCAAATGGAATCAACATAGTAACACTGATGTTATTTATGCATGTATGATATATTGATAAGATCACAACTTGTGTTTTTCTCTTGGCAACGTATTGTTGTGAGACATGGACCATCGACAAAGCTGCAGGAAAGGTCGTCATTGTCTTTGAATGCAAATGTTACAGAAGAGTGTTTAGAATATCATAGACAGAGAAGAGAACAAATGTTTCAGTTCTGCCAGAGTTTGATATTAAAGAGAGTTGAGAACTTAAAAACAAGAACAATTAAATATTTCAGGACACATTAAACGACATGAGTGCCTGGAGTATATAATTCTAGAAGTAAGAGTACCTGGAGTATATAATTCTAGAAGTAAGAGTGCCTGGAGTATATAATTCTAGAAGTAAGAGTGCCTGGAGTATATAATTCTAGAAGTAAGAGTACCTGGAGTATATAATTCTAGAAGTAAGAGTGCCTGGAGTATATAATTCTAGAAGTAAGAGTGCCTGGAGTATATAATTCTAGAAGGAAGAGTACCTGGAGTATATAATTCTAGAAGTAAGAGTACCTGGAGTATATAATTCTAGAAGGAAGAGTACCTGGAGTATATAATTCTAGAAGTAAGAGTACCTGGAGTATATAATTCTAGAAGTAAGAGTACCTGGAAGAAGAGCGAGAGGAAGATCTAGATGACGATGGGGGCAGGATGTCATTGACAAGCTGAGATTGACTGCTGCTGACGCCGAGCATCTTGCACAGAATAGAGAGTTTTTCTGGACTGCTGTCATTGGAGCCAAGTTCCAGAAGGAGCAAGCAACTAGATGATGATGATGATAAAGTGTAGAAAGCATGCTATATATGCTCACATGAAGTTTCAAATATTGCTATATATCAACGTACAAGATTCAACAGGTTAATCATGTAGAAAATGTTCTATGTCAAAAATAACTAGTGTTACAAAACAATTATTGTTGTATAAAGTATTATAAAAATAGTGGAGATCAGAACAAAGTTCTTCTCAGGACTACACACCAGATCAGCACAAACTCCTTCTAAGGACTACACACCAGATCAGCACAAACTCCTTCTAAGGACTACACATCAGATCAGCACAAATTCCTTCTCAGGACTACACATCAGATCAGCACAAATTCCTTCTCAGGACTACACATCAGATCAGCACAAATTCCTTCTCAGGACTACACATCAGATCAGCACAAATTCCTTCTAAGGACAATACATCAGATCAGCACAAATTCCTTCTAAGGACTACACACCAGATCAGCACAAATTCCTTCTAAGGACTACACACCAGATCAGCACACATTCCTTCAAAGGACTACACATCAGATCAGCACAAACTCCTTCTAAGGACTACACATCAGATCAGCACAAACTCCTTCTCAGGACTACATACGTACAAGAAGACAATACTCAACAAACAGTCCGTTGTAGGACTAGTCCCAGGTCACAAGGCCACACCAAGGAAAAAAAAGTTAATACGCTTGATATAACCAAAAAAGACACATGTATTAGGTTGAGCGAGACGAGCCTGTGCCATATAGAAGCTTAACCTAGCACTTAACAAACAAACAAATGACTATCTGTTAGACATGATTGATACATTGTTGCTTATCACTGAATAAGATACGATATAATTGAGGCTGTTCTACTTACCGTTCCCTCATTTCATCATCTTCTCCTCCCCAGCCAAAGTACACATTGGAACAGCCATTGATCTCCATATATTGATTTCTGGAGAACCCAGCTACCCCACCGAAATAATCTCTATAAGGCATCCTAGAGAATAGATATTACTGATATATGTGATTGATATATTCAACTGTGTGTATCTATCTATGTCCATTCCTGCTTATCTTTTTTATTGGGGACTCTGTCATAGAGGTTAGATGCTCGGCTTACGTTTCAAAAGTACAAGGTTCGCTACCTCGCGGAGCCATGGAATATTTTTCCAGAGATCCCTGATTTCAGTGTAGGTGAGATCGAGTTTCTAGTCCTATCGGAGACGGACGATAAAACATAGGTCCTGTGTTCAAGGTGAGCACGTAAAAGATCCCTTGGCAGTTCAAAATCGAAAGAGAGACTAAGGTGCTGAATCGAAAACAATGACTGAAGGCGCCCAGGCAAAATTAATTCGAAAGATTTAAAAAAAAATTAAAAATAAGTTTAAGATATTATCACCGTCTACCAAATTACAACGCAGACCTTCGCCGGTTCTACGGAGTTGGTGTACTGCGCTAGCAACTTCTTGTGCAAGAAAGAGATCGGAGTTCATATGGTTACTCAATGAAAGGCAATGAAAATTGTCCTATAAATCAAATCAATCTATATATGTCGTTATCTATCGTTGTCTGTCTCCTTGTGTCTGTTGTGTATGTACGTCTGTCTCTAACAACAAAAACATTAAAGAAAGGATGTCAGATTTTATTTACTGAGCGTCTCATGTTTTGTCTAAATATGCATGCAGTCGGATGCCGCTGTAGGAATCTCATGTTTGCATTGTTGTGTCAAGTATCCTGCAGAAGTTGTTGTAATCTCATGTTTCCATTGTTGTGTCAAGTATCCTGCAGAGATTATAGTGATCTCATGTTGATGTTGTCTGTCTTTGATGTTGTCTTTCTTTGATATTGTCTATCCAAATGTTTCTTGGTCAAGTTTGAAGAGAAAGATTGCTAATAACTTTATAACTCTTCTTATGTCCACACAAAAATGAATAGAAGTTACGAAAATTACAACACATTTTCATTATCTTTCAAAACATATTCAGGAAGTTTGGCCAATGCTACGGAGTACATGCACTGTCGCTAAGATTTTCTTGTGTTGGACAGACATGGTAGAACAAATTGTTACTCATCGAAGTGCAATGATAATGGTCCCACCAAATTAATCAATTAATCAATCAATCAATCAATCAATCATAATAAATAAATCAGACATATTGATGAAGTGTTGTCTCGTATGGTTGTACAGATATGAGTATGTACAGGTATGGTTGTACAGGTATGCTTGTACAGGTATGGTTGTACAGGTATATTGGTATGTTGTACAGGTATGGTTGTACAGGTATTTGAACTGTGACATACCTAAAATTGTACTTATTCAAAGCAACAGCAAAATGTTTAGGTTGTCTCACATCGGTACAAGTGTCGGTCGTCCAGGGGTATAAGATCCACGTCATGAAAGATGAAACAGTCGAACATGCCAATCTTTTCAGCTTCTAGGAAACCCACGTTCAGGAGAGCTCCCCGGTTAAATGTTCCTGGTAGGGCCTGGAGAGTGTGTCATATTGAATGATGGAATAATAATAGATGATATATTATGGGATGTCATGATCAGTGATGGCATAATGACATATGTCCTATTGAATGATGTCATATTGAATGATGTCATATTCAGTGCATTACTAATTAGTGATGTCATCAGGACACAGGAACCCTTTCATACCTCGTGGTATATAGGGCAATACAGTGTTAGGCCTGTATTTTCATTGACCGTCGGCACACGATGGGTGACATGGTCAGCATCACGCCGGCCGCCTTTACTTTCCCAGAGCATGGCTGGTACCCAGTTGAGGCTAGGTCGACCTGAGAGCCGTCGCGGTCGGGAAAATTCCACGCGCACTGCGGGAGTTGAACCAAGACCACCAGCCTTGAGAAGCGAGTTCACTAACAACTACGCTACTGCGGCTCTCAGTGATGTCGTGAGTGATGTTAGAAGGTATAATATCATGATGAGCGATGTCATTAGTGATGTAATAATGTTTAATATCATGATGAGTGATGTC